>CM039128.1:30059780-30530464 GCA_022036555.1 Microstegium vimineum
CGAGCCTCCTACGCGGGGTCGTTCGTCCAAGCCTCGGTTCGTAACTTCGAGGGGTCGAAGTCGAGGGATAGAAATCGAGGGGGGGGCGTCGATCGACTGGCCGATCGAGCCTCTGGTTCGGTCGAGCCTCTGGCCCGGGGTCGTTCGCTCGGACCCTCGGTCCATCACCTTTCTATCGAGCGGGGGTCGAGGTCGAGGGGTGGTGCTCGGCCTGTCTCGATTCTGATTTCCTTTTCCATTCTCTTTTATTTGATAAAACTAAGCAGGGTAACTAAACATAAACAAACCACACTTTTACTCTAAGCAAAGCAAGGTTTAACTAACATGTTAAACACAAGATTAAGCACAAAACACCTATTCAATTCTAGTTTCAAAACATATAACACACACATGGAATGATAGCATATGCAAACATGAATGCAATGAAATGATGTGCTTAGTGGCTAATGATGATCCTAATGCAAGCTTGACACAGGGTGTCACAGCCGGAAGATGCATAGTGGTGGGTCCGACTGCCCTGCCACAGAAGATAAATTTTTCCAGCCACATATTCAGAAATATGTCGTGTTCCCTCTGATTTACCGATCCAGTTTTCTGATACTCCTGGATGTAGCCAGTCCAGCCGCCGATGTTCCGAGTGTTCACCTTATACTCGGCTTTCCTATTGAACAGAGTGAAGGCATCGACAGAGGAGATGTCAAGGCCGGTCAGCATGTGCACATCGGCAAGTGTGGGAGTAGCTGGTCCATGTCGGAACAGGAAGGCGTTCATAGTGTCAGACCAGAAGTAAGAGGCAGCTATCAGCATGTTCTCATTTTTCTCCATATCGGCAATGGAGAGCCTAATGCACTGATCCAAGTTGCGTTCTGACCAATAGACTTGCTGCGTCCTAACGACCCTAAGGTACTAGTTCTTCCACCCTTTGGTGGGCTTGGGCCATGACCGGAAAGCATCCTTCCATAATCCTAAACCGAAGCATTCAGATCTAAAAGGAATCCGGTTGGTTTCCGCGTTGATTATGTAGCTAGGATCAGGATTCCCCATTGGGCCTAAGCAGGTGAAGCTGGACTTCTCGAGAGGGATTAAAACTTTTTTGTACAGTTCCTAGGTTTCGAAAAGAGAAAAAAAAGAAGGATCAAAGGAAGAAAAAGGGGAAAAATTACGGGATTCATACACGCAAAGGAATTAGCAGGAGATTGGATGAGGAGGAAAGTGGATTTACCTTAGGGATGTCGACTTGGATCGCCATTGGAGCTGAGGAGTTCTTGCGGATTGTGCTTGGCTTGAAGAAGGTACTGTTGCTCGAGCTCAAACGGGTGTTCTTCGGAGGCGCCGCCGGAGGTTGAAGACGAAGGCAGATGAAAAAGTGAAAGTGGATTTAGGGTAAAAGGGCAGATTGGATCCTGGTAACTTTTATAAGCTTACTCAGAAGCATTTTGGGATTTCGGTTCACACTGTGCAGGAATGTGGAGAGGCCTGCGGTGGATGTGCGCGATAATCAAGGAGATATTGTCAGATTTGCAACTGTTTGTGCTATAATCGAGGGACTTTATTAATAAATTGCGGTTCTGCGCGCGGGGATTGAGGGAGTTATGTAGTTATCTCAAAGGTAACGGCTATAGTAGAGAGAATTTCGGGGCGTAAAATATTCTACAGTCCGAAATTGGGGGGCATGTGTTGACACCGTTTTTCGGCACGTGTCAAATGAGCTAAGGCTTGTGTTGATCGGCAGCCGTTTTCAATCGGCATCGGAAAGACATAGGTCAGTATTGTTGATGGGAGTGTGCTATGAGAAAACTAAGTGTGTTGCCGATGGAAGCTGGAGGTTTCGGATGTTGCCGATAGGAATTGAATGGCTATCGCCAGACTGATGTTGCCGATGCCGATTGCTGATAGGGATTGATTGGTGAAGATAAGCCACTAGTACAAGGTTGCCGATCGAGAAGTATTGCCGATGCCGATTGCCGATGGTCATGAAGTGCTGATGAGCGCAGGGTGACTTAGCGTTTGATATCAGTAGAGGATTACCGGTGGTCAAAGAAGGAAGTTGCGGATTGAAGGAGTCCGCCGATGGAAAGTTTTCATCGAGGGAAAGACATAAGGAAACTGGTGATTTTATACCAGTATTATTATAGCAGTTTGAGTCCGACTCTTGCATGAGTCGTTTGTTTTCCTTTAAAATAGGTGTGTTTGTTTAGGAAAATAATATTGTTGTTTTAGATCCGACTCCTGCGCGGGTCAAGTTTCCTTAAAGTTAGGAGTTTGTTTTAGGAAAGATACGGGTCATGTCTTTGTACAACTCTCCATGCGGGAGTATAAATATGTGCCCAAGGGCTGCGTGTAAAAGATCAATCCAATATCAATCAAATCAATTTACTCTTATTCTACTTTTATCGCAATTTACCCTTTATTGCATTAGTTTTAGCTTATCAACGAGTTCTTCAAGCTTCGACGGGCTGCATCACATTGATCTCCGTCAAACCCTTGTAAGTTCCACGTGGGAGTACCTCTGAGCTTTGACATCCGGGCGCATCGCTGTTGTCTCGTTCAGCTCTGCTCTAGTTATCCTGATCAAGCCTCAATCTTGGCATCCGGGCGTATCGCCGTTGTCTCGATTGAATCTTGTTCTAGTTATCGTCCTTGTCGATTAACTGGTCAAATCGACTGGCACGCCTCCGGATATCGAATTTCGGGTATAAGCCCGAGGTGTTCACAGATCCTGACGCTTTTTGTGTCAACAACATGACCTCGCCACAGCCGGGTCGGGCCATGGCGAGCGTGATCGGCGCGGAGGGGGTGTGGCATGGTCGAGTGACTCACCGTCGGTTGCGGTGAAGAGAGGCTGCCGGTGCAGTGGCGAGTCAGTGTAGTGCTGTGCCGTGCCGAGCCGCTATGCCGACGTCGCCGACGTCGTGGTTCTCCCTCCGGCGACTCGGTGCAGGCATGCCCACTGGTGGCGGCGGGTCCTCCTTCTTCCCCTCCTTCCTCTTCTCCCTTCTCTCTCACTGCGACTCGGTGCAGGCGTGGCCACTGGTGGCGGCGGTGGCTATGGAGAGGCGCGGCGCGAGGGCTCTGCCTCCTTCTTATAGGGTAGCTCAGCCAGGGGCGCCGATGGACGGTTGGGACGGCGCAGTTTTGAATGGAGGGCGGATATGGGGTGCCTGGTTAGGGTTTTGGGGGAGCGGGGGCGGACGCAGACGGTGGGGCGCTCCCAATTTTGAATGCCGTAGGTCAAAATAGCTATACCGCGGCGTCGTCATGGTAGGCGGGCGGCGTCACCGCGTGACGTCGCGGCTTGGCGCCGAGCGGGGGCGGTTGCAAGGGGAGGTGTGATGTGCGGGCACTTCGGTGGCTTCCAGGTGGGGCCGCGGAAGTGTGGATGGAGGCGGCACCGGCGTTGCTCTGCTCCTTTTGCTCTGCCGCGGGAAAAAGCAGAGGAGCGGGGGAGAAAGGTGGGAGGAAGGGGATGACATGCGGGTCCCGCGGGGCCACTCGTCAGAGAGGTTGAGAGAGAGGGGTGCGGGTTGGCACTGCTGGCTGGGCCGCGCGGGCTGTGCCTGCTGGTTGGCTGGGCCACCTGCTTCTCTGCTTGGGCTGGCAGGCTGTTGGCCGAGCCCTCTCCCTTTCCTATGCAAACAAGTTTAGCTAAAAAAGTTTAGTTGCTTAGTAGTTGACATAAAAAATCCATAAGAAGCAAAACAGGGTTGAGTTAATTATATGCTATGCAAACTATCATTAGCACTAATGGGATCTACTTATGCATCTAGGTAGGGTTTCCTACTATGACATACACCAACATGGGCTAACTAAGAAAAGTTTTAAAAAGTTGGTATTTTTGTGTGGCTTGAAAACTCGGGTTGTTACACCAGGAGGAGGTGGCTGAGGTGAAAACCCAGAAGACTGACCAAACTGTGGCTGAGTGGACTATCCAGAAAAGGGCCCAAACTGAGGCGGACCCAACTAAAACTGTGGCGGCCTCTCAAGGAACGGAGGAGGTGGAGCGCCAGTGTGCTGCAAGATATACCCCATGAACTGAAAAGTTTGTGCCTGACTTGCCAGCAGCTGCTCCTGGAACTAATCATGTCGGGCCTGAACTTGGCCCATCATGGCCACCATCGACCATTGTGACGCGTCGAGCATGTCCAGCACGCGGAGAAGGACAGGGTCAGTCAGTGCTGATGGAGGTGCTGCACGGGAAGGACCGGCCTCTGCGTCGTGAGCTGCTGCTGGACATGGTGGTGCAGGACGGTGTGGACGGTAGTCGTCGTCGTCACTATCAGACGGGGTCGGCTCAGTGCCCTGATCCAAGTCCTCCTGCCTCTCAAGGTCAGCGAGCTCTGCCTGTGCCACTACACGCATCGTCTCGTCCTGGGCGTCAATCTCATCCATCTCTCTGGCCGGGACAGCTCTGCAAACCCTCCTGAGAGCTCTGTTGCCCCGACGACCATCGATCACTGCACTCATCATGTAAATCGGAAACACTGAAAGTGAGTCTAGCTCTCGACTGATCGTTGGGTGACTGCGAAGTGCAAGAACGAGCAAGGAGCTAATCCAGTGAGCGTAAGGTAGCTGCCTTCGTGACACGATCCCGTCAGCTATGGTGTCCTCCATCTCACACACTATAAAATCCGCAATATCAAACGGTGTCTGTGTCACAATAGCTGTCAGGAGGTACTGTTGGAGGTTTGTGAGCGCGTCACGGTAACCAGTGCGAGGAAGTAGAGTGCGCCTCAACATGTCATTTAGGAGACGAACGTGAGAGAGCAACTCACCAGGGGTCCGACGGGCACTGGGACTGAACGGCTGACGAAAGCATGGGGAGACATGGTGGACAGCTGGTGTAGTGCCTCCAATGGCTCTGTGCGGGGGATCACACTCCCCAGAACACTGACGGTGAGGACTGAACTCGTACTGAGTGAGGTGGAGACGCTCTCTGAGGGCTGTCAAGTACATCTGGTAGCGCTCCCCTCTAAAAGTGTACTGGAAGAACTCATGGTCAGGGTCAATCCAAAGAGACGCGTAGAACTCCCTGATCCAGTGCTCGACGTATTCCTCTGAGCGGCCTAGGAGGTCCGCTAGCCCCGGAAGGTACCCGAGTAGAGGTCGAAACACCTCTCCACCGGTCTCCAAGATGCGCTCAAGAGGGCACACTCGGTGGGGTCACAGTGATGAGGACATCAACACCACACCAACACCATCTCCAGCACCACTTGGTCCTATTACTCGTGCTCGTGCCCGTGAGCTCAATCATCAAGTAATTTTATTCTCAAACTCTTGTCCATTATATTTAGACAATGGAGACACGTGCACTCTTGTTTTGCTCAGGAACAATGGAGAGGATCAGCGGGACACGGGATGGGCGCTAGCTGGATTTGGACTGCAGGACAACACCAACATGTGATGGATGCCACGACTTCATACGGACACTGATTGGGACATTCTCGCACTTTTTGGAAAGCTTATCAAGTCTACTTTCCAACGGATCCAGAAGCATGGCTATACCTTATCAGATGCGTCCAGACTCATCGTTTTTGTACCGAGACCTTTTCTGTCCACCGGTGCTGCGTCACCTTATTTTGGGCCTATGGCCCATGTATCAAGTTGGGTCCATTAGGGACGCGTCCTAGGGTTGGAGAACGACCCCAACACCCTTGTGGTCGTCCTCCCAACTCCTTATAAGTCGTTAGAGCTGCCACAAACAGTTTAGGTTTTGTTTCGTCGAGTTAGCTATTGCTACCGCCTTTCAGCGCGCGTGTTGGATCAACCGTCCGTCTGATTGTCATCAGAACCTCACCATATTGTGTTCTCAAATTGAAACCTTCATATTCATCTTACAATTGAGTGCTTGTTCATCTTGTTCTTGCTGGTTCTTCGATTGCTTGCAGGACGGGAGCCCTAGTGGCTGGTTGTCGCGCCGCAAGATCATGACAGCCATCGGAGGTGGTGTATCGGTTGCTAAGGCGCAGCGTCCTTGGACGGTTGTAGTCGAGCCGTGAATGTCATCTCCATCCACCAATCGAGTTATCTACCAACTCTCATCGAAAGATCGGACTGCGAACCCTACGGGTCGTCATCACACAGCCTGATCCTCATCGTGCGGGCTGCGTCATAGAATTCCTTGTGGCGAGGGTGCCACCAACCTGGAGGAGCATCCGGGTGCCACTGATCTGGACACCACTCCTGAAGCTCTATCATTCGGAGCACACACACCTGCTTCATAGAAGCCAAACTGAGGTCAAGGTGCACGGGCATCACTGGGGGGCCATGAAGCGACGGTGGTGGTGGAACTGCTCTCGGAACTCTATCACCGCGGCAAGGACCCTCAGGGCGAGGAGCAACCTCGACACGGGCGCGTGTAGACTGTCGGGGAGGAGTCGGCTGAGCTGTCTCTATAGCTGCCTCTACTGCCTCTGTTGTTGTCTCTGCTGCCTATGAGGACTGAGCTGTCTCATCGGTCGCTGCCGGTGGCTGTGAGGACTGTTTGGTAGTAGAAGTACGAGCGCTGGTGCCAATGCAAAGCCCAGCACCACGCTCTGCCCTGTCAGCGGCCTCAGCAATTGTTATCGCTGCTAGAGCGTCTCTGTCAGAAAACTTCCGCTGCTTGCCGGGAACCTTCGCCTTGGCCATATCACGGGGACCACCTTCGAGGTGGCTTGTCATCACCGAGACCACCTTCGATGTTCTTCACCCGAGCCATATCAATCAATCAACTGACAAACAACACTGAAGAGACCCGAGATGCCACTACCACTGTGAAATCCATTGTCAAATAGACCACTGCAAGTAACACACTGTCGCTGACAAGAGAATCACTATCACTGCAAGAGGCCCATATGCCACTATCAAGCTCTAAAGGCTTTGCCTAAATCCATACTCGTGGGCTTTGCCCCAAGTTTTCTATCACTGCCACTGACCCGACTACAAAGATAGATAAATGTACGGTTATGAGGTTGCTACGCTAGCCAGAAAACAAAATTTTTCTACCCCATAAACCAGGAACTAGTGCTAGTTATAGATCACGGGGTTACCACTAGACGCGCAGGTGCAGCGGAAGCGACTTGGTGTAGTCATGCGCGTCGCAGCAGTGTCGTGCAGTTGCGAGGTCGTCCGTCTCAACGTCTCCTACTCGCGGTTCGTCCTTGTGCTCCAGATGCAGCACCTCCGAGGAATCCCGCACGTGCAGGGAAGAAGCGTCACGCCTCCGGACTGCTAGGTCCGCGAGGAGTACTAGGTGCGAGCGTGGGGAGGGCGACAACGGCTACCAAAAGGACGTAAGTCTAACTCGCCCCGCGACTCCCCTTGCTTATATAGGCGTCCTAATGAGCTCCCACGTTGGAGGCCCATTACTAACCCTAAACCTAGTCTAATTCAAGCCCCTTAAGTGTGCGACCCTATGGTCTCACGCACACATAGACATGGCCCAAGTACTCTTACTCGACCAATACTTGATAGCGGCCTCTAGCAAGGCATGTCAACTCCTATGCATATGCTATGATCATATCAGACGAACCACCACAATACAATATACATGTTATTCCTTTGCCTCATGATATTTGGTTCAACTCGTGGGTTAAAACTTAACCCGAGCATGACCATGCATTTCATGATCTAATCATTTGAGTGATCCAGTGATATCTCTCTCATAAGGAGAGTGGCAAATTCCATCTTGATTGACTATGTCTCACAGCATGTTTCACGACAAACCCAAAAGCCACCTTTATAACTACCCAGTCATGGAGTAGCATTTGGTAGTCCTAGGGTAGGTCATTTCACATCTTGAGTACATATGACAATCTCAGGTCTAAGGACATAACGTACACGATGTGTATAGAGACAATCTCATGTCGGGTCTGTCCAACACCATGTCCTACATGTGCCCATATTATTAGTTTGAGATCTCATGTCCATGACTTGTGAAACATAGTCATCAACTAATAATGTGCTGATCTAATATTCATGTGCATTCTTGCACGAACTCCGATTAGGGACAACTTTTATAATAACCATACAAGTAAAAGAGTTTCACAAGCAATTCACATAATTGCTAATCGATACAAGTTGTCTTTAATGGATATTCATAACATGTCATGGATACAAGGAATACATCATCTCTATGATTACCTCTAGGGCATATTCCCAATAGTCTCCCACTTGCACTAGAGCTAATCTCGAAGATATCTAATACCCATAGCTTTCATGTGCGCCTCATGCTTGGGCTGTGGAAGAGCCTTTGTCAAAGGATCTGCAACATTCAAATCCGTATGTATTTTGCACATCTTGATCTCATCTCGACCGACGAACTCTCGAATGAGATGAAACTTCCATAGTACATGTTTGTTCTTTTGGTGATTCCTAGGCTCCTTAGCCTGCGCTATTGTTGGGAATATGCCCTAGAGCTAATCATGTAGATGATTATATTCCGATTGTATCCATGATTAATAAAGTGTTCTTTGAATATCCATTATAGACAACTAGTATTGATTGACAATTATGTGAATTGTTTGTGGAACTCAATTACCTGAATGGTTATTCTAATAGTAGTCCCTGGTCGGCATTCTTGTAAGAGCACACTTGAATATTAGACCAGCACATGTATTAGTTGATGGTTATGTTTCACAAGTCATAGACATAGAGATGTCAAACTAATAATGTGGGCACATGTGAGACATGTAGGCTGGACTGACCCAACAAGAGAAAGTCTCTATTCATGTCATGTACGTTATGTCCTTAGACCTGAGATTGTGGTATGTACTCAAGATGTGAAACGATCTACTTAGAGACTATCAAACGCTACTCCGTTATTGGGTAGTTATAAAGGTGGTCCTTGGGTGGTTGGGAAACATGCTATGAGACATAGACAATCAAGATGGAATTTGCCCCTCTCTTCGTGAGAGAGATATCACTGGATCACTCATGTGATTGGATCAACAAATGCATGGCCATGCTTGGGTTAAGTGTTAACCCACGAGTTGAACCATATATCGAGTGGCGAAGGGAATAACTTGTACATGGTCATAGTGGTTCGTCTGATATGATCATAGCGTATACATAGGAGTTGACACGTCTTGCTAAAGGCCGCTATCAACTATTGGTCGAGTAAGAGTACTTGGGCCATGTCTATGTATGCGTGAGCCCATAGGGTCGCACGCTTAAGGGGTTGGAAGCCTAATTCGGGTTGACCCGAATTAGACTAGGTTTAGGGTTTCTAATGGGCCTCCACCGTGGGAGCTCGTTAGGACGCCTATATAAGCAAGGGGTGGGCGTGGGGCGAATTGATCCACGCCTTTAGGCAGCCGCCGTCGCCTCCCCACGCTCGCGCCTTTTGCTCCTCGCGGACCTAGCAGTCCGGAGGCGCAACGCTTCCTCCCTGCACGTGTGGGATTCCTCGGAGGTGCTGCATCTGGAGCACAAGGACGAACCGCGCGAAGGGGACGTTGAGATGGACGACCACGCAACTGCACTGCCTGCTGCGACGCGCACGACTACATCAAGTCGTCTTCCGCTGCACCTGCGCGTCTAGTGGTAATCCCGTAACGTGTAACTAGCAGTAGATCCTGGTTTATGAGGTCGAAAAGTTTTTTGTTTTCCGGCTAGCGTAGCAACCTCGTATTCCTTTAGTGGTATCAGAGCCGTTACTGCCTCGTTATAGGTTCAGATCTTGGCATATGGTGATATGCGGGTTTTATGATGAATCTCAGATTTTGGTTCATGTCTTGCTGCGATGCTATTGTATCAGCCTACTCGTACCGGTCGGAATTCCGCCATCCGAGTTAACAGATGCAAGTAAATCCAGTCAGGGCGAGTTGGAGATCAATTAGATTGATCGAATTGAAACCTAGGTCAGAAGCCGGGTGCATGTGATGCGCGTCGGGAATAGATGCGATCTATGTAGATGCGATCTATGTAATCCCAGTAAATTTTGGGCTGATGAGATTAGTCCGATGAGATTTTCATAGTGATTCCATAGATGCGATCTATGTAATCCCGCTTGGTTTTTGCTACCTGCTATAGCACCTAGAATCATTCTACGCCTAACTTGTTTTTGCAGGAGTTGATGTGGTTGGTATGGCCTATGAGATTGTATGTAATTTTCATGCCCTGTGTGACATGTAAGCAACACGGCTGGAGCCATATGTGTTGCCTTTTGATGTATTGGCCTGCGTGCCATCTTGTGATCTTGCGACTATGTAATTAGTATAGCTTGCGGTAAGATAGTTCTTGGAGGACTTATCACAAGAAGGATGTCACACGTGGATCATGGAGATGGAGATCACCATGATGGGCAAGATCATGGAGATGGAGATCACCATTATTTAAAGGGCCATACCAAGTCACTATGTGTGAATGTGATTCTCATTTTATTCTACTTTTGTTGTTCGCTATTATGTTTTGTCTACATGAATATGATAGTAAAGTAGAATGATCCCTCAGCAATGTTTAAGTTGTATGCTTCCCCAAACCTTGCACTGTCACGTGTCTTGTACGATTGGTGGTGGGTCTATGAAATTAGGGTGCCACTGATTTTCCTTGACTAGACAGGTTCGTGTCGGACACTTACTAGCAGAAGGTTTGGTTACTTGAACAAGGTTATCCTAACGGTTAGGGACCTTGAAGCATGGGGAGGTTGAGCGTAGCATAGAGATGCTGCCCAACAACAAGAATCATATGTGATATGATTAGCAAAGTGTTGCTTACCGATCTACCATGTCTTCTAGCGGTGATGCTAAAGCTCACTAGTTGACTTGTTAGTTGTGGGTCTTGAATCACTAAGTATCAATTGAGGGATATTGATTTTAGTGGGAGTATGTTTTATTTTGATATAACTTACTCCTTCATGGATACATTGTCTTAGTATTTTGCATTACTTTTGTTGTAGATGGCTCCCAGTAATCAACCATTTACTTTGCGATCAATTCTTGAGAAAGATAAGTTGAATGGAACAAATTATGCGGATTGGATCCGCAACCTGAGAATTGTTCTCAGGGCTGAGAAAAAGGAAGATATTCTAGACACCCCATTACCAGATGAACCTGATGATAATGCACCTACTGCAGAGAAAACCGCTTGCAAGAAAGCATGTGATGCTGATCTTGATGTGGGTTGCCTCATGCTTGCTTGTATGGAACCTGATCTACAGATGCAGTTCGACAATAATCATTCAGCGAACGATATGATCGTGGCGCTTGAAGATATGTTCCAAACTCAAGCGCGGACTGAAAGGTTCAATGTCTCAAAGGCGCTTGCAGAAACCAAGCTGGCTGAGGGCGCACCTGTAGGGCCACATGTAATCAAGATGGTTGGTTACACTCAGAGGTTGGAGAAGCTAGGCTTCGCAATTGGCCAAGAGTTGGCAACTGATTTCATTCTTGCGTCTCTTCCGCCCAGTTATGGAAACTTCATCTCGAACTACCATATGCATGGGGCGGAGAAGGGCTTGAATGAATTGTGTGGCATGCTTAAAACAGCAGAAGCTGATATCAAGAAGGCAGCAGGCACTAGCCATGTGATGGCGGTCCAAAACAAGCCTAACTTTAAAAGGAAGGCTAGGTGGAAGAAGAAGGCGAAGGCTAAAGATGAGATCTCTAAGCCAAACCCTCCTCCTGCCAATGGACCAGCTGCTGAAGCAATATGCTTTCATTGTAAGGGGAAAGGTCACTGGAAGAGAAACTGCAAGCTGTACTTGGAGTCCTTAAAGAAGGATGGAGGTAGTAAAGGTACTCCCGCTGCTTGTACACTTGTCATTTATGTTACAGATATTTTTCTCGCTGATTCTTACATTAACTCCTGGGTATTTGATACCGGATCGGTTGCTCATATTTGCAATACGATGCAGGGAATGGTAAGAAGTAGAAGCACGAGAAGAGGCGAAGTTGATTTCCGCGTGGGCAACAATGCAAGAGTTGCTGCGTTGAGCGTTGGGACGATGCAACTTCACCTCCCGTCAGGATTTATCATGGAATTGAATAATTGTTATTTTGTTCCTAGTTTAAGTCGAAACATTGTGTCACCTTCATGTTTGATGAAGGATGGTTATTCATTTGCGAGTAAAGACAATGGTTGTGTGATCTCAAAGAATGACATGTTTGTGGCTTTTGCATCCATTGTGAATGGATTGTTTATTTTAAATCTTGATGATACACCTATCTGTAATGTTAATGCTAAAAGGCCTCGGCTTAATGAGTTAAGTTCTACATATATGTGGCATTGTCGTTTGGGTCATATAAGTGAGAATCGCATGAAGAGGCTCCATGATGATGGTCTTCTAGCTTCGTTTGATTTTGAATCATACGAGACATGTGAGGCTTGCCTACTAGGCAAGATGACCAAGGCGCCATTCAAAGGATTTCCTGAGAGGGCGTCTGACTTGTTGGAACTCGTACATACTGATGTATGTGGACCAATGAGCACGACAGCTAGAGGTGGATTTCAATACTTCATAACTTTTACTGATGACTTTAGTAGATATGGATATGTCTACCTAATGAAGCATAAGTCTGAAACATTTGAAAAGTTCAAAGAATTTCAGAATGAAGTAGAGAATCAACGTGGCAAGAAAATTAAAGCCTTGCGATCTGATCGAGGAGGCGAATATTTGAGCCATGAGTTTAGCAATCATCTAAAGAGTTGTGGAATTGTTCCACAGCTTACGCCACCTGGAACGCCTCAGAGAAACGGCGTGTCTGAGCGACGTAATCGGACTTTGTTGGACATGGTTCGGTCTATGATGAGCCAGTCAGACCTACCACTCTCATTTTGGGGATACGCTCTAGAAACAACCGCTTTCACATTGAATAGGGTACCGTCTAAGTCCGTAGTCAAGACACCATATGAGATATGGACTGGTAAGAGTCCCAGTTTGTCTTTTCTAAAGATTTGGGGTTGTGAAGTTTATGTCAAAAGACTTATGTCAGATAAACTTACACCCCAGTCGGACAAATGCTTTTTCGTGGGATATCCAAAGGAAACTTTAGGGTATTACTTCTACAACCGATCAGAGGGCAAAGTGTTTGTTGCTCGGAATGGTGTTTTCTTAGAGAAAGAGTTTCTCAACAAAGAGAAAAGTGTAGATAAGGTGTATCTTGAAGAAGTTCAAGATGAGCCAGTAGGAGATAACTCTACGAGTGATGCTAATGTAGCAGAACAAGTTGAGATACCTGTGGCAGAGAAACACCACCACAACCACGAAGGTCAGCAAGAATCCGTGAGGCACGTGGGGAAGTGTTGTTGTTAGATGATGATGAACCTGCAACATACGCGGAAGCAATGATGGACCCAGATTCCGAGAAATGGCAAAGTGCCATGAGATCCGAGATAGATTCCATGGGAGACAATCAAGTTTGGAACTTGGTTGACCCGCCTGATGGGGTTAAACCTATTGAGTGCAAATGGGTCTATAAAAAGAAAAAGGATATGGATGGAAACGTTCACGTCTATAAAGCTCGACTTGTTGCAAAGGGTTTTCGGCAAGTTCAAGGAGTTGACTACGACGAGACATTCTCGCCGGTAGCGATGCTTAAATCTATCCGGATCATTCTAGCAATTGCTGCTTATTTCGATTATGAGATTTGGCAGATGGATGTTAAAACAACCTTTCTAAATGGAAATTTGGAAGAGGACGTGTATATGATACAGCCCGAAGGTTTTGTTGATCCTAAAAATGCTGGAAAAATATGCAAGCTACAGAAATCCATTTATGGATTAAAGCAAGCATCTCGGAGTTGGAATATTCGTTTTGATGAAGTGATCAAAGGGTTTGGCTTTCGTCAGAATGAAGAAGAACCTTGTGTTTACAAGAAGGAAAGTGGGAGCGCTGTTGTGTTTCTAATCTTGTATGTGGATGACATACTATTGATTGGGAATGACATTCCTATGTTGCAATCTGTAAAGACTTCACTGAATAATAGTTTTTCTATGAAGGATTTAGGAGAAGCAACATACATTTTGGGCATCAAAATCTATAGAGATAGATCAAAGAGGCTTATAGGATTAAGTCAAGAGACATACATTGACAAGGTGTTGAAACGGTTCAACATGGAACAATCCAAGAAAGGGTTCTTGCCTATGTCACATGGTATACGTTTCAGCGAGAAGCAGTGTCCTTCGACAGCTGATGAGCGGAAACGAATGAGTAAGGTTCCATACGCTTCGGCAGTTGGTTCCATCATGTATACCATGATATGTACTCGCCCAGATGTCTCATATGCTCTAAGTGTTGCGAGCAGGTACCAAGCCAATCCAGGTGAGAGTCACTGGACGCTTGTTAAAAACATTCTTAAGTACTTGAGAAGGACTAAAGATGTGTTCCTAATCTATGGAGGTAATGAGGAGCTCGTTGTAAATGGTTACACCGATGCTAGCTTCCAAACTGACATAGATGATTCACAGTCTCAATCAGGTTTTGTGTTCACAATTAATGGTGGTGCTGTAAGTTGGAAAAGTTCCAAGCAGGAGACGGTGTCTGATTCTACAACAGAAGCCGAGTACATTGCAGCTTCTGCCACTGCAAAGGAAGGTGTTTGGATGAGGAGGTTCCTCATTGAACTTGGTGTATTTCCAAATGCGTCCGGCCCATTGAATATACATTGTGACAACAATGGGGCGATAGCGCAGGCTAGGGAGCCAAGGAATCACCAAAAGAACAAACATGTACTGCGGAAGTTTCATCTTATCTGAGAGTTCGTCGGTCGAGATGAGATCAAAATGTGCAAGATACATACGGATTTGAATGTTGCAGATCCTTTGACAAAGGCTCTTCCACAGCCTAAGCATGAGGCACACTTGAGGTCTATGGGGATTAGACATCTAAGAGATTAACTCTAGTGCAAGTGGGAGACTGTTGGGAATATGCCCTAGAGCTAATCATGTAGATGATTATATTCCGATTGTATCCATGATTAATAAAGTGTTCTTTGAATATCCATTATAGACAACTAGTATTGATTGACAATTATGTGAATTGTTTGTGGCACTCAATTACCTGAATGGTTATTCTAATAGTAGTCCCTGGTCGGCATTCTTGTAAGAGCACACTTGAATATTAGACCAGCACATGAATTAGTTGATGGTTATGTTTCACAAGTCATAGACATAGAGATGTCAAACTAATAATGTGGGCACATGTGAGACATGTAGGCTGGACTGACCCAACAAGAGAAAGTCTCTATTCATGTCATGTACGTTATGTCCTTAGACCTGAGATTGTGGTATGTACTCAAGATGTGAAACGATCTACTTAGAGACTATCAAACGCTACTCCGTTATTGGGTAGTTATAAAGGTGGTCCTTGGGTGGTTGGGAAACATGCTATGAGACATAGACAATCAAGATGGAATTTGCCCCTCTCTTCGTGAGAGAGATATCACTGGATCACTCATGTGATTGGATCAACAAATGCATGGCCATGCTTGGGTTAAGTGTTAACCCACGAGTTGAACCATATATCGAGTGGCGAAGGGAATAACTTGTACATGGTCATAGTGGTTCGTCTGATATGATCATAGCGTATACATAGGAGTTGACACGTCTTGCTAGAGGCCGCTATCAACTATTGGTCGAGTAAGAGTACTTGGGCCATGTCTATGTATGCGTGAGCCCATAGGGTCACACGCTTAAGGGGTTGGAAGCCTAATTCGGGTTGGACCCGAATTAGACTAGGTTTAGGGTTTCTAATGGGCCTCCACCGTGGGAGCTCGTTAGGACGCCTATATAAGCAACGGGTGGGCGCGGGGCGAATTGATCCACGCCTTTAGGCAGCCGCCGTCGCCTCCCCACGCTCGCGCCTTTTGCCCCTCGCGGACCTAGCAGTCCGGAGGCTCAACGCTTCCTCCCTGCACGTGTGGGATTCCTCGGAGGTGCTGCATCTGGAGCACAAGGACGAACCGCGCGAAGGGGACGTTGAGACGGACGACCACGCAACTGCACTGCCTGCTGCGACGCGCACGACTACATCAAGTCGTCTTCCGCTGCACCTGCGCGTCTAGTGGTAATCCCGTAACCTGTAACTAGCAGTAGATCCTGGTTTATGAGGTCGAAAAGTTTTTTGTTTTCCGGCTAGCGTAGCAACCTCGTATTCCTTTAGCTATCGCCCCATTGTTATCACAATACAGATTCAATGGGCGAGACGCATTTGGAACCATGCCAAGCTCAATGAGAAACCTCCTCATCCAAACACCTTCCTTTGCAGCGGCAGAAGCTGCAATGTACTCGGCTTCTGTTGTAGAATCGGTTATCGTCTCTTGCTTGGAACTCTTCCAGCTTACAACACCACCATTTATTGTGAACATAAAACCTGATTGAGATTGTGAATCATCCACGTCAGTTTGGAAGCTAGCATCGGTGTAACCATTTACAACGAGCTCCTCCTCACCTCCATAGATTAGGAACACATCTTTAGTCCTTCTCAAGTACTTAAGGATGTTTTTAACAAGCGTCCAGTGACTCACCTGGATTAGCTTGGTACTTGCTCGCAACACTTAGAGCATATGAGACATCTGGGCGAGTACATATCATGGTGTACATAATGGAACCAACGGCTGAAGCATATGGAACCTTACTCATGCGCTTCTGCTCATCAGCTGTCGTAGGACACTGCTTCTCGCTAAAACGCATACCATGTGACATAGGCAAGAACCTTATCTTGGATTGTTCCATGTTGAACCGTTTCAACACCTTGTCAATGTATGTATCTTGGCTTAATCCTATAAGCCTCTTTGATCTATCTCTATAGATCTTAATGCCCAAAATGTATGTTGCTTCTCCTAAATCCTTCAAAGAAAAACTATTATTCAGTGAAGTCTTTACGGATTGCAACATAGGAATGTCATTCCCAATCAATAGTATGTCATCTACATACAGGGTTAGAAATACAACAACGCTCCCACTTTCCCTCTTGTAAACACAAGGTTCTTCTTCATTCTGATGAAAGCCAAACCCTTTGATCACTTCATCAAAACGAATATTCGAACTCCGAGATGCTTACTTTAATCCATAAATGGATTTCTTTAGCTTGCATATTTTTCCAGCATTTTTAGGATCAACAAAGCCTTCGGGCTGTATCATATACACGTCCTCTTCCAAATTTCCATTTAGAAAGGTTGTTTTAGCATCCATCTGCCAAATCTCATAATTGAAATAAGCAACAATTGCTAGAATGATCCGGATAGATTTAAGCATCGCTACTGGCGAGAATGTCTCGTCGTAATCAACTCCTTGAACTTGCCGAAAACCCTTTGCAACAAGTCGAGCTTTATAGACGTGAACATTTCCATCCATATCCTTTTTCTTTTTATAGACCCATTTGCACTCTATGGGTTTAACCCCATCAGGCGGGTCAACCAAGTTCCAAACTGGATTGTCTCCCATGGAATCTATCTCGGATCTCATGGCACTTTGCCATTCCTCGGAATTTGGGTCCATCATTGCTTCCGCGTATGTCGCAGGTTCGTCATCGTCTAACAACAACAGTTCCCCACGTGCCTCACGGATTCTTGCTGACCTTCGTGGTAGTGGTGGTGTTTCTCTTGCCACAGGTATCTCAACTTGTTCTGCTACATTAGCATCACTCAAAGAGTTATCCCCTATTGGCTCATCTTGAATTTATTCAAGATACACCTTTTGTCCACTCTTCTCTTTATTGAGAAACTCTTTCTCTAAGAAGACACCGTTCCGAGCAACAAACACTTTGCCTTCTGATCGGTTGTAGAAGTAATACTCTAAAGTTTCCTTTGGATATCCCACGAAAAAGCATTTGTCCGACTTGGGTGTTAGTTTATCTGACATAAGTCGTTTGACATAAACTTCACAACCCCAAATCTTTAGAAAAGACAAACTGGGACTCTTACCAGTCCACATCTCATGTGGTGTCTTAACTACGGACTTATACGGTACCCTATTCAATGTGTTTCTAGAGCATATCCCCAAAACGAGAGTGGTAGGTCTGACTGGCTCATCATAGACCGAACCATGTCCAACAAAGTCCGATTACGTCGCTCGTATACGCCGTTTCTCTGAGGCGTTCCAGGTGGCGTAAGCTGTGGAACAATTCCACAACTCTTTAGATGATTGCTAAACTCATGGCTCAAATATTCGTCTCCACGATCAGATCGCAAGGCTTTAATTTTTTTGCCACGTTGATTCTCTACTTCATTCTGAAATTCTTTGAACTTTTCAAATGTTTCAGACTTATGTTTCATTAAGTAGATATATCCATATCTACTAAAATCATCAGTGAAGGTTATGAAGTATTGAACCGCCTCTAGCTGTCGTACTCATTGGTCCACATACATCAGTATGTACAAGTTCCAATAAGTCTACCGCCCTCTCAGGAAAACCTGTGAAAGGCAACTTGGTCATCTTACCCAATAGGCAAGCCTCACATGTCTCGTATGATTCAAAATCAAACGAAGTTAGAAGCCCATCTGAATGGAGCCTCTTCATGCGATTCTCACTTATATGACCTAAACAACAATGCCACATATAAGTAGGACTTAACTAATTAAGCTGAGGCCTTTTAGCATTAATATTACAGATAGGTTCATCATCAAGATTTAAAATAAACAACCCATTCACAATGGATGCAAAAGCCACAAACATGTCATTCTTTGAGATCACACAACCATTGTCTTTACTGGCAAATGAATAACCACCCTTCATCAAACATGAAGGTGACACAATGTTTTGACTTAAACTAGGAACAAAATAACAATTATTCAATTTGATGATAAATCCTGATGGGAGGTGAAGTTGCATCGTCCCAACGCTCAACGCAGCAACTCTTGCATTGTTGCCCACGCAGAAATCAACTTCTCCTCTTTTCACGCTTCTACTTCTTATCATTCTCTGCATCGTATTGCAAATATGAGCAACCGATCCGGTATCAAATACCCAAGAATTAATATAAGAATCAGCGAGAAAAATGTCTGTAACATAAACAACAAGTGTACAAGCAGCGAGAGTACTTTTACCACCGCCATCCTTCAAGGATTCCATGTACAACTTGCAGTTCCTTTTCCAGTGACCTTTCCCATTACAACGAAAGCATTTAGCTTCAGCAGCTTGTCCAACAGCCTTGGGCGTAGGAGGAGGGTTTGGCTTAGAGACCTGATCTTTAGCCATCGCCTTCTTCTTCTTCCAAGCCCTCTTCTTAAAGTTAGACTTGTTTTGGACTGCCATCACATGGCTACTGCCAGCACCTTTCTTGATATCAGCTTCTGTTGTTTTAAGCATGCCGCACAATTCATTCAAGCCCTTCTCCGCCCCATGAATATGATAGTTCGAAATGAAGTTCCCATAGCTAGGCGAAAGAGACGCAAGTATGAAATCAGTGGGCAACTCTGGGCCCATTGGGAAGCCTAGCTTCTCCAATCTCTGAGTGTGACCAACCATCTTGATAACATGTGGGCCAACTGTTGCGCCTTCTGCAAGCTTGGTTTCAACAAAATCCTTGGAAACATTGAACCTTTCAGTCCTGGCTTGAGTCTGAAACATATCATTAAGCGCCACGATCATATCATACGCTGCATGATTATTATCAAATTGCATCTGGAGATCTAGCTCCATGCAAGCGAGCATAAGGCAACCCACTTCAAGATCAGCATCACATGCTTTCTTGTAAGCGGGTTTCTCTGCAGCAGGTGCATTATCAGCAGGCTCATCTGGTAATGGGGTGTCTAGAACATCTTCCTTTTTCTCAGCCCTAAGAACAATTCTCAGGTTGCGGATCCAATCCGCATAGTTTGTTCCATTCAACTTATCTTTCTCAAGAATTGAACGCAAAGTAAATGGTTGATTACTGGGAGCCATCTACAATAAAAGTAATGCAAAATACTAAGACAATGTATCCAAGACAAAGTAAATCATATTAAACTTTTAATAGAATCTACTCCCACTAAAATCAATATCCCTCTATTGAAACTTAGTGATTCAAGACCCGCAACTAACAAGTCTACTAGTGAGCTTTAGCATCACCGCTAGGGGACATGGTAGATCGGTAAGCAACTCCTTGCTAATCATATCACATATGACTCTTGTTGTTGGGTGGCATCTCTATGCTTGTGCTATCAACAACTAATGCTCCAAGGTCCCTAACCGTTAGGATAACCTTGTTCAAGTAACCAAACCTTCTGCTTGTAAGTGTCCGACACAAACCTGTCTAGTCAAGGAAAACCAGTGGCACCCTAATTTCATAGACCCGCCACCGATCGTACGAGACACGTGACAGTGCAAGGTTTGGGGAAGCATTATGACTTAAACATTGTTGATGGATCGTTCTACTTCACTACCGCATATGTAGACAAAAACATTATCGCACGTGAAAGTAGAACATCGTAAGAACGACATAAACACATATTTGACTTGGTATAGCCCATTATTCCTTTGGAGATCTCCATCTCTATCAATCTGTTCATCATGGTGATCGCCATCTCCATGATAGAAGTATGCCATCCTCTGTGATGAGTCCACCAAGACTATCTATCACTACCGTAACATAGTGAAGTAAAATTACATAGTCGTAGGATCATCATAGATTGGCATACAGGCCATTACATATGAATGGACAATATCTGTGGCTCCAGCCATATTGTCTTAATCATGACGTGCAAGCCATGAATTAATTACATACATGCATCACATACACATAAGGGCTATACCAATCACGAATACCTGCAAAACAGAGTTAACCGATTCCGACGTCTAAACTTAAAACGCCGAAAACTCAATTTTGCAAGCTGTTTTTCGCAAATCTAATTTTCGCCAAAACCGCCAAAGCTAGCGCTGTCGTTGACGAATGCGAAATTTTCTGGCACACGATTTTCGTTTAAGGTTTTTCTCGTTCCGAGGTCGTATGCAAAAGTTATGGCCGTTTTACCGAACAACACTTTTCTGCAAAATTCCCCTCCGACGGCGGATCCAATCCGTCGCCGCCGCGCATCGTATGCGCCTGAAACTTGACCTAGGTTCGATTCGACCAATCTTATTGATCTCCAACTCACCATAATTGGGTTTACATGTATCACTTAACTCGGATGGCGGAATTCCGACCGGTACGAGTAGATCGTTACAATACCAACGTGGCAAGATCACGAACCATGATCAGAGATTGATCTTAAACCGCGCATATCACCATATGCTCGTACCCGAATCTATAACGAGGCATCTAACGGCTCTGATACCACTGTAGGGTTATGAGGTTGCTACACTAGCTAGAAAACAAATTTTTTTGACCCCATAAACCAGGAACTAGTGCTAGTTATAGATCACGGGGTTACCACTAGACGCACAGGTGCAGCGGAAGTGACTTGATGTAGTCGTGCGCGTCGCAGCAGTGTCGTGCAGTTGCGAGGTCGTCCGTCTCAACGTCTCTTACTCGCGGTTCGTCCTTGTGCTCCAGATGCAGCACCTCCGAGGAATCCCACACATGCAGGGAAGAAGCGTCACGCCTCTGGACTGCTAGGTCCGCGAGGAGTACTAGGCGCGAGCGTGGGGAGGGCAACGACGGCTGCCAAAGGATGTGAGTATCTCGCCCCGTGCCCACCCCTTGCTTATATAGGCGTCCTAATGAGCTCCCACGTTGGAGGCCCATTAGCAACCCTAAACCTAGTCTAATTCGGGTCCAACCCGAATTAGGCTTCCAGCCCCTTAAGCGTGCGACCCTATGGGCTCACGCACACATAGACATGGCACAAGTACTCTTACTCGACCAATAGTTGATAGCGGCCTCTAGCAAGGCGTGTCACCTCCTATGCATACGCTATGATCATATCAAATGAACCACCATAATTCAATATACATGTTATTCCTTTGCCTCATAATATTTGGTTCAACTCGTGGGTTAACACTTAACCCAAGCACGGCCATGCATTTCATGATCTAATCATTTGAGTGATCCAGTGATATCTCTCTCATATGGAGAGTGCCAAATTCCATCTTGATTGACTATGTCTCACATCATGTTTCCTGACAAACCCGAAAGCTACCTTTATAACTAACCAGACACGGAGTAGCATTTGGTAGTCCTAGGGTAGGTCGTTTCACATCTTGAGTACATACGACAATCTCAGGTCTAAGGACATTACGTACACGATGTGTATAGAGACAATCTCATCTGTCCAGCACCATGTCCTACATGTGCCCACATTATTAGTTTGACATCTCATGTCCATCACTTGTGAAACATAGTCATCAACTAATAATGTGTTGATCTAATATTCATGTGCATTCTTGCACGAACTCCGATCAGGGACAACTTTTATAATAACCATACAAGTAAAAGAGTTTCACAAGCAATTCACATAATTGCTAATCGATACAAGTTGTCTTTAATGGATATTCATAACATGTCATGGATACAAGGAATACATCATCTCTATGATTACCTCTAGGGCACATTCCCAACAGTGTCGACTACTCAAGTGGTGATTCGGTGGCTAATAGGCAATGACAAGCCTGGCCCACTAACTCGGGCGCCACAATAATCCACCCAAATGAGAGTAGCTCAATGACACGAGCAATCCACTAGAGTTACCCTTTGGCTCTCCGTCGAGGTGGGTACAAGCCCTCTCACAATCACCGAAGTCGGCCGCAAACAATCACCAATTGTGCCGAAGCTTCTCCACAATCGCCAAGCCATCTAGGTGTTGGCAAACACCAAGAATAACAAGAAACCACACGGCGATGACGATGACCAAGTGCCACTAAGATGCAATGCAATGCAATGATCAAACCACTTGGATCACTCAAACTCTCACAAATATGCAACAAGAGTGAAGAGAGTGAGTTGGGGGCTATCTCAAGCAAGCACAAGTGTATCAAATGAATGAGAGGTGCAATAGCGTGCTCCTTGAGCCGGCCAAAACATATATATAGCCTTCCACAAAAGACTAGCCGTTTTCCCCCTTCATCCTTGCTTTCCTGTGTAGCTCCGGACGCTGTTTCATAGGGGGGTCCGGACCATCGCGTCTGCGTACGGACCCTCCTCCATTTGAATTCGGCTGTTGGCGCCCTTCCTGCTACTGACGTGCGGCATTCGGACGCGTGCAACAGTGGCGTTCGGGCCCGCTTTTCCTTGCGTCCGGATCCAACTCGGAGAGAGTCCAGAGAGCATCCTCTCTCCGGACCCGCATCCGGTGTCGATGGTCCGAACCAAGCTTTGTGTCCAGATCAACTGAACAGAAGAGTCCAGTAAGCTCCAACCTCCGGACGCTGCGTCCGGAGTCCGCGTCTAGACAATCATCCGCGTCCGGACCACCTGTCCAGAGAAGCCGCTGCTTAGGGTTTGCAATCGGACGCATGTCCATTGGTCCGGTCGGCCTCTACCCTGCATCCGAACCTTGCGTCCGGAGCCTCTGAGTGGCAAACCGAGCCATTTCTTCTTCTCCAAGCTTCCATGTGCTAACACCTTGTGATACATACCTTTGTTCACCTGTGTTAGCTTTTACAATATAGTTCATGGATTATATTTAGTTTTATTCATGTCACTAGGTTCATTTTATGTGAATGCAATGCAAACCTAGTGGCACATGATAACCGCAATTGACACGAGTTTTCCCTTCTTGATAGTACGGCTATCTATCCTAAATGTGATCACACTCTCTACAGTGTCTTGATCACTAAAACAAAAATGGCCCTATAGATATACCTTTGCCTTGGGTCCATTTTGTTTTTCTCTTTCTTCTTTTCCTTAGTCATGGAGCACTTGATCCATCATGATCTTTCATCTAGCTCCATGTCTCAAGGTGAACCACCCTATCTTGATCATACACTTAGTACAAGGGTTAGTCCATAGGTTTCATCAATTAACCAAAACCAAACAAGGTCTTTCAATCTCCGCCCTTTTTGGTAATTGATGACAACCTTTCACAAAAGAATATATATGATGAAAATTCACTTTGGTAGTATTAGCTCCCCCTACATATGTGATATATGAGTTTGGTTCAATTTGATCACATATGCATGAATGAGAATTGTGGGAGAGTAAATGCTACCAAATGATGCTAAGGTGTGTGGAATGGACCTTTGAAGCGTGATACCAATCAGAGTGCAATATAAACCATCCTTAGCATGATGAATGCCTAGAAACCACTTGAAAAGCAACTTGAAAACACTTTGAGAAAACTAGATGCCACTTAAATATGTAACAACCTAAGCATACTAGTTTTTCAAACACCATATCAATTTAGGTTCTAGCATTCACCACACAAGTATATCATGAATATAAGTACATATGCAAGCAAGCACTTATGAATGCACAAAGATATGCAATAACTTTATTCATAGGCTTGCTCCCCCTACTTGTGTGCTTTTATTTTCAAAATTTTCAAAAATATTTTCTTTGGGTACTTCTCCCCCTTTGTCATCTATTATCATAAAATATGTGCTCAAAGGTTTGATTATCGGAGAAAAGCTTAGTTGTGGTTCAATCTAGATTACTTGCCCCAAGCTATTTAACTCGGTTTAAACCATGGACAAGCTTGTTCACACATCCTAGAATGGCTATCTTGCCCATGTTGAGCTAGACATTTGAAGTTCATGATCTAGATCAAACTCTAGGATAGCAAGCTCACAAATATGTTATATGCTACCACTAGATCAAGTCAAGCATAGAAGCAATACTGGTACCATATAAGCATCAAATCATTTGAATTTTCATGAATGAGCCTAATGAATTGATGTCTAAATGCACTAACAAGTCCTAATAAGGAATGAATGACATGTCAATCAACTTGTACCTTGTATAGCTCAAAGGAGAGGCATGTCATATATATGGGGCTGCATCAACACATACTTGATAAGTCAAGAATGTTCAACTCATTTCTTAGCTTGCAAAACCTCTTCTCATCAAGTGGCTTGGTGATATGTCGGTAAGTTGATCATCGGTGCCAACACTTGTGATTTTGATATCACCTTTTAGTTGATGGTCTCTTATGAAGTGGTGCCTCACATCAATGTGCTTGGTTCTTGAATGTTGAACCGGATTGTTGGTTAGCTTCACCGCACTTTCATTGTCACATAGCAATGGCACTTTCTTGAAATTGATTCCATAGTCATTCAAAGTGGCTTTCATCCAAAGTAATTGAGCACAACAACTACCCGCACTTATGTATTCGGCTTCAGCGGTAGAGAGTGCAACACTATTTTGCTTCTTTGATGACCAAGATACAAGTGACATGCCTAGCATTTGACATGTGCCCGATGTGCTTTTTATGTCAATCTTGCATCCCGCATAGTAAGAGTCTGAATATCCGATTAGCTCAAAGTTAGATCCCTTGGGATACCACAATCCAACATCGTGTGTATGCTTCAAGTACCTCAATATTCTCTTTGTAGCCTTCAAGTTACTTTCTCTTGGAGAGGCTTGGAATCTTGTACACATGCATACACTAAACATCACATCCGGCCTAGAAGCGGACACATGGAGTAGGCTTCCAATCATAGACCGATACAACTTTTGATCCACCATATTGCCACTAGCATCACTATCCAAGTGTCCATTAGTGCCCATTGGAGTGCTAATGCCTTTTGAATCCTCTAAGCCAAACTTCTTCATCATATCCTTGATGTACTTGCCTTGACTCACAAAGGTGCCATTCTTCAATTCCTTGATTTGAAGACCAAGGAAGTAGCTAAGTTCACCGATCATTGACATTTCAAACTCATTTGCCATCATCTTGCCAAATTCTTCACAAAAATCTTGATTGGTTGAACCGAATATGATGTCATCCACATATATTTGGAGCACAAATAGATCCTTGCCAAGCTTCTTGGTGAAGAGAGTAGTATCAACCTTCCCCATAATGAACAGATAGAAGGAAATCCCTCAATCTTTCATACCATGCTCTAGGTGCTTGCTTCAAGCCATATAAAGCTTTCCTCAACTTGTACACATGGTTGGGCTTCTTGTCATCTTCAAAACCGGGAGGTTGCTCAACATATACTAGCTCATTGATGTATCCATTCAAGAAAGCACTCTTCACATCCATTTGGTATAGCTTGATGTTGTGTGCACATGCATAGGCCAATAGAATTCTTATTGCCTCTAATCTTGCAACCGGAGCATAGGTTTCTCCAAAGTCAAGACCCTCAACTTGAGTGTATCCTTGAGCTACCAATCTTGCTTTGTTTCTCACAACTATACCATCTTGATCTTGCTTGTTTCTAAATACCCATCTTGTGCCAATCACATTGTAGTTCTTGGGTCTTTCAACTAGTTCCCAAACTTGGTTCCTAGTGAAATTGTTGAGCTCTTCATGCATAGCATTGACCCAATCAAAATCTTGTAGGGATTCATCTACCTTTGTTGGCTCTATGGATGATACAAAGGAGTAGTGCTCACAAAAGGATGCCAATCTTGATCTTGTTTGAACACCACTTGTAATGTCACCAACTATTTGATCAATGGGGTGATCTCTTGCAATGTTAGTCGGTTGGAGGATATGGACTTGATTGCTTGAGCTTGGTTGAGATGAGCTAGCAACTTGTTGATCTTGCACTTGAGAGCTACTAGATTGTATTTGAGGTGATTGAACACTTGATCTTTATTATCTTCAATGTCAATCACTTGCCTAGGCCTAATATCACCAATATCCATGCTCTTCATAGCATTTGCCAATTGAGGACCACTCACATCTTCTAGGTTCTCATTCTCAACTTGGGAGCCATTGGTTTCATCAAACTCAACATCATGAACCTCCTCAAGTATACCACTAGCCGAATTCCAAACTCTATATGCTTTGCTTGTGGTTGAGTAACCAAGTAGGAACCCTTCATCACACTTCTTGTCAAACTTCCCAAGTCTTGTGCCTTTCTTCAAGATGTAGCATTTTCACCCAAAGACTCTAAAGTATTCAATGTTGGGCTTTCTTCCATTCAATAGCTCATATGGAGTCTTCTCCATCAAGGGATGACAATACAACAGAATGCTAGAGTAGCAAGCGGTGTTGATAGCTTCGGCCCAAAAGGATTGGCTCACATTGTACTCACTAAGCATAGACCTTGCCATATCAATCAATGTTCTATTTTTCCTCTCAACAAGGCCATTGTATTGTGGGGTGTACTTGGCCGAGAGTTGATGTTTGATTTCAAGCTCATCACATAGTTGTTCAACTCTTGTATTCTTGAATTCACTTCCATTGTCACTTCTCACTTTCTTGATGGTTGTTTCAAACTCATTGTGACATCTCTTGACAAAAGACTTGAATGTGTCAAATGTATCACTTTTGTCATTGAGAAAGAATACCCAAGTATATCTTGTAAGATCATCCACTATGAAAAATCCATACTTGTTGCCTCCAATACTAGTATATGTTGTTGGTCCAAATAGATCTATGTGCAACAACTCAAATGCTCTACTAGTGCTCATCATGCCCTTCTTTGGATGGGTGTTACCAACTTGTTTGCCGTCTTGACAAGAGCTACAAAGTTTGTCCTTCTCAAACACAACATCTTTCAAGCCTCTTACTAAGTCATGCATTATCAATCTATTCAATTGCTTCATCCCAACATAACCAAGCCTTCTATGTCATAACCAACCCATACTTGTTTTAGTGAGCAAGCAAGTTGACAATTGAGCTTCACTAGCATTGAAATCAACTAGGTAGAGGTTATCATATCTAAAGCCTTTGAAGATCAAGTTTGAACCATCTACACTAATGATCTCTACATCATCTATTCCAAATATGCATTTGAATCCAAGATCACACAATTGAGCTACCGATAGCAAATTGAAGTTCAAGCTCTCAACTAGAAAGACATTTGATATGCTCAAGTCATTGGATATTGCAATCTTACCAAGACCCTTGACCTTGACCTTGCCATTATCACCAAATGTAATACTATCAATGCCATCATTGGTGTTGGAGTTGATTGATTTGAACATTCTAGAATCCCCAGTCATGTGTTGAGTGCACCCACTATCAAGCACCCAATGCCTTCCTCTAGCTTTGTAATTGACCTACAAAAAAAATTAGTTCTTCTTAGGTACCCATACTTGCTTGGGTCCTCCAAAGTTAGTGACCAGAGATTTTGGCACCCAAATAGCCTTCTTCTTTGGGCCAACTCTGGATGTGCCAACATACTTAGCCATGATACCTTTAGCACTTTTGGTAAGCATATAACATGAATCAAAGTAAATAGTGGTAGCTTTAGCAAACTTGGTTTGGCTCATGTTAAGTTTGCAATATTGGTCTACATGCCCTACTTGCTTGCATTTTGTGCAAAACCGACCATTGCTCCTCACAAAGCTAGGCTTAGGAGTGACAAAGGCCTACTTGCCCTTCTTGGGGGTATAGCCCAAACCCTCTTTGTAATGAGAGAATCTTTGGCTACCCAAGAACTTTAACAAGCAGACATCTCCACCATATGCCTTACCCAAAGCATGAGTGAGTTCATTAACATCATTTTTCAATTTTTAATTTTCAATCACTAGTGTAGCATCATCCTTTGAGCTATCACTAGTAGATGTGCAAGTGGAGGTGCTACATTGTGTTTTGGTTGGGGCAACAATGATAGGAGTGAAAAATGATTCATCTAGAATATCACAAGTTACTCCAACATTGCATGATGCAACAACCTTATCCTTGCTCTAATCAAGGAGAGAGGAGTGAGCCTTTTCAAGCTTGTAGTGAGTCCTCTCAAGTTTCTCATGGGCTTCCATTAGCCTCTCATGAGAGCCATTTATCTCATAAAAGGATTGTTCAAGAGCCTTAAGCTTCTTGTTCAATTCTTTGCACTCCTTTCTCTTTTTCTCAAAGCACTCATAAGTTTGCTTCATCATCTCAACTAGTTCCTCCTTGGAGTATTCCTCCTCATCATCACTACCATCATTATCACTATCACTATCATCATGAGATTGTACCTTAGTTGGCTTAGCCATGAAGCATGATGGAGTGTCGAAGATGGATGGCTTGTTGTTGATAGCAATGCTTGCCATAACCTTCTTCTTGGACTTCTTCCTTTCATCATCACTAGAGTCATCATTGGAAGAGTCACTGTCATCCCAAGTCACCACATAGGATTCACCCTTCTTATTGGTGAAGGATAGCTTCTTCTCCTTCTTGTCATGCTTGCTCTTCTTCTTCTCATCATCATCACTATGGTTGGGACAATCCGCAATCATGTGACTAGTGCTCTTGCACTTGTAGCATCTCTTCTCATATTCTTTGCTCTTGAAGTTATCTCTTCTCTTTCTAGCACCATAGCCCTTCTTCTTCATGAACTTGCCAAACTTGCGCACGAAGAGGGCCATCATCTCATCACCGCCATCATCATCACTAGCTTCTTCATCGTCACTTGACTCTTGCTTCTTTGCTTTGCCCTTGCTCTTGGATGAAGAAGCCTTGAATGCTAAGCTCTTCTTTTCTTTCTTTTCTTCCTTGACCTCTTCTTGTTCGCTTTCCTCATTGTATTGCTCTTCGGTCATGATCTCACCAAGTACTTCATTGCGAGTGATCTTGTCCAAACCATCTCTCCTAATTATTTGCCTCAAAGTTTTGTATTTCTTGGGCAAACAACCAAGAAAGCGGTTTGAGAAGTCTTCATCTTTGACCTTCTCACCCAAGCTCTTGAGATCATTGATGATCACTTGGAGCCTATGGAACATCTCCGGGATGGACTCATCATCCTTCATCTTGAAGTGAGATAGCTTGTCCTTGAGCATGTATAGCTTGGCATTCTTTACCGTTGAAGTGCCTTCATAAGTATCTTCTAGTCTCTTCCACACTTCACTTGCCTTCTCAAGATCTTTGATTTGCTTAAACACTTTTGAGTCAATGCCATTGTAGATCACATTGAGAGCCATTGTGTTGCATTGCCGGTTCTCTTACTCTTTTGGTGTGGGAGCGGCTTCATCAAGAATGACAAAGTCATGTTCGGTCACACTCCACACCTTCTCATGTATTGAGCCTAGATGCATCTTCACCTTTCTCTTCCAATAATCAAAGGAAGTGCCATCAAACATTGGTGGTTTGCTTCCCACAAGGTTGAATGATATTTGAGCCATCTCTTAACACCAAAGGTTGTTAAGCCTTGATAATATGGTGACCACGGCTCCGATACCCCTTGAAAGGTCCTAGATGGCTAGAGAGGGGATGAATAGCCTAATAAAGATTCTACAAAACACTAGAGCAAAAGGTTAGATAACACTTAAGCAAAGCTTTTTGCTCTAGCTCTACTTGGGGTGCAAAGCCACCTATCTAATGCAATTCTAGTTAACTAAGAGCTTATCAATCAATAGCAAGAACCTAAAGCACTTAGCACAAGCTAGCAAGAACAACTACTAAAGAAACTAACTAGCAAGCTAACTAGACAAGATATGAAAGAGTAAATACAAGAGAGGAGGTGATGGCTATACCGATGCCTTGTGATGTATAGATGTCAATGGGAGGAATGTGTGGCAGAACCGCCCAAATTATAAGAGATCAAGAATCAAAGTAGCCAATTTAACGACCACTTTAAACACTTGAGCCCATATAATCCCGATAGTCCGGAAATCTCGAAGGATTTCTAACAATCGTATCTCCAACCAAGATCGCGCAAACTCAGGTATGCACATTCGAACGAACCAACAATTAAACGAAATGATTGAAGTACGAAATAAAGTTATTACAACACTTTGTTCCAAATAAAGTAGTACTCACGCCACAACACATGTGGCCAAATAAAACATTGTTTTATAACTCGAACCCAAAGTTTCACTCCACACTAGTACCATTAATAAATAGGGGTGCCCACGAGATCACGTCCAACAACAGCAAAAGATGAGCTCGTAGAAGACCCTGCCTGTCACAACCCAATTTTAAGGATAAAATTGAATATGAATAAGTCATGTGTGCCCAGAGATCAATCACACACATAAGCCGACAAATCTTTAAATAGTATCATCACTGAGTGCTTATTACATAACGAATAATATTTAAATAACATAACAGCGGAATATAAAGATAACTCTCGCGACGAAGCTCCACTTCACAGGGAACGTCGACTGGTTGACCACTAGCCTAGTACTCCTCACGGTAGTCTTCATAGCCATCTGAAGGGGTTGAGAAAGCAAGAGTGAGCACTTACGTACTCAGCAAGAGTAACATAGTGTTATGAAGCTCAAAAGGTTGACACTGTCTGTACTGCGGTTGCTTTTAACTTGGTCAAGTTTTACCAACACTTAGCTTTAGTTATGCATAGCCCAATTAATAACCACATGATAAGATTAATAAGCATCATTAACAATTAAACATTAAACAACATGATCATCTACACTGTGAGTTTTCCAGGCCGCTCGTAACCGTGAGCACGGCTATCATGATAGATTTACACTCTGCAGAGGTTATACACTTTACCCACAAGCCATGTTACCCATATGCCCGGGTTTATAACTCCCATAACACTTCCAAGGTGAGTGGGCAGGGAACACTATGAAGTCTTTCAAAAGTCTTCCTAACATGTTGATAGACCCTACGGACCCACGGGCAAGGGGTATACAAAGCCTCTACTCGATGGTACCTTTCGAAGCGGTAACCACCCTAGAACATGCCCTGCAACCAGCTCAGCAATGGTGCCTTTCACGAACTGCCAACATGCTAGTACGAGTCTTTATACTTGACTAAAGCCAGAGCCATTATAGCACTCGTGGTTGTATTAGAAATCCCAGCTTTTGCCCTATAGTGGGGTCCTATTCCATGTTGCTACAAAAGCCAATTTTATCTCATTGTTGCATATATCATTAGTCAAGATTCATCTCAAGATCCATTATTGTAAAGCATAGCAAAGCTACCCATATGCATATAAACCCATGGTGACAAGGTAAAGGATAACAAAGCTATGGTATAGATCTAATAGGAATCAAATTAGACACATGCAATATGACTAGATTGAATTATGGTGAATAGGTAACAAGGATGATCCCATGTTAAACTTGCCTTGATCACAAAGCTCCTGGTGATCCTGATCTGCTGCAGAGAACTCTTGGTCAACGAAGATCTCACTGGCTGTACTCGATCAACATCACCACGCAATCATCCGAACAATCATACACGAAGCAAACAAGGCATGATCAGAACATTACACCATAAACAATAAAGAGACATTGAAAAGGTTATAAAACAGATCTATACTCTACTACGATCATAGAGACGCGAGAATCACGCTAATCGTCTCTAAAACGAATAAGTTAGAGATTAAACGGGATTTTGCAAAGGGCAAGGTTTAGCAAAAGCAAAGTAATTTTCTCTGATTTTCAAAATTAATTAACATAGATGAAACCTATACTACTAGATAGAGCATAAAAATACGGATCTAACGCAACTCGAACGGGTCAATTTGGATTTGAAATAAAGAAAATACAAGCATTTGAAGTTTAGAGGCAAAAAGGAAATTAGGGTTTTATTTTATTTTCGAATTAAAACAGAATTAGAAAGGGATTACGCTTTCCAAAGGGGAAAACGCATAGCCTGAATCCGCTTCTGGACTGCGGGTTCAGAGGGGAAAAAGAGCAGGGGCTCTTTAACAAAAAGACCACCCGAAGGGTATCTTTGTTTCTAAGCCGTTGGATTAGAGATCGTCGGCTCAGATTAGATCTGGGGGTGAGAGAGAGAGGGCGGCGGCGCGGTGGCCGGGCTGGGCGGCGCACGGCGGACGCCATTGCCGGCAGAGGCGGAGCTCGTCGGCGTAGGCGGTTAGGGAGCTCTGGTGCCCCGTTTCCAAAACCGAGGGCACCGGAAGATCGAGGACGACGCCGCGAACTCGTCTAGGGCATTGGCGAGGCACGGGGATGATCGAGAGACGCTGACGGTGTAACACGGCAGCGGCGGATGGTCTGCGCGCGGCGGTAGGGCGCGGATGGTCTAATTCGACCGGGAAAAGATGCGGGAGCATGTGGGGAGCACGGCGAACACCGCTAGGGCGAAGCCGAGGCTCGGAGAAGGACGGTGAGGTCGGTCGACGGGAAGCCGCGGCGGCGGAGCTTCTGAGCATGTTGGCACGGTCGAGCAGAGCGAAATCAAGGGGGAGAAAGAGGGGAAAAAGGTGTTCTGCACCCGCGCGAGTCGATTGCGAGGCTTAGAGAGCCTGGGGACGTCCGAGGAGGGCTGGCCCGGATGGACAGCGGCGGTGCGACATCGGTGTACGGCGACGGGGTGCAACAGAGCGCAAGGGAGGAAGAGAAGGGGGAGATTGGGTGTTCGGAAGCATCGCGAAGAAGACACGGGGCTCGGGAAAGCTTACTGTAGTCGGGATTGCACAGAACGTTGGCGGATTGGTGGTGGAACCTGCTCGGACACGAACCAAGGGAGGAGGGAGAACTGACTGGTGGGGTCACGGTGTCGGTGACAGAGAGAGAGAGAAGGAGGGAGGCTGGCGGCGCCGACATGTGGGGCCACCGAGACAGAGACAGAGAGAGGGAGGGAGCGCGGGCGGTGCTCGGCTGCGGCCAAGCGGGCCGGCCCACTGCGGAGGGGGAAGGAGAGAGGGGAAGGGAGCAGGCCGGGCCGGCTCCTCGGGCTGAAAGAAAGAGCAAGGGAGTTTTTTCATTTTCTTTTTATTTTCGGAATTGAATTTTGAAATTTTGATTTTCCAGACTGATTTTGAAATCATTTTTCTAGGGTTTTGCAACTCCAAACAAACCAAGAAAATGTAGAGGCATGAAGTGCATCACACAAGTTAACCCTAACATGAAATTTAATTTAAGTTTTATATATTTAATTCTATGTTTCACAAAATGATTTGAAATTAAATCAAATTAAACTCAAATTCAAATCTATTTTCTAGTTCAAATTTTAGGGTGTTACACTGCCCAAAGCCTACTCCTCTTCTCCTTCGACAGGATAGAGACAGTGCTTACAATAGCCAAAGTATACTTGGCCATCTGCAACAAACGGGATTAACCCTGAGTATGGGAATGTACTCAGCTAGACTTACCCGTCTAACTGAAAATAAAGACTCCAAGGATATGCATGGTTGTTTATGTGGATCTGGATACACTTTGCTTTTGCGGAACGCGAGAAAGATGAAACAACTAAGATTATAAGAGAGCAGCCATTTTCCATCCTATTATTTATCTCTAGGTTTTGCACCTGTACTAGAGCACTCACTTGATCTAATCAAACAATAAGGTAATACCATATCTAGTTCATTTGTCAATATTTTAGTAGAATCATTATCGATGCTGCATGGAGTTGTATCGTGGTGAAGCTCAGCATAATCCCCCACTATCCGGTGGGAGGCGGCGACTCGAATCGTTATACAACCAGCTGGCAAGATTACCTTTAACACAAGCCCACACTTTCCCCGTCGGGTCCATGCATTGGGTTACCGCTCAACAAAGTCCAGGTAGTACTGCCGCGATCTTAGAGTAACCCACCCAATTGGAGAAATTAGTTGGCCACCACGGGACAGGTCTCCAAACTAGAGGGTGCTAGAAGTAGGCTGAGAGTCGGCCCGGACAGTGTTTACTCGGCTTCGGGTCGAAACTCACATCGGCCCCTATGTGAGAGGGCGCATTCGAATCTATAAGAGGGCCACCATCGTATACAAACCTATACGATCCAACGGATGGATTGCCCCCAAGTCTAAATCACTTGGTGCCCTTGCCTTCTAGTTGACCGCATTTCATTACTACCGTAGGTTCTTTCCACGATAGCAAAATATAGCAAACCGTGATCGGTACTATCCTCATAGGATAATACGAACATAAATAAAAAGGTAACCATTTATTCTAAGCAGGCTAAGCAGTTGCTTTTACTTTTATTTATCAGGTTAACAAGGTAGGTAAATTCAATATCAAGGAAGGTAATGCATCAACTGGGATTCAATCAACTCCTGTCACCTAATGCATCACAATATAAAATACTCAAGTAGATTAATTATAAAATGCTGGGAGACTTAAGGATGCTCCGGGCTTGCCTTGAGTGAAGGTGGAGGGCTGGTGGTCAAGGCACTCGGGGAGGTTAGTGTCGAGCTCTTGGTACTCCTCATTTAGCTCCTGCACCTCCTGGACTCCTTCCTCTGGAAGTGGCACCTGGGGTTGCTCTACTGATCCTGGATGTGTGCAATGCATATAAATAAACATGATGGTGCAGGGATGATGCTTGAACAAGAATTAGACACTCAAAGATTGCTTTTAGAATTAACCTAAGTATTCATGCTAGTTCCATTTTACACAGAAAGCCTAATAAAAACTATTCAGAAAAATCTACAAAAATTACAGAGGACAGAACAAGCCTACTGGATGCTACTGCAGAAAAATAAATTAAAGTAAAGCTACCAGCTAGCAGATACAAAAAGATGAATTTAAATGTAGAAAAAGCACTTAGAACTAGAGCTACTAGCTAACAGGGTAAAAAATGCTATATCTTATTTTTAACAGGTTCTTTACTTGGAAATATATTTATCCAGAAAGTTCCATGATCAGCACTACTAGATTATTTTCTATAGGAATTTCCAAAGAAAACCCTAGAAAAGAACACTTGAACTACAAGTATATTTTCTGCCATACAACATACCACATATTATATTTTTCCTAGATAGATCATGGTATACAGAGGCTACACAAAAAGTTTCATGATTTATCTATGCACAAATTTACCACAGGAATTAATCTAAGAAAACAACAGAAACACATTTTAATAGGTAATAAATAAAATTTACAGAGAAGCATGGCATGTTATATTTTTCCTAGCTTCTACACAGGATAACAAAGCTAGCCTAAAAACTTCACATTTTTATTCGATCATTTCAAGTAGGAACACAATTAATTTTGATAAATGCAGAAAAGAACTATTTAAACATTAGTACTGAAGAAATTCTCCAAAAACTACTTTTATATTTTTAACAGAAAGATCTACATTTATAGAGTCTAACAAAATTGATTTCACCAAAATAGGATTTACCAAACTCCAGATGTGAAATAAACAAGTATTATCACATTTACTGAAAATGGAAAAAGGAAATGCATCCACTGAATTCGGCCCATGGTGAACAGTGTTGGGCTCGGTCCAGTGCACGCGAGAGGGTGGACTGACAGGCGGGACCCGTAGTCAACGTAGGGTCTACCTGGCAGTGAGCCCGGGTAGAGCACCGGCGCTGACCGGCGCGTTCTCGCCAGCGGCGAGCTCGTCGACGGCGGTGCGGTGCTTGGCGTGCTCAGGGTGACGACGCGAAGCGTCTGGTGGTGTTGGATGAACCAGCACGGCCGTGAAAATGGCCGGCGATGTGCGATGGCGGTGCGGTGCGGCGGTGCGACGCGGCGAGGCTCTCACCGGCGCGGTGTTGCCCGGCGAGCGGGTGCGTGAGCACCACGGTGATGCAGTCAGTGCAGCGCAAGTGTTGGTTGGGCCGGAGGAGCTCCGAGGAGGTCCGGCCACGTGCGAGCTCCGCGGCGGCGGCAATGGCGCACGGCCAACGGCGCGATGTCGTTTCAGTGCGCGAGGGTGCTGGCGGAAGGGTGTTCTCACCTCTACTACCTCCGGTGAAGCTTCCACGAAGATGGAGGCGACTGAAGAGGGTCGGAGAGGGGTGAACGGAGTTTGGTCTTTGCATGGCGACTGCGGGCCGAGTAACGGCGATGGTGTTCCGGCGTGAGCGAGGCTCGGCTAGCGAAGGCGAGGCGAGCAGTGCGTGTGCGAGGCGAAGGAGAGCGAGTGTGCGAGGTGGATCAAGCAGAGACGCTCGGGTGGCGGTGCAGCGAGGAAGGGGGCGCTCGGGTGCTCTGTGTCCGCGGCGCGGCGAGAGCAAAGGCAGAGCGAGAGAGAGAGAGAATGCGGGTGAGTGCTGGTGAGTGCGATGGGAGAGGGGGTGTAGGCGCTCCTACTGACGCGGTCAGGGCCGACCGGTGATGCCGGTGGGGGCCGTGACGCGACGACGCGGCGGTCGGCAGGGCGCTGGCGTGACTGCGGCGTGCGGGGCAGCGCGCGACTTGGTCGATGCGCCATTAAGGCGGATCCGCATTCGATTGCGAGGCCGATCGGTGATGGCGCTATGGCGACGTTATGGCGACGTGACGACAAGCAGCGCGGCAGCGGCGGGCAGAGGCAGCGAGTGGCGAGTGCGTGTTTGGCGCAGTGCAGTAGGGCGCGACGCGAGGAGAGTGGCGCAGCGTGGCTGTCGGCTTCGGTGCTCGGGCATCGTCGGCCACGTGGCGGCAACGCCGGCGTACGATGCGGACGTGGTCGGGTGAGTGCGCGTGCGCGGCACGTGATCAGCGCGTGCGCGGGAGCGCGGGCGTGCTGGCGCGGGCTAGCGCAAGGCCGAGCAGGCCGAAAGGGGTGGACTCGGCCCATTTCAGTTTTCTTTTCCCTTTTTCATTTTCTTTTATTTGTTTCAAACTGAATTTGCTTCAAAATAGTTTCAAAAACTCAAAACTAGGTTTTGAAATACGGACCAAAGTTGCTCTGAATAAAATGCCCTACATTTTTCATGTAGGTCTCATTTTCTGAAAACCATTCATTTACAGGGTTCTAGATTAAAAACCAATTAAGCCATTTTAAGAAAAGAATTACTTTTATTCTTGAAAAAAACTAAGCTTAATTAGACAGGGTAATTAATTATAAAGCACACCATTCTTTATTCTGAATATAGCAAACTTATTTAAACATGTTAATCAAGAGTATAGCACAAAACACCTATTCAATTCTAGTGTGAAGCATATAAATAAACACACATGAAATGATGACATATATAAACATGAATGCAATGCAATGCTTATGTTTAGTGGCTAATGATGATCCTAATGCAAGCTTGACATAGGGTGTCACAGAACCAATCACAATGAATACTAATAAGTAGCCGGGAGACAAGATGAACACAATGATTTTTCTCCCGATGTTCACTTGGTTGCCACCAAGCTAGTCCCCGTTGTGTCGACTACTCAAGTGGTGATTCGGTGGCTAATAGGCAATGACAAGCCTAGCCAACTAACTCGAGCGCCACAAGAATCCACCCAAATGAGAGTAACTCAATGACACGAGCAATCCACTAGAGTTACCCTTTGGCTCTCCGCCGAGGTGGGTACAAGCCCTCTCACAATCACCGAAGTCGGCCGCAAACAATCACCAATTGCGCCTAAGCTTCTCCACAATCGTCAAGCCGTCTAGGTGTTGGCAAACACCAAGAATAACAAGAAACCACGCGGCAATGACGATGACCAAGTGCCACTAAGATGCAATGCAATGATCAAAGCACTTGGATCACTCAAACTCTCACAAATATGCAACAAGAGTGGAGAGAGTGCGTTGGGGGCTATCTCAAGCAAGCACAAGTGTATTAAATGAATGAGAGGTGCAAGAGCGTGCTCCTTGAGCCGGCCAAAACATATTTATAGCCTTCCACAAAAGACTAGCTGTTTTCCCCTTCATCCTTGCTTTCCTGCGTAGCTCCGGACCCTGTTTCATAGAGGGGTCCGGACCATCGCGTCTGCGTCCGGACCCTCCTCCATTTGAATTCAGCCATTGGCGCCCTTCCTGCTGCTGACGTGCGGCATCCGGACGCGTGCAACAGTGGCGTCCGAACCCGCTTTTCCTTGCGTCCGGATCCAACTCGGAGAGAGTCCAGAGAGCATCCTCTCTCCGGACCCACGTCCGGTGTCCATGGTCCGGACCAAGCTTTGCATCCAAATCAACTAAACAGAAGAGTCCAGTGAGCTCCAACCTCCGGATGCTGCGTCTGGAGTCCGCGTCTGGACAAACATCCACGTCTGACACCTGTCCAAAGAAGCCGCTGCTTAGGGTTTGCAACCGGACGCATGTCCATTGGTCCGGTCGGCCTCTGCCCTACATCTGGACCTTGCGTCTGGAGCCTCTCTGAGTGGCAAACCAAGCCACTTCTTCTTCTCCAAGCTTGCATGTGCTAACACCTTGTGATACATACCTTTGTTCACCTGTGTTAGCTTTTACAATATAGTTCATGGATTATATTTAGTTTTGTTCATGTCACTAGGTTCATTTTATGTGAATGCAATGCAAACCTAGTGGTACATGATAACCGCAATCGACACGGGTTTTCCCTTCTTGATAGTACGGCTATCTATCCTAAATGTGATCACACTCTCTATAGTGTCTTCATCACTAAAACAAAAATGTCCCTATAGATATACCTTTGGCTTGGGTCCATTTTGTTTTTCTCTTTCTTCTTTTCCTTAGTCATGGAGCACTTGATCCATCATGATCTTTCATCTAGCTCCATATCTCAAGGTGAACCACCCTATCTTGATCATACACTTAGTACAAGGCTTACTCCATAGGTTTCATCAATTAACCAAAACCAAACAAGGTCTTTCACTAGCAAAGTTCATACAACAAGCCAATGACCCAACTGAATGATTTTTTCAGATTTAAGAGTTTTGTAGCCAAATTTCAGTTTTAGGCACACTACAAGTTGTATGCGAGTGGTTGTAAGCAAGGTGATGCCACTTACCAACCGGTCGAAGTCAAAGGACTTGACACACCGGTTTTGGTCATACACGATACCGCTCAAGTTCCACCCATATGGGAAGCAATCTCGAACACACGGTGAAGTGCTCACAATGCAGACCCAACTCGATCTTTCCAATTTACAAAACACAGAGCAATTTCATTTTAGATAAATTTTAAGCACGGTGCTCATTGGAAGTGAATGAAACAATGAAGATCCATAGTTACAAGCTATATACAAGGCAACCAAGAAGGATCTTCAAAAGCCTACACATGCTAGTGCCATTTCAGAGGTGACATGGGGAATTTAAATTCAGTTTTAAAGCTTTTCTAACTTAGCTCTATTGCATATCAAGAGATCAAAGAGAGTCTAAGTTAGGCAACACCATAGACACATAAAGAACCTCAAACAGAGCATAGATTCATTATATCGGCTATAGGTATGAGGCTTAAAATGAACTATGTCACAAATGCAAATGAGATACACAATGCATTGACACCAATTAACACTAGAAAACACCAAAGAAAAGAAAGAAAAGACAAATAAGAACCAAAAAGAACTATGATACACAAGTGGTTTCCCTCAACTAAAAAGGGAAACACACACCCAACTCGCCCCGAAGGCGTGAAAACGCAACTTGATCCAAAGGTTTTGTGAGAATATCCGCAAGCTGGTTTTGGGTCTCGACATGCCGGAGGTCAATGTCGCCCTTCTCGTAGTGATCACACAAGAAGTGAAAGCGGAACTCAATGTGCTTGGTCTTAGAGAGTGAAGCACGGGATTTTTGGCAACACTAATTGCACTCGTGCTATCACAAAGCAGAGGCACCTTAGTAAGCTCAAGACCGAAATCCTTCAAAGTTGCAATCATCCAAATCAACTGCGAGCAACAGCTAGCCGCGGCAACGTACTTAGCTTCGCACGTCGACTGTGCCACGCTAGACTGTTTGCGAGAAGACCAAGACACAAGAGAAGACCCGAGAAACTGGCCAGTCCTAGAGGTGGACTTCCGATCAAGACAACAACCGGCAAAGTCGGCATCAGAATATCCGCAAAGCACAAGAGAGGAAGAGGTGGAAAACCAAAGACCAAATTCGGGTGTGAATTGCAGGTACCTCATGATGCGTTTCACCGCCTGCTTGTGCGATGTCCGTGGGGATGCCTCAAAGCGAGCACACCGCCTGGTCCACCGCCTCTCCTTCCTCGTTCGCATCTAAGGCAGTCATAGTCGACATGGGCGTCAAAAGAGGCTTTGCCTCACCCATGTCAAACTTCTTCAAGATATCCTTCGTGTACTTGCCTTGGTGCACAAACATCCCATTCCGGGTTTGCTTGATTTGCAACCCGAGAAAGAAAGTCAACTCTCCCATAATGCTCATTTCAAATTCCCTGCTCATAAGATCCGCAAACTTGGCAACAAGAGCATGGGAGGAACCACCAAAGATGATATCATCCACGTATATTTGGACTCGGAGAGTGTCTTTGCCTTGCTTGAGGAGAAACAACGTCTTATCTACCGATCCCATTTTAAAACCCTTAGCAAGTAGGAAGGTTCGCAATCTATCATACCATGCTCTAGGGGCTTGTTTCAAACCATACAAAGCTTTGTGAAGTTTAAAAACATGGTTTGGAAACTTGGGATTTTCGAAACCGGGAGGTTGTTTAACATAAACTTCCTCCTCTATGTAGCCGTTTAAGAAAGCACTTTGAACATCCATTTGGAAAAGTTTAAAACCCTTAGAAGCCGCAAAAGCTAGAAGGATTCTAATGGCTTCTAAATGAGCTATGGGAGCAAAGGTTTCCTCATAGTCTATTCCCTCCTTTTGACAAAATCCTTGAGCTACCAACCTAGCCTTGTTGCGCACTACCACCCCATCTTCACTTTGTTTATTTTTGAAAACTCATTTGGTACCTATGGGGTGACAACTAGGTGGTGGAGGAACTAAGACCCAAACGTGGTTTTGCTCAAAGTTTTCTAACTCCTCATGCATGGCATTAACCCAATCCGGATCCATTAAAGCGTGTCCAACATCCCGGGGTTCAAAAGAAGCGACAAAAGCCGAATGAGCAAAGTCAAAAAGATAGGACCTAGACCGCGTGACTCGACGGTCGATGTCGCCGATGATGTTCTACGGCTGGTGCTGCCGCCGGATGTGGTTGGGAGCCTGCCTGGACGAAGTGGCCTCCCCCTCGATAGCAGCTGAGGCTCCCTTAGGTGCAACAGGCACCGACTGAGGAAGCTTCTCGAACGGCCCCCATGTAGAGGAAGTAGTCGGCCGTGAGCCGAAGTGGATGTCGCAGGGTCGAGTGGGGCAGCCAGTGGAGTTGGCTCGGGATCACCCCAATCGGTGTCGTCCTGCTCCTCCTCCACAAAGATGCTAGTGTTCACCTCATCATCACCTGCAAGCTCAAAAGCAGTGGAAACATAGGGCATAGTCTCATCGAAGGTAATCTCACAAGTCTCCATCACTCGGTTAGTCTCAAGGTTAAGTTCACGATAAGCACGAGAGTGAGTAGAATAACCAAGAAAGATACCATCAGAAGACCGTGATTCAAATTTTTCCAACTTACCGCCCTTTTTGAGGATGAAGCACCTGCACCCAAACACCCGTAGGTGACTTACCTTGGGTGGTCTCCCAAATCGTAGCTCATAAGAGGTCTTCTTCTTGAAAGCTCAGAGAAAAATGCGATTGGAAACATAGCAAGAAGAACTGAGTGCTTCGGCCCAATACCGCCTAGGAGTCCTATGCTCATCGAGCATTGTCCTGGCCATCTCAACAAGGGTCTGATTCTTGCGCTCAACAACACCGTTCTGCTGAGGAGTGTGAGGTGAGGAAAACTGGTGATCGAGACCAAAAGAAGAGCGAAGAGTTGCAAAGTGAGCATTCTTGAATTCTGTGCCATTGTCACCGCGGATAACTCTCATGGCCTTCTTAGGTAGCTCATTTTGCAATCTCAAAATCAGATCTCGAACAAGTGGAAAATCCTCATCCTTACTCTCCAAAAAGAATACCCAGGAGTATCTCGAGTAGTCATCAACGACTACAACCACATACCACTTCCCTCCTTCCGACCTGACCCAAGCTGGACCAACTATGTCCATGTGTAGGAGCTCACCGGGTCTAGTTTTCATCATCTCTGTCATAGGAGGATGGGAAGCAGCAACCATCTTGCCATGCCTGCAAGGTTGGCAAACCAAATCCTTCTCGAACTTTAGCTTTGGCAATCCTTGGATAAGGTCCATTGAGCTAAGCCTTGCAAGCAAGTCAAAACTCAAATGTCCCAATCTCCTATGCCACTTCCAAAGCTCGGAAGAAGAACTGGCAAGAAGACATCGAGAAGGTCCGGAAGAGATAGTAAAATCCGCACGAAACACCTTCCCGAAGGGTTAAATCTAGCAAACAAGCTCATCACGAGAGTCCAAAATCCGAGAGAGATTATGCTTGAAACTCACTTCAAAACTGTCATCAAGGAGTTACGAAACCGAAAGAAGATTAAAATGCAAATTCGCAACCAAAGCAACATCCTTGAGGACAAAAGAAGAGTTCACTCGGATCGACCCTCGGGAGACAACCTTACCTTTACTCTTTTCCCCGAATGTGATATACTCGGTGTGGTGCACGGGGTCGAGGCTGGAGAACCCCTTGGCACTTCCGGTCATATGGCGTGAGCATCCGGAATCCACAAGCCAAGTCTCCTCCAGTCCTCCTTCCTACATCAATAAAAAGACATAGGGTGAGCAAACGGTGCAAAACTAGGGTTAGTAAACTGTGAAGGATACCAGTGTTGTCCCATTTGCCCAAAGTATGGGTTAGGAGAAAAACCAAACATCTCCTGTCCCATGGGAGGATAGCGATCACCACGATGAGGAAAACGTGGTCCGCTAGCGAAGGGTGGAGTAAAGCCACCGCCACGAGGCCCGTAGTCGTATGGGTCACGACCGGTACCCCGCCGGGCATGACCACCACGTGGTCTCGCCTCCTGAGGCCTAGCACCTTGAGGCATTGTACCTCTAGGCCTAGAAGTGCATCTCCGAACTTCCGGTTCATGAACCCCAACTCGTGGGTGGTACATGTCCTGGTTGCCCAACTCAACCTGCCTCCGATCATCTCTCTTCATCCTAAAGCAAAACTTAGCCAAGTTCCCATCCCGCTCACAATACTCACAATAGAACCTCACCAAACTCTTGGTAGGCACTCTCTTGTTGGATTGGGTGGCTCTAGCTTTCTTAGGAAGGGGATCAATGGAGATATCTAGAAGTGTGTCAAGTGGGTTGCGAAGATGGTTCGGTTTTGCAATCCACACTTGGTTTTGTGGAGTGGTTTTGGGTGGCTCTTCAAACACACCATCTCTCATAGGTAGCTTGGTAGGGTTGGTGGGCTCAGGTGGGGAAAACTTGGTAAACTAGGGAGGTGTGGTGGGTTTCTCATTCATACTCAAACCACTGCACTCACCAATCTTACCGAACATGCTATCATCCTTCCCACCTATAGCAAAGCCTACTCCCGTGCTGCCAGCCCGCTTGCATTGGCTAAGCAATATCCCCAACTGCGGTTCTCGGCAAGACACCCATCTCAAGATGGACCGAAGGTATGTGTTTTCTTCCTCTGTACGCATCTTGTCGTGTCTGCACGACGCGATCTCAAGCTCCAAAGCCTCAAAGCGATGTGACTCTCTAGTGTTATCTGAGCTGACCTTCTCTAACACAGCAATCCTAGCATCCTTCTATGCCAGCTTAGAACGCAAGAATAGGCAAGACTTGCATGCACCAAGTAAGCTAGGCCTAGCCTTCAGCTCACTAACCTCCTCAAGTAGAATGCCATACTTGTCCTGAAGAGTGACAAGACCAGATATGTGAATGGTGCAAGCATCACACTCTACCTCCTCGGTAACCACCACTGACGCCTTAGCAAAATCTAGCTCATGAAGCGCGCTAAGGTACTTCTCCTTAAAGTCGTTCCTCTCACAAGTGACACGCTTGAGCAACGCATCCTGACTCATCAAGGTGTCATTCAGAGACTCAAGATCGAGAGAGAGAGGGACTCGACGGTGGGTGATACCTCGGTGTCGGAGTCGTAGTCGTAGACGGGGCCATCCTTGCGCTTGCCGACCTTGCCTTCTTCAATCGCCATGGTGCAAAAGCCATCGTGCTTGGCGTCGGCGTAGAAGCATAGGCCGTTGAGCTTGTCCTCAACCTTTCCCTTCGACTCATCATCTCATGAAGAAGCACCTCCGTCGGAGGAGGCATCGATGTCCCTGAGGGAGGCGAGGAAGGCTCGGTGCTTGGCCTTCACCTTGTCGATCACCTTCTTGGAAGACCTTCGGTGGAAGCCGCCCTTGGGCTTGTGCTTGTCCTCGAAGTGGTGCTCGCGCTTGTCCTTGCGCTTGGTGAAGTCGCCCGTAGCTTCTTGGGGTAGTTTGCGATGAAGTGATCCTCATCACCGCAACGGTAGCACCCCTTGGCCGAGCCACCACGTCGTCGGTTCAAACGGTTGTTGTGAAACCGTGAGAACCTAGTGATGACTAGGGCCAGCTCATCATCTCCAAGGGCCTCCACTTGCTCCTCTGTCACAGAAATCAAAGACAAAGCGAACAAAGAGTGTGAAGGGTCAGAGGAGGAAGAAGACATACCGCCGGGGCCAGAAACCAACACCATAGATGGTTTCGACGGGTTTTCAAGCTTGGCCCGAGTCTGGTAGTCAATCTCCGAGGACTTGAGCTTGCTGAATAGCTCCTCCACGATCAATGTATCATAGCCCAGTGTCTCCTGGATGGCAGCCACCTTCATCTCCCATACCTTCCAATCAAGAGCATGCAAAAGCTTGATAGCCATCTCATGATCATCATAAGGCAAGTTGGCTCGATTATCACGCATCTTGTTGACGATAGATTGGAAGCGAGTGAACATCCCGTCAACAGATTCGCCGGCCAACTGAGCAAAGTTCTTGTACTCTCTACGGTACGTGTCGAAGAGTCTGGACTTGATCTGAGGGTTGCCCTCATGATATCTCAAGAGTGTTTGCCAGATCTCCCATGTTGTAGTGAGACTCGAAACCCGCTCAAACTCCAGAAGATACAAATAAGAGAAGAGAATGCTATGGGCTCTTGCGTTTGATGCATGCTCTGAGACTTGGAGATCGGTGATCCTAGCACCAAAGACCACGTAGTTCTCATTCTCACAAATCTCCCAAAACTTCGTATCAAGCCCTTAGAGGTATGCGGACATGCGCACCTTCCAATAGGCAAAGTTGGTTCTAGCAAAGTAAGGAGGTTTACCAGCACCTCACTCCATGTCGCCTTTGTGGATCAAGAATCGTGTAAGGTGGATTGATCCTTAACCTAGCTCTGATACCAATTGAAGGACCGGAAACGGCGACCAGAGGGGGGTGAATGGGAGCCAAATAAAAATTCCTTTCGGAAGATCTTGACCCTTGTCCCAAGCACGACCCAAAGCACGAACTAGACTCACGACCCACAAGTGGGTGGATGTTCTAGGAGATGTCCTAGGAACACAGCGGAGCTAGCCACAAAGCCAGAGAAATAAACCGCAACTTGAACGGAGAAAACAACAACCAATAGATGGCTCTGGACCAGTTTGTTAGGACCTCCGGACCATAGCACAAGGTCCGGAGCCTTGGTCCGACGCCTCTGCAGCAGACCGTCGGACTAGTACGACACTCGCACTTGGTAGTCCGACGCTCACACAGAAACCACTCAGGGAGTGCCCAAGCTCCAGACTGTGGTCCGACGCTCACCGTCGGACCAAGGGAGGTAGTCCGGTGCTCACTCCAGCCTCTGCGCAAAACAACACAGGGAGCTCCCTAGCTCCGGACTCTGGTCCGACGCTCACCGTCGGACTAACGGACTTGGTCCGACGCGTAGAGCAGTACCCACGTCAGAGTCACCGGACCACTTGCTATGGTCCGGAGCTCGGGGAAAGTCGTCCGGAGGGAGGTCCGGAGCTCACGAACAGAAAAGCTGAAGCCCGCGAAAATCGTTTCCACTCCGCCAAATCTTCCCAAAACCCAACCAAATGATCACCAACTGCAACCAAACTTTGTAGGCATGATCCTAGTCCAGTTGGGGAGCTATCCCGAAGAAATCATCACTCAATTTGGTTTAGAGCAGAGGGAGGAGAAGAGATTTGGGGCAACACTCAAGAACGAAGAACTACACAAAGAAATTGCCCGATCTACGCACTCATGAGGTTTGAGGAGAATTTCTTCAGTGCAAAGATGCTCCTCACGAATACAAACAACATGGTTCAAACGGATTTGCAAGAGCTACTCCCTACAAAGAGAAATCATCTCAGGAAAAAGAGGGAGCAAAAGCAAAACGCGAAGAACACAAGCCAAACGGGGACACGATCAAGAAATCGAAGCCACCATGGCATACGAAGGTTACGGCCTCCGATTCCTCTCAACAAAACCAAGTTCTTACAAAGGTTGGTGGAAACAACCTAGGGATCTCATGAACTAGAGAGAGGGTAGAGAGAGTGAGTTGGGGCAAATGATTAGGGTTCAAGAGATAGGATGAGGGATACCCCTTCACCCCCTATTTATAGGGCTTTGGCTATTTCCCAAAGAACCCCTTAGATACATTGAGTGAACTACCTAGCCTAAGCATTTTTTTTCCAAGCTCCGGAAAAATATCTCCTGCATTTTGAATGGATGGCACCGCTTCCTGCCGGGAGTTGTCATCGCCTTGACGCAACCTCCAGGATTCCGCCATGTGCCATCCCCGCTTCCTCGGAAGCTCCGCCTAGGTTTTGAGGCCCAAACCAAGGAAACCCACCACGGATAGCTTTGAGCTCAACTACCGAACCCTGAGTTTTGAGGCCCAAACTCGAAAACCTTCCTCATATGGTTTTGAGGCCCAAACCACCAAACCGCTCGACTCGAGCCACCTTCTCTTCGCCCGGTCGGACTCCGAGTCCCATGAGCCTCCGCTCAACCCGCTTGTCCACCATCTTGACTCGGTCGACTCGGTCTACCTCCATGTCTTATCGCACTCGCCGGTGCCAAGTACTAGCCACCATAGCTAGTCCGCCGGCGCCCATGCTCCCCTCAGTCTGAGCCCCTCTTTCACCCTTCACTGCTCTTAGTCCATCGGCACAGCAAGCCTCTACTCGACCTTATCCATGCCATTGACCACTGTCACTAGGCATAGCACCTGCACACCACAAGTTGATAGACAGGCACACATTTGCATTCGCAAAGAGTATAGGGTAAGCCACTCAAACTCAAACGCTCCAGTGTTGGGCAATCACTCATCATCAAAGCTGAACATACATGGGTACTTATCCACCATGTGTTCGCACAAGGATACACTCAAGTAGAGGGTCTTGACTTTGGAAAAACGTATGCACCGGTGGCAAGGCTAGAAGCAATTCAGATTCTATTAGCTTATGCTTGTGCTCACAACATCAAGCTCTATCAAATGGATGTGAAGAGTGCATTTCTCAATGGGTACATCAATGAATTGGTATATGTTGAGAAACCACCCGGTTTTGAAGATGACAAGAAACCCAACCATGTGTACAAGCTAAGAAAGGCATTATATGGCTTGAAGCAATCACCTAGAGCATGGTATGAGAGATTGAGAGACTATTGACACCGTTTTTTTGGCACGTGTCAATATGATCTAAGGATTGTGCTGATCGGCAAAAGGCTAGTTGTTGTCCCTTATCGACATTGGGATATTATCGGTCAGATTGCAGATAAAAGCAAGGATGTTGCCGATAGAGACAGGAATGTTGCCGACAGGAAGAACATTGCCGATGAGAACTAAAACTCATTACCGATGTGATGAAGGCAACAATGTTGCTGATGGAGGCAAGACGTTGCCGATGAAGGCAAGAAAGCATTGCCGATGAGAGCCAAATCTTGTTGCCGATAGAGGGACGACTGCCGATAGGAACAGGAAGCTGCCGATAGAAGCGGAAAGGAGCCGTTTATGGAAAGGAGTCCGCCGATGGAAAGTTTCATCGTAAAGAAGACGAATAAGGAAGGTGGTGGTTTTATGCCAGTATTATTATGGTTTGAGTCCGACTCTTGCACGAGTCATTTATTTCCTTTAAAATAGGAGTTTTGTTTAGGAAAGTTAGAGTCGTGTCCGCTTACAACTCCCCTGGCCGGGGTATAAATATGTACCGAGGGGTGGTGTAAAAAACATATCCAATAATATATCAAACAAATCTATTATTCTTATTTACTTTCCCAGCAATTCTACTTTTATCGCATTAGATCTAGTTTACCTACGAGTTCTTCAAGTCTCGACGGGCTGCATTTCCTTGATCTCCGTCAACCCTTGCAAGTTCCACGTTTGAGCAACCTGAGCCTTGACGTCCGGGCGCATCGCTGTCGTCTTGTTCAGCTCTACTCTAGTTATCCTGATAAAGTTTGAGCCTTGACATCCGGGCGCATCGCCGTTGTCTCGTTCAGATCTTGTTCTAGTTATCGTCCTTGTCGATTAACTGGTCAAATCGACCGGCACACCTTTGGACATCAAATTCGGGTATAAGCCCGAGGTGTTCACAGATCCTGACGCTTTTTTTGTCAACACCTCTTTTGGCACACCCGGTGGAACAAATTATACATCTGCTATGGTGATCATACCGACGTCAACCCGAGGAACGTCATCGAAGTCTCCGAGGCTGATCTGAAAGATGATCAAAAACAAGCTATGGAGCGGGCTATGGAGGAGTACAAGCAATTATATCTGGAGTCCTTCAGCCTAAGCAGGTGCGGCGAAGCCATCCAGAAGCAAGATCCACCATTGCCGCGGCAGGTCACATTCGATGCCAATCCTGGTAAATTACAAGAGATGGTTAATTCTGCATTGAATCATGCGTTAAACAGCCACTCCAATGTGTTGTCCAATACTGTGTACAATGCTGTTATGCAATCCTTCAAAGAAGGACAAGCACCTCAGTATGTTGGTCCAGTGTATCATCAACCTGGATCTGCATCTATAAACCCATCGGCAGCTCCAATGGCGTCTTCCACTCCTGTGGATCCGTCTTCCACACCACCAAGATCAAGTCTTGAAAGCGTCACCAAGCTTAGTACAGATCCAATGGCGTCGGCAATGTCGGGACTTGCTATCTAGAATCATCCAGCTCCCGCTAACTGGTGGGGATATGGTATGCCTCCAAATCCATCTACTGGTTCCAGTCTGGTGCAAGGAGATAGTTCAGCTTGGAAGGGCTCCGTGGCATCGGCAATGCAATCACAGCCAGTCATCCCTATGATGCATTACTCCACGTCTTCTTCAACTGTGCAAATGCCATCAGAAGATCTCCAGGTGGTGATTCCTAAAGTACCTCTAATGCCACCATCGGTAAATTCTATGCCGATGCAACACAGTATAGCAACTGGGATTCAACCTATGGTGGTAAATCCTCAAGCTGGAGTACTAGCACATCAAGGTAACCAATTTGTTGATTACTCCAAGGTACAGGAGCAGCAGGCGCTAGTTAGCTATCAGTCATCGGTAAGGCACATGCCGATGATTTATAATCCTGGATGGACCAATCAGCCGCCGGTTCAACAACCTGGCGTGTTAATGTATCATTATGGAGGCCCAGCAAACACTCAGAGTGGAGCATCGGTACAACAACCGATGGGTATGATGCCACAGCATAACCCAGTGAGTGTGCAAAGTTATCCATTGGTGAGTCAGCCGATGCATAATGTCCAGATGACTGGTGCTGCGCCCATGCCAACTGCTCCGAATCATCTTCCACCAAGACCTGAAGGGGCGCATCAGCTGGCTCCACCAGTCAACAATCAGCCAATGAGTTGACAAGAACAGGATGCGTATTGGGTCGATAAGATTGCCGAAGTGATGAAAGAGCAATTTGGCATTAAACCCAAGGTTAATACATATTGTTATCGGACGCCGTATCCTCCGGCATATGACTTAATTCCTCTCCCAAATCGGTACAAGGTGCCTGATTTCATAAAGTTTTCTGACCAAGATGATACATCCACGATGGAGCATATCAACCGCTTCATTATCCAGTGTGGAGAAGCAGCTAGCCGAGATGAACTAAGGGTGAGATTGTTCTCGTCATCATTGTCTGGATTGGCAATTGGAGAGGCAGTTTCATAAATATTTCTTCTCCATAGCCCGCTCCATAGCCTATTCTCGACATGGTTCATTTCACTGCCTCCAAACTCTGTGATCACTTGGGCCGATTTGGAGAGGCAGTTTCATAAATATTTCTTCGCTGGCGTACATGAGAAGAAGATTACCGATTTGGTTAAGCTGAGGCAGCGTAATGACGAATCGGTAGAAAACTTCATCCAAAGGCTGCGAGATGTGAAGAATAAGTGCTACAGCTTGGTGCTTGATGATCGACAATTGGCAGATTTGGCCTTCCAAGGATTGCTGCCGCATATCAAAGATAAATATGCATCTCAGGAGTTTGAAAGTTTAAGTCATCTTGTGCAGAGAATTGCCGATCAAGACATTAAACCTTTCGATCCTAGGAAGTCTTGGAACAAGAAGGTGTCCTTTATTGGACAAGAAGAAGGTTCTGAGTCAGACGAAGAACTAAGTATTGGCGCTGCTGAATGGGTGAATGATAAGAAGCCGGTATCTTGTCCGTTCGGCCAAAAAGAAGCTGAGAGGTTCTTCTTTGATATCACCAAGGCTGATAGGATGTTTGACCTATTGCTTCAAGAAGGGCGGATCAAGTTGGCGCCTAACCAGGTAATTCCATCGACCGAAGAGATTAGAAAGATCAGGTATTGCAAGTGGCACAATGAGACTTCGCACAGTACCAATGATTGCAAAGTATTTAGGCAGCAGTTGCAGTCAGAAATCGAATCTAGGCGAATTAAGTTTGAAAATTCTAAAGCCCAGAAGCCGATGAAGATCGATCAGCACCCGTTTCCAAATAACATGGTGGAAACCAGTGGAAAGACTAAGGTGTTGACGTCAGAAGCTGCCAAGAAAAGCGCATCGGTAGACCCTGAACATCAAATATCTGTGCATGAAGTAACAGGGAGGAAGTTTGCCGATGATAGAAAAGGCAAGAGAGTTGCCAAAGATAGCAGTAGCGCCGGGAGGTCTTATGGCATCGTGATCACGCATAGGCGGCCACAACAAGATTATCCACAATCGTAGGAGGAACGATATCGGCGGCAGGAAGAAGAAAGGCACCAAGAGTGGCTTCAGCATAAAGATCATTGGAGGTGTCCCTTCTTTGTTCATTGCTAGGAAGAAGGTATCAAACTACCCATGCTGATAATTTCCCTGAATGTAATGGGTACTACCCTGCCGATCGGTCAGAAAAGAAACCTTGTTTTGACGATCGAGCATCAAACTATAGCAGGCCGATCGGAGGAAAACGGTCAACACGTGATCGGCTGGGGGGCAAGCTCAGCGCGCATGATAGGCTGGGCAGGCGTGTTGGTCAAGAGGAGCTTGAGGAGATGGCCAATGCAAGAGTACTGTTGACAACCGTTTTTCGGCATGTCAAATGAGCTAAGACTTGCATTGATCGGTAGTCATTTTCCATCGGCATCTAGAGGTCATCGGTCAATGTTACCGATAAGGGTGCATGTTGCGAAAAGGATAAGTTTGTTGCCGATGGAAGCTGGACGATTCTTGCCGATAGGAGTTGATTGGTAAAGACAAGTTACCAGTGGAGGTGAAGAGTTGCCGATTGGAAGGTATTACCGATAAGGAGATGATGCCGATGAGCACAGGGTGACGTGGCGGTTGACGTCAGCAGAGGATTGCCGATGGCAATAAAAGGAAGTTGAGGATTGAAGAGTTTGCCGATGGAAACTTGCATCGAAGAGAAGGCGTAAGGAAACTGGTGATTTCATACCAGTATTGTTATGGAAGTTTGAGTCCGACTCTTACATGAGTCGTATTTCCTTAAAAATAGAAGTGTCTGTTTAGGAAAATAGTATTGTTATTTGGGTCCGACTCCTGCGTGAGTTAGTTATTTCCTTTAAAATAGGAGTTTGTTTTGTTTAGGAAAGGTACAAGTCATGTCTGTCTACAACTCCTATTACTGGAGTATAAATATGTACCTAGGGGTCGTGAGATAATATCAATCACATATCAAACAAATCAATTACTTATTATTTACTTTTACTGCAATTTACCCTTTTATTGCATTAGCCTTAGTTTATCTACGAGTTCTTCAAGCTTCGACGGGTTGCATCTCCTCGATCTCTGTCAAACCCTTGCAAGTTCCACGTGGGAGTAATCTGAGCTTTGACATCCGGGCGCATCGCTGTTGTCTCGTTCAGCTCTGCTCTAGTTATCTTGATTAAGTCTGTGGTCTTAACATCTGGGCGTATCGCCATTGTCTTGTTTAGATCTTGATCTAGTTATCATACTAGTCGATTAACTGGTCAAATCAACTGGCACACCTTTGGATATCGAATTCGGGTAATAGCCCGAGGTGTTCGCAGATCCTGACGCTTTTTGTGTCAACACCTCTTTTGGCACACCTGGTGGGACCAAGACTATACATCTATCATGGGTGATCATACCGACGTCAACCAGAGGAACGTCATTGAAGTCTCCGAGGCTGATCTAAAAGATGATCAGAAGCTGGCTATGGAGCGGGCTATGGAGGAGTACAAACAGTTGTATCTGAAGTCCTTCAGCCTAAGCAGGAGCGGCGAAGCCATCCAGAAGCAAGATCCGCCGTTGCCGCGGTAGGTCACGTTTGATGCCAATCCTGGTAAGTTACAATAGATGGTTAATTCTGCGTTAAATCAAGCATTAATTAGTCACTCCAATGTGTTGTCCAATACTGTGTACAATGCTGTTATGCAATCTTTCAAAGAAGGACAAGCACCTCAGTATGTTGGTCCAGCGTATCATCAGCCTGGATTGGCGTCTATAAACCCATCGGCAACTCCGATGATGTCTTCTACTCCTGTGGATCCGTCTGCCGATGTGACTACACCGCCAAGGCCAAATCCTGAAAGCGTCACCAAGCTTAGTGCAAATCCAGTAGCGTCGGCAATGTCAGGACCTGCTATCCAGAATCATCAGTAGCTTGGAATCATCCAGCGTCGGCAATATCCAGGTCATGTTGGTTTATTTGAGTGGGTTGTCATGACTTTTGTCTTGAAGAATGCCGGTGCTACTTATCAAAGAGCAATGAATTTTATCTTTCATAAGTACATCGACACGATAGTCGAAATCTATATTGATGATGTGGTGGTCAAATCTGGAAATTTTGAGAAGCATCTTGCCGATTTGCGAAAAAATCCTGGAATGCACAAGAGAGCATGGGTTGAAGATGAATCCTAACAAGTGTTCGTTTGGTGTATCGGCAGGTCAGTTTCTGGTTTTATGGTGCATCAGAGAGGCATCGAGATTGGCAGAAAATCTATTGATGCAATTAACAAAGTAGTTGCCCCTACAAACAAGACTGAGCTACAATCCTTGATCGGCAAGATTAATTTCATTAGAAGATTTATATACAACTTATCTGGTAAGATTAAATCTTTTAGCCCATTGTTGAAGCTGAAAGCCGATCAAGAATTTGCATGGAGAGAGGAACAACAGTTAGCTTTGGAGGAGATCAAGAGATATTTGGTAAATCCTCTAGTCTTGGTTCCACCTCAACACGGGAAACCTTTCAGGTTGTATCTGTCTGCCGATGACAGTGTTATCGGGTTAGCCTTAATCCACGAATTTGAAGGAAAGGAACGTGTGATTTATTATTTAAGCAGAAGGCTGGTAGATGCTGAAGCCAGGTATTCGGCCATAGATTATGTTTATGCTTATATTTCTCTTGCATAAAATTGAGGCATTATTTGTAAAGATGATGTGGTTAAGTATACGCTATCGATGCCGATATTAAATGGGAGAATCAGCAAATGGATTCTAGCACTTTCAGAGTTTGATCTGAAGTATGAATCGGCTAAGGCAGTTAAGGGTCAGGTGATGGCCGATTTTATTACTCAGCATTGCAATGTGGTAAGCTCTGTAGAGATTGCTCCTTGGACTTTGTTCTTTGATGGGTCTACGTGCAAAGAAGGGGCAGGCATTGGTGTTCTCTTAATTTCACCCCGAGGACGGAAGTATGAAATCTCGTTGCCGATTGTTGCTACATCAACAAACAATCAGGTTGAGTATCAGTCTTTAATAAAAGGGTTGGAATTGCTCAGAGAAGTGCATGTCGATGCCGTTGAAATCTTTGGCGACTCTATGTTGGTGATCAATCAATTGACTAGGGTATATGAATGCAGAAGTGAAGTGTTGATTGCACACCATGTGAGATGTCTACGGTTATTAAAAGAATTAAAAGAGTACCGCCTCGAGCATATTCCCAGGTTGCATAATGAAGAAGCTAATCGGTTAGCACAGAATGCTTCAGGATATCAGCCAATTTAAGAAGTCATGACATCGGTAATGGTTGCCGATGACTGGAGAAAAGAAATTGCCGATTACTTAAGGGATCCGTCTAAGAAGGTTGAAAGGCGTCTAAGGTTTTAGGCTACCAAGTATGTGTTCCTTGACAATGAATTATATTATCGGACAATTGATGGAGTTCTGCTCAGATGCCTTGGTAAAGAAGAGTCAAAGGAGTTGATGGGCGAGATCCATGAAGGTGTGTGTGGAGCACAACAATCGGCATTCAAGATGAAATGGATGATTAGGCGGAATGGGTATTATTGACCGACAATTCTTGAAGATTGCTTCAACTATTTTAAAGGGTGCCAGGATTGTTAGAAGTTTGGTAATGTCCAGAGGGCACCTGCATCGGCAATGAATCCTATAATCAAGCCTTGGCCGTTTAGAGGATGGGCTATTGATCTCATCGGCCAAATTTATCCACCATCGAGCAAGGGGCATAAGTTTATACTCGTTGCTACCAATTATTTCACGAAATGGGTAGAGGCGATTCCTTTGAAAAAGGTGACATCGACAAACATGATAGATTTTGTGAAGGAACATATTGTTTACCGATTTGGTATTCCTCAATCTATTACCACCGATCAAGGAACCATGTTCACATCGGGAGAGTTTGATGGGTTTGCTGCTCGTATGGGGTTCAAGGTATTGAATTCTTCTCCTTATTATGCCCAAGCTAACGGTCAGGCTGAGGCGACTAATAAAGGAGTCATTAAGCTTATCAAACGCAAAATTGAAGAAAACCCTAGAAGGTGGCATATAGTGTTGAATGAAGCCCTATGGTCGTATCGGATGGCGTGTCACGGTGCAACCAAAGTTTTGTCGTATCAGTTGGTCTATGGACATGATGTTGTCCTGCCTTGGGAAGTTAAAACTGGTTCTAGACGATTGTTTTCTCAAGATAAATTAACAGCCGATGAGTATGATACTCTTATGAAGGATGAGTTAGAAGACTTAGCAAGTCATCGGTTGAGGGCTTTGATCAACATTGAAGAGAATAAGAAAAGGGTTGCCAGATGGTATGACAAGAAGGTAAAGGTGAAAGAATTTGCCGAAGGTAATCTGGTGTGGAAATTGATTTTACCGATTGGGACTAAGAGTTCTAAGTTTGGAAAATGGTCTCCCAATTGGGAGGGTCTGTTTCGGATAAATCAGTCTGCTCCAGGTAATCCATATATTTTGGAGACCCTCGAAGGGGTTGCGTTTCCTAGAGCGATCAATGGTAAATACTTGAAGAAATATTACCCTAGTATTTGGGTAGATGCATAAGGTATCTGTTTGAATGCCGATGAAAGAAAAAGTTATAAGATATCGGTAAAAACGTACTGGCGTTATATTACAAAGCAAAATCGAGTATCAGTGTTACACTTGCCGATACAATAGATTACAACAGGGATTGAATGGATGTTATCGCACGCAGGCGAATCTGATCTGTTTCTTCTATCTCCCTGACGTCGTCATCGACAGACCATTCAACTGGCTTGATCTTTCTTTTTAACAGAATAGCTTGTCGGGCGTTTACATCTCTTTCTTGTTGAAGGGCTTTAACAACATCGGGTAGTTGAGTTTTCTTTTGGCTAACCACATTCAGGGCTTCATTAACCTTCTTCAATTCAGCCAGCAGCTCTTCCTTCCTTGCTGATAAGTGGACGATTTCTTGCTCAAGAGTAATGCCAGAAGCTTCTAAATGGCCGATGCTTTTGTGCTTCTCTTCGTCAACCTGCTTGAACTTGAGCATTTCCTCTTCAAGCTTTGATTGAGCGTTCCTATCGGCAATGTGGCGTGAGGCCCGTTGGTATTGGAGTTGTCGGCTCTCGAGGAATGCTGCTTGGAAGAGAATTTCTTCGATATCGGCAGGCAGATGACCTTGAATCTCCTTGAAAGCCACTTTTGTTGTAGTGGAGTCTTGGACGAGGAGAGATGTGTCTTGCTGCAGTAAAGATAGCAATGTTTCGAGCTTGAGTTTAACTTCTGCCGATAGAGTTGGAGTAGAGCTTTCTTCGTCTTCGTCTTCATCGGGGAGGTTGACGGCGAAGGAGAACAAGCTATTCGCTGGAGCAGAGCCTCCTTCGTCTTCGTTTTCATCGGGAAGGTTGACGACGAAGGAAAACAAGCTGTCAGGAGAGTCTTGGGCCTGAAGAGAAGGAAATTAGAGTATGCCGATCACAAGTTTATGTTGCGAGTTCTATGATAGTCGGCTTACCATCTTGAAATGGATTTCTTGCCTGGAACTTGGGAAGGCAGCTGGCGTAGTATCGTCTTGAATATCGGCAGCGGTTGCCAGTGAACTTGCCTCCGCAGGAGGAATGATTGGTACTGATGGTGCTGTTGTTGGCGCTGCCTCTGCTATGGTGGCTGGTTCCTGTTGCGATGTTGCTGTCCTCTGGTCAGGAGTTTCATTCGGTGTAGGTGCTGGTACCGATGCCGATGCTGTTGCAGCTGGTTCTTGTAGTGGTGGTATTCCCTGGTCGGGAGTTTCGTCGATCGGCTGCTCAGGAATGGACGCCGACGGTGGTTCTGATGTTGGTGCATCAACAGTTGGTGATGCAACTGGAGTTGGTGGTGTAGATGGAGTGGCTAGCCTCAGACGTCTTTTCTTCCTCGGAGCAGCAGTAGGTGAGCCGATGCGTTTCGGTTGTGAAGCTTGGGGGCATCGGCAGCATGAGTTGGAGAAGTTTGTACATTTGGAGCAGCTGTCGATGACCTTGTTGCCTGTAAAAGATGTTTGGTGCAAGTTAAACAAGGAAAATGTCGCCGATAAGAGTTCGTAATCGGTATGAGTGAAATAAAAAACTTACTGCAAAAGCTCGTGCCAAGATGGCGGCAACGGCCGATGGGCTAGCAACGGTCCTAGCTGGTGTCGGCTTTGGCTTGAGGGTAACCTTAGGTACCCTTGGGGGTACGAAGGCAGCCAATGTAGGAGCCTTGTTGCCGATGAAAGATGTGGGGCTCATTCTCTGAATATTGAAGTGTTTGCCGCTCTTGCTTGTTTGGGGGATTGGATCGTCAACCTGTTAAGTGAAAAAGGGTCAGATGCCGATGGTAAAAGTAAACAATGAAAAAATGCATTAGAGTTAAGAACTTACTGCATCATCGGGAATGATGTGATCGGTGTCAATCAAATGCCGATAGTAGTGCGATGATTTGGCGAACATTTGGCTTCTCCATTCTTGCCACCAAGATTTGTATAACTCTGTCATGAATGATGTTGGTGCCCAGGAGGATAGATCAATGTTTGATGTATCGGCATGGGGAGAAAGGTTGACAATCCTGTTCCAATCCATGGCACTGGAGATAATTTCTCTTGGCTTTATCACATTGGCAAAGCTGAGTTTGATCGGTAATTGGCCGAATGCCAGCTGCCTTTCTGCTGCCGATGGATAATAAAACTCATAAGATGGAGGAGAGTTCTTCCCGGTTCCAAAGATGTTGACTGGAATGGCTCGGGGAACAATGCTGGCCTTCATGATTGTTTCATTCTGTGGCACGTTCCAATCGGTAAGATTGAATAACAACGGGAATTGGTTGTTCTCATCAACATAGGGCCACCAGAGCCGTTCTGCGACGGGATTCCACAGTAAAGCTTTTGGAAGAACCTACCAAATTGATCTGCATTGGTATCGGTTCCTGGTAGCACTATGATATCCTCCCCAAAATTGAGTGGGGAACGGGTTGCCGATTCGTCATCATCATATACGTAGTCCTCTGATATATCCCTTGGAAATTGCTGACTGAATAGATCAAATTGGAGGACCTTGTACATGTGTGCGTTTAACCACATGTTTATAAACCACCAAGGACCCCCGAGGATGCCGATAGACTCGCCTAGCAATAACTTTCTGGATACCTGATGAAGGAGATGATATACCGATCCAAGGAGATATCGGCCAAGAGGAAGTCTTGCTCCATCGGCTAGAAGCTCTGCTGCTGGAAGGTACATGGTAGTAGGTCCAACTGTTCTGCCACAGAAGATGAAATTTTCTAGCCACATGTTTAAGAAGATGGCATGTTCCCTCTGACCTACCGATCCGGTCTTCTGGTTCTCTCGGATGTATCCAGTCCAACCACCGATGTTGCGTGTGTTCATTTTATATTCAGCTTTTCTAACCAAGAGGTTGGAGGGATCGGCAAAAGAGACATCAAGGCCGGTAAGCATATGCACATCGCAAGGGTGGGAGTAGCTAGCCCGTGTCTGAATAAGAAGGCATTCATTGTATCGGACCAAAAATAAGATGCAGCCATCATCATATTTTCGTTCTTTTCCATATCGGCAATGGAGAGTCTAATGCATTGGTCCAGGTTGCGCTCTGACCAGTAAACTTGCTGTGTTCTGATTATCCTGAGATACCAGTTCTTCCATCCCTTGGTGGGTTTGGGCCATGAACGGAAGGCATCTTTCCATAACCCTAGGCTGAAGCACTCGGATCTAAAGGGAATACGGTTGGTCTCCGCATTAATCAGATTGATAGGATCAGGATTTCCCATTAGGCCTAGACAATTGAAGTTGGATTGCTCAATGGGATTACTACTTTGTTGTACATTTCCTAGGTTTCGAAAAAAAATCAAAGAAAGAAAGGGAAAAAAATTACGAAATTGATGAGGAAGAAGAAACTTGCAGGGGATGAAACGACTAGGGAGCAGATTTACCTTGGGAACATCGAAGTGGATCTCCATTGAAACTGTAGGAGTCCTTGCGATTCGTGCTCTGTCACCGTTGCTTGGGTTGCCGGAGGTGTTCTTCAGAGCCGCCGCCGAGGTTGAAGATGAGGGCAGGTGAAAATGAAAAAGGGCTCAGCGTGAAAAACAAATTGGATGATGGCAACTTTATAAGCCTGGTCAGGGGTATTTTTGGAGTTTTTCTTCACACTGAGCAGGAATATGGAGGGGTATGCAATAGGAATGTGTGGTAATCGAGGAGATATGATTGGGCTTACAACTGTTCACGCTGCAATCACAGAATTTTTTTGATAAATTACGATTTTTACGTGCGGTAATCAAGGAGGTCGTGCAAGTATCTTGGAGGGAAAGGTTATAGTAGAGAAAATTTCGGCGTAAAATATTCTACACTCCAAAATTGGGGGGGGCATGTGTGTTGACACCGTTTTTTGGCATGTCAAATGAGCTAAGACTTGCATTGATCGGTAGCCGTTTTCTATCGGCATCTGGAGGTCATCGGTCAATGTTACCGATAAGGGTGTATGCTGCGAAAAGGATAAGTTTGTTGCCGATGGAAGCTGGACGATTCTTGCCGATAGGAGTTGATTGGTAAAGACAAGTTACCAGTGGAGGTGAAGAGTTGTCGATTGGAAGGTATTACCGATAAGGAGATGATGCCGATGAGCACAGGGTGACGTGGCGGTTGACATCAGCAGAGGATTGCCGATGGCAATAAAAGGAAGATGCGATTGAAGAGTCTGCCGATGGAAAGTTTCATCGAAGAGAAGGCGTAAGGAAACTGGTGATTTCATACCAGTATTGTTATGGCAGTTTGAGTCCGACTCTTACACGAGTCGTTTATTTCCTTAAAAATAGAAGTGTCTGTTTAGGAAAATAGTATTGTTATTTGGGTCCAACTCCTGCGTGAGTCAGTTATTTCCTTTAAAATAGGAGTTTGTTTTGTTTAGGAAAGGTACAAGTCGTGTCTGTCTACAACTCCTATTGCTGGAGTATAAATATGTACCTAGGGGTCGTGAGATAATATCAATCACATATCAAACAAATCAATTACTTCTTATTTACTTTTACTGCAATTTACCCTTTTATTGCATTAGTCTTAGTTTATCTACGAGTTCTTCAAGCTTCGACGGGGTGCATCTCCTCGATCTCCGTCAAACCCTTGCAAGTTCCGCGTGGGAGTAATCTGAGCTTTGACATCCGGGTGCATCGCTGTTGTCTCGTTCAGCTCTGCTCTAGTTATCTTGATTAAGTCTGAGGTCTTGACATCTGGGCGTATCGCCGTTGTCTTGTTTAGATCTTGATCTAGTTATCGTCCTTGTCGATTAACTGGTCAAATCGACTCGCACACCTTTAGATATCGAATCCGAGTAATAGCCCGAGGTGTTCGCAGATCCTGACGCTTTTTGTGTCAACAAGTACCCTATGAGGAGATATTCTCTAGAGATCCAAACATAAGGCGTGGTGCCAATACAAGCGGTGAAAAACAGTACCAGCCTGTTTGGAAAACTAAGCTTCCTCAATGGTGCCCCAAAGGTCTAACAAAGACTCAGAAAAGAAGGATTCAGCGCGAACTCCAATGAGATTTATATGACAGTGAAAATCCTTCAAGGGAAAAGTCTCCAGTCAAGCAGTGGAGGCCAAAGCGTAAGGATAGGGATCCATCGGCAGAAATCAATATGGTCGTCATATTGCCGATGGAATTCATGGCACCTGTCGATGCTGAGGAAGAAGCTGCTGAGATGGCACAATTGGTGTTAGATCCGATGACAGCTGTCTTTGAGAAGCCTGCCGATGATGAAAGGCAGCACTTAAGAGCTCTGTTCATCAAAGGTAAAGTAGATGGGCAGCCCGTGACGAAGATGTTGGTGGACAGTGGGGCATTAATCAATATAATGTCATATGTCATGTTTAGGAAACTTGGGAAAGGCAACCAAGACTTAGTCAAGACAGACATGAAACTTAAAGATTTTGAAGGCAATGTGTCGCCAGCTATGGGAGCCATATGTGTTGAATTAACCATCGGCAGTAAAACTTTGCCGACAACGTTTTTTGTGATCAGTGGCAAAGGCACCTACAACTTGCTCCTAGGAAGGGATTGGATCCATGCTAATTGTTGCATTCCTTCTACAATGCACCAAAGCCTCGTGCAATGGGTTGGAGACAAGATTGAAGTCGTCCAGAGTGAAACTCCGTCGATTGTTGCATCGGCAGAATCGGAAACTTATGTGCAAACCAGGTGCATATCAGGTGAAGCCTGGGACACGGAGTTCCTCAAAATTGCCGATTACCGCATTACACCGATCCAAGCAGTCGGTCCTGAAGAAGAGTTTTAATGGATCGATTCGCCGATGATGGAAAACTGGGACAGGGGTTCACATCCGCCGATGATTTACTAGAGATAGATATCGGCGATGGCAGTAGGCCCAGGCCAACTTTCATTAGTGCTAAGTTAGATTCCCAATGTAAACAACAGTTGAGTGATTTATTAAAGAAATACAAAGATTGTTTTGCTTGGGATTATACAGAGATGTCTGGTTTGGACCGATCAATAGTTGAACATCGGTTACCTATTAAGTCTAATTTCCAACCTTGTCAACAACCAGCACGCCGATGCAACCCTATTATCTTACCCGACATTAAAGCTGAGATTACAAAGTTAATTGAAGATGGATTTATTCGGCAATGCTGATATGCCGAATGGATTTCTAATGTGGTTCCTGTGTATAAGAAAAATGGAAAACTACTTGTTTGCATTGATTTCAGGAATCTCAATAAGGCTACGACGATGGATGGTTATCCGATGCCCGTTGTCGATCTGCTAGTTGATGCTACTGCTGGACATCAAATCATTAGTTTCATGGATGGTAATGCTAGATATAATCAAATATTCATGGCTGAAGAAGACATATCCAAGACTGCTTTTAGATGTCCAGGTCATGTCGGTTTATTTGAGTGGGTTGTAATGACTTTTGACTTGAAGAATGCTAGTGCTACTTATCAGAGAGCAATGAATTTTATTTTTCATAAGTACATCGGCACGATAGTTGAAATCTATATTGATGATGTGGTGGTTAAGTCTGGAAATTTTGAGAAGCATCTTGCCGATTTACGAAAGATCCTGGAATGCACAAGGAAACATGGGTTAAAGATGAATCCTAATAAGTGTGCGTTTCTAGTATCGGCAGGTCAATTTCTGGGTTTCATGGTACATCAGAGAGGTATAGAGATCGGTAGGAAATCTATTGATGCAATAAACAAAGTAGTTTCTCCTACCAATAAGACTGAGCTACAATCTTTGATCGGCAAAATTAATTTTATCAGGAGATTCATATCCAACTTGTCTGGTAAGATTAAGTCTTTTAGTCCGTTGTTAAAGCTGAAAGCTGATCAAGAGTTTGCATGGAAAGAAGAACAACAGTTAGCTTTGGAAGAGTTCAAGAAATATTTGGTAAACCCTCCGGTCTTAGTTCCACCTCAACACGGGAAGCCTTTCAGGTTGTATTTGTCTGCCGATGATGGTGTTATTGGATCAGCCTTAATCCAAGAATTTGAAGGGAAAGAACGTGTGATATATTATTTGAGCAGAAGGCTGGTAGATGCTGAAACCAGGTATTCGGCCATAGAAAGATTATGTTTATGCTTATATTTCTCTTGCATAAAATTAATGCATTATTTGTTGTCGGCCGAATGCACTGTTATCTGCAAAGATGATGTTCTTAAGTATATGCTGTCGATGCCGATATTAAGTGGGAGAATCGGCAAATGGATTCTAGCACTTTCAGAATTCGATCTAAGGTATGAATCGGCTAAGGCAGTTAAGGGTCACGTGATGGCCGATTTTGTTACTCAGCATTGCAATGTGATAAACTCTGTAGAGATTTCTCCTTGGACTTTGTTCTTTGACGGGTCTACGTGCAAAGAAGGGGCAGATATCAACGTTCTCTTAATTTCACCCCGAGGACAGAAATATGAAGTTTCGTTGCTGATTGTTGCTACGTCGACAAACAATCAGGCTGAGTATCAGACTTTAATAAAAGGGTTGGAGTTACTCAGGGAAGTGCGCGCCGATGCCGTCGAAGTCTTTGGCGACTCTATGTTTGTGATCAATCAATTGATTGGGGTATATGAATGCCGAAGTGAAGTGTTGATTGCACACCATGAGAGGTGTTTACAGTTATTAAAAGAGTTCAAAGAGTACCACCTCGAGCATATTCCCAGGTTGCATAATGAAGAGGCTAATCGATTAGCACAGAACGCTTCAGGGTATTAGCCAATTCAAGAAGTAATGACATCGGTAACGGTTGCCGATGACTGGAGAAAAGAGATTGCCTATTACTTAAGGGATCCGTATAGAAAGGTTGAGAGGCGTTTAAGGTTTCAGGCAACCAAATACGTACTCCTTGATGATGAATTGTATTATCGGACGATTGATGGAGTTTTGCTCAGATGCCTTAGTAAAGAAGAATCAAAAGAGTTGATGGGCAAGATCCATGAAGGTGTGTGTGGAGTGCATCGATCGGCATTCAATATGAAATGGATGATTAGGCGGAATGGATATTATTGGCCGACAATTCTTGAAGATTGCTTCAACTATTTTAGAGGGTGCCAAGATTGTTAGAAGTTTGGTAATGTCCAGAGGGCACCTGCATCGGCAATGAATCCTATAATCAAGCCTTGGCCATTTAGGGGATGGGCTATTGATCTCATCGGTCAGATTTATCCGCCATCAAGCAAGGAGCATAAGTTGTACTTGTCTCTACCGATTACTTTACAAAATGGGTTGAAGCAATTCCTTTGAAGATGGTTACGTCGGCAAATATGATAAATTTTGTAAAAGAGCATATCATTTACCGATTTGGTATTCCTCAAACTGTTACGACTGATCAAGGAACCATGTTTATGTCGGGAGAGTTTGAGGATTTTGCGATCGGTATGGGGTTCAAAGTTTTAAACTCTTCTCCTTATTATGCTCAAGCTAATGGTCAGGTCGATTCCTTTGAAGATGGTTACGTCGGCGAATATGATAAATTTTGTAAAAGAGCATATCATTTACCGATTTGGTATTCCTCAAACTGTTACGACTGATCAAGGAACCATGTTTATGTCGGGAGAGTTTGAGGATTTTGATGCTCAAGCTAATGGTCAGGTCGAGGCAACTAATAAGGGAATTATCAAGCTTATCAAGCGCAAGATTGAAGAAAACCCTAGGAGGTGGCATATAGTGTTGAATGAAGCTTTGTGGTCATATCGGATGGCTCATCATGGTGCAACTAAGGTTTCGCCATGTCAATTGGTCTATGGGCATGATGTTGTCTTGCCTTGGGAAATTAAAACTGGTTCTAGGCGATTATCTTCTCAGGACCAATTGACAACCGATGATTATGGTACTCTTATGAAGGATGAGTTAGAAGATCTAGCGAGTCATCGGTTAAGGGCTTTGATCAGCATTGAAGAAAACAAGAAGAGGGTCGCCAGGTGGTATGATAAGAAAGTAAAGTTGAAGGAATTTGCCGATGGTGATCTGGTATGGAAATTGATTTTACCAATTGGGACTAAGAGTTCTAAGTTTGGAAAATGGTCTCCTAATTGGGAAGGTCCGTTTCGGATAAGTCAGTTAGTTCCTGGTATTGCCTATCTTTTGGAAACCCTCGAAGGGGTTGCGTTTCCTAGAGCAATCAACGGTAAATACTTAAAGAAGTATTATCCTAGTATATGAGTAGATGCATGAAGAAATACAAAGTAAAAGTGCTGATAGAACATCGGCAGAAAGCGTGCTAATGTTATATTACAAGAAAAATCGGACGTTAAGTTTACAGCTGCCGATACACTGGACTAAAATTACAACAAGGATTGAATAGCTGATATTGCACGCAGGCGAATTTGCTCTATTTCTTCTATCTCCCTGGCATCGTTGTCGGCGGATCCTTCTATTGGTTTGATCTTTTTCTTCATCCGGAGGGCTTGACGTGCATCGACATCTCTTTCTTGTTGTAAAGCTTGGATAGCACTTGGAAGTTCAGTCTTCTGTTGATTGGCTACGATCAAGGCTTCGTCAACTTGTTTCAGCTCTGCTAATAGTGTTTCCTTCCTTGCCGATAGATGGGCAATGTCTTGATCAAGCTCAATGCCAGAAGCTTCTAGGCGACCTATGTCCTTGTGTTTTTCATCGGCAGATTGCTTGAATTGAAGCATTTTCTCTTCAAGTTGTGATTGAGTAGTCCTATCGGCTATGCGGCGAGAGAGCCTTTGATACTGAAGTTGCTTGCTCTCAAAAAAAACTGCCTGGAAGAGTGTTTCTTCTATATCGGCAGATAGTTGGCCTTGAATGTCTTTAAAAGCTATCTTTGCTGCAGTGGAGTCTTGGACGAGATGGGATGTGTCTTGTTGTAGTAAAGATAGCAGTGCTTCGAGCATGAGTTTAACATCTGCCGATAAAGCTAGGGTAGAACTTTCTTCCTCTCCGTCTTCATCAGGGAGATTGACGGCGAAGGAAAACAAACTATTCGGAGAATCTTGGGCCTGAAGAAGAAGAAGATTAGAGCTTGCCGATCATAAGTTTGTGTTACAGAATGTGAGTCAACTTACCATCTTAAAGCGGATCTCTTGCCTTGGGCTCGGGAAGGCAGCTGGCGTGGCATCGTATTGAAGATCGGCAACGGTTGCCGATGAACTTGCCTCCGTGGGAGGAACGGTTGGTGCTGGTGGTGCTGTTGCCGGTGTTGCCTCTGCCGTGGTGGCTAACCCCTGTGGCGATGATGCTGTCCCTTGGTCGTGGATTTCAGTTGGTGTTGGTGCTGGTACTGATGCCGATGTTGTCTCCATTGTTGCAGCTGGTTCCTGCAGCGATGGTATCGTTTCCTGGTCGGGAGTTTCGTCCAATGGTTGCTCAGTAATGGACGCCGATGTTGGCTCTGGTATTGGTGCATCAACGGGAGTTGGTGATGCAGCTGGAGTTAATGGCACGGATGGAGTGGCTCGCCTCAAGCGTTTCTTCTTCGGGACAGCAGTTGGTGAGCCGACGCGTTTTTCCTGTGAAGCTTGGGGGCATCGGCAGCCTGAGTCAGAGAAGCTTGTACATTTGGAGTAGCTGCCGATGAGCCCGTTGCCTGCAAAGGATTTTTGGTGCAAGTTAAATAAAGTGAATGTTGCCGATGAGGGTTTGTAATCGGTATAAATGAAATAAGAACTTACTGCGAAAGCTTGCGCCAAAACAGCAGCAACAACCGATGGAGTAGTAGTGGTGCTAGTTGTGGTCGGCCTGGGCTTGAGGGTGACCTTGGGTACCCTTTGAGGGGTGAAAGCAGCCAACGTAGGAGCCTTGTTGCCGATGATTGATATGGGGTTCATCATTCGAAGATTGAAGTGCTTGCCGCTCTTGCTCGTTCGAGAGATTGGATCGTCAACGTGTTAGTAAAAGAGGGTCAGATGCCAATAGTAGAAGTAAATAATAAGAGATGCATTAGAATGAAGAACTTACTGCATCATCGGGAATGATGTGATCGGCGTCGATCAAATGCCGATAATAATGCGATGACTTGGGGAATAGTTGATTTTTCCATTCTTGCCACCAGGATTTGTATGACTCCGTGATGAAGGATGTTGGTGCCCAAGAAGATAAATCAATGTTTGATGTATCGGCATGGGGAGAAAGATTGACGATCCTATTCCAGTTCATGGCACTGGAAATGACTTGTCTTGGTTTGATTACATTAGCGTAGCTGAACTTGATCGGCAATTGGCCGAATGCTAATTGTTTGGCTGCTGCCGAAGGATAGTAAAACTCATAAGATGTAGGAGAGTTCTTCCCGGTTCCAAAAATGTTGGCTGGAATGGCCCGGGGGATGATGGTGGCCTTCATGATTATTTCATTCTCTGGGATATTTCCATCGGTGAGGTTGAAGGAGAGTGGAAATCAGTTATGTTCGTCAATATAGGGCCACCAAACCCGTTCTGCAGCCGGGATCCCGCAGTAAAATCTCTGGAAGAACATGCCAAATTGACCTACGTTGGCATCGGTCCCTGGCAGCACTATCACAGCCTCCCCGAAATTGAGTGGGAGACAGGTTGCCGATTCATCATCATCAAACTCATATTCTTCCGATATGTCTCTTGGGAATTGTTGGCTGAATAAGTCAAACTGGAGGATCTTATGCATATGGGCATTCAGCCACGTGTTGATAAACCACCAAGGACCTCCAAGGTTGCTGATGAGTTCGCCTAACAATAGCTTCCTTGATACCTAGTGAAGGAGGTGGTAGACTGAGCCAAGGAGGTATCGGCCAAGGGGAAGTCTTGATCCATCGGCTAAGAGCTCTGCTAAGGGGAGGTATGTAGTGGTAGGTCCAACTGTTCTGTCGCAGAAGATGAACTTTTCCAGCCACATATTCAGGAAAATGACATGTTCCCTCTGGCCTACCGATCCAGTCTTCTGGTTTTCTTGGATGTATCCAGTCCAACCGCCGATGTTATGGGTGGTTACCCGATGATCAGGCTTTCTTCGGAAGAGATTGGAAGGATCGGCAGTGAAGACGTCGAGGTCAGTAAGCATATGCACATCGGCAAGTGTGGGAGTGGTTGGTCCGTGTCTGAAAAAGAACGCGTTCATTGTATCGGACCAGAAATAAGAAGAGGCCATCATCATGTTTTCATTCTTTGCCATATCAACAATAGAAAGCCTAATGCATTGTTCCAAACTGCGCTCTGCCCAGTAAACTTGCTATGTTCTAATCATTCTGAGGTACCAGTTCTTCCATCCCTTGGTGGGTTTGGGCCATGAGCGGAAAGCATCTTTCCATAACCCTAGACTGAAACACTCGAATCTGAAAGGAATGTGGTTGGTCTCTGCGTTAATCAGATTGGTGGGATCGGCGTTTCCCATTGGGCCTAGGCAGTGAAAGTTGGATTGCTCAATGGGGATCACTACCCTTTTGCGTATTTCCTAGGTTTCAAAAAAAAATCGAAGAAAGAAAGGGGAAAAAGATTACAAAACTGATACGGAAAAGAAACTCGCAGAAGATGAAGCGAGAAGGGAGCAGATTTACTTTGGGGACATCGAAGTTGATCGCCATTGAAGCCAGGGAGGTCCTTGCGATTCGTGCTCTGCTAGAGGAAGACGCAGCTGCTTGGGTTGCCGGAGGTGTTCTTCAGAACCGCCACCGAGGTTGAAGATGAGGGCAAATGAAGGTATGAGCTCAGGGTGTAGAATAGGTTGGGTGATGGTAACTGTTATAAGCCCGGCTAAGAGTATTTTGGAATTTTCTTCACACCAAGTAGGAATGTGGAAGGGTATGGTGATGGATTCACATAGCAATCAAGGAGTTGTCAGATTAGATTTGTGACTGTTCGTTACAGTTGCGGGGTTCTGCTGATAACTTGCGATTTTTGAGTGCGGTAATCGAGGAAATCGTGTAGGTATCTTGGAGGGAAATATTGCAGTAGAGAGAATTTTGGCGCGCGAAATATTTCACACTCCGAAATTGGGGGAAATGTGTTGCCACCGTTTTTTTGCACGTGTCAATATGATCTAAGGATTGTGCCGATCGGCAAAAGGCTAGTTGTTGTCCCTTATCGGCATCGAGATATTATCGGTCAGATTGCAGATAAAAGCAAGGATGTTGCCGATAGAGACAGGAATGTTGCCGACAGGAAGAACATTGCCGATGAGAACTGAAACTCATTACCGATGTGATGAAGGCAACAATGTTGTTGATGGAGGCAAGACGTTGTCGATGAAGGCAAGAAAGCATTGCCGATGAGAGCCAAATCTTGTTGCCGATAGAGGGACGACTGCCGATAGGAACAGGAAGCTGCCGATAGAAGCGGAAAGCATCCGTTTATGGAAAGGAGTCCGCCGATGGAAAGTTTCATCGTAAAGAAGACGAATAAGGAAGCTGGTGGTTTTATGCCAGTATTATTATGGTTTGAGTCTGACTCTTGCACGAGTCGTTTATTTCCTTTAAAATAGGAGTTTTGTTTAGGAAAGTTAGAGTCGTGTCCGCTTACAACTCCCCTGGCCGGGGTATAAATATGTACCGAGGGGTGGTGTAAAAAACATATCCAATCATATATCAAACAAATCTATTATTCTTATTTACTTTTTCAGCAATTCTACTTTTATCGCATTAGATCTAGTTTACCTACGAGTTCTTCAAGTCTCAACGGGCTGCATCTCCTTGATCTCCGTCAACCCTTGCAAGTTCCGCGTTTGAGCAACCTGAGCCTTGACATCTGGGCGCATCGTTGTCGTCTCGTTCAACTCTACTCTAGTTATCCTGATGAAGTTTGAGCCTTGAGATCCGGGAGCATCGTCGTTGTCTCGTTCAGATCTTGTTCTAGTTATCGTCCTTGTCGATTAACTGGTCAAATCGACTGGCACACCTTTGGACATCAAATTCGGGTATAAACCCGAGGTGTTCACAGATCCTGACGCTTTTTGTGTCAACAGAGACTTTCTCCACTCTAAGGGATTCATTATTGGCAAGTTTGATACTACCCTATTCACCAAGAAGATTGGAAAGGACTTGTTTGTGTTGCAAATATATGTGGATGACATTATCTTTGGATCAACCAATCAAGAGTTTTGTGAAGAGTTTGGCGATATGATGGCAAAAGAGGTTGAGATGTCTATGCTTAGAGAGCTTAGTTACTTCCTTGGTCTTCAATTAATGCAAATGAAGAATGGGACTTTTGTTAGTCAAGGCAAGTACATCAAGGACATGCTCAAGAAGTTCAATCTAGACGAAGCAAAGTATATTAGTACACCAATGGTAAGAAATTGGGGACCTAAATCTAGGAACTAAATTGTTTTGTAGGCATACTCCTCCAGTGGATCAAGTTGGGTGCTTGGTAGTGGATGTACAAATCATATGACCGGAGAGAAGAGTATGTTCTCATCATATTCCCCAACTTCAAATGCAAGTGAGAATATCATCTTTGGTGACAACTCTAAAGGGGAAGTGATTGGTCTTGGTAAAGTTGCTATCACTCTTGATCATTCTATCTCAAATGTTTTACATGTGAATTCGTTGAGTTACAACTTGTCGTCCGTTTCACAATTGTGTGAGATGGGCTACAATTGTCTCTTTACGGAAAAGGGTGTGGAAGTCCTTAAGAGGGAGGATTCCTCTATTGTCTTTACGGGTCGCTTGAAGGGCAAGCTTTACCTAGTTGATTTCAACAAAAGTAAGGCTAAGCTTGAGACTTGTTTAGTGGCAAAATCTAGCATGGGTTGGTTATGGAATCGCCGACTAGCTCATGTTGGGATGAGGAACTTGGCCAAACTCCTAAAGGATGAACACATTCTTGGGCTAATAAATGTTCATTTTGAGAAAGATAGAATTTGTGGTGCATGCCAAGCCGGAAAGCAAGTAGGAACACCACACCCACCAAAGAGCATTGTCTCCACCAAGCAACCATTGGAGCTAATACACATGGATCTCTTTGGACCGGTGGCCTACATAAGCATTGGCGATAACAAACATGGTTTAGTTATTGTTGATGATTTTACTCGTTTCACTTGGGTTTTCTTCATGTATGATAAGGCACAGGTGCAAGAAAAGGTGAAAACCTTCATTAGAAGAGCACAAAGAGAATTCGGTTTCCAAATCAAGAAAGTTTGTAGTGACAATGGAACCGAATTCAAGAATACTCAAGTGGAGGAGTTTCTTGATGATGAGGGCATCAAGCATGAATTTTCAGTTCCATACACCCCTCAACAAAATGGTGTTGTAGAGAGGAAGAACCGGACACTCATTGACATGGCAAGGACAATGTTAGATGAGTACAAGACTTCAGATATCTTTTGGGCCGAGGCCGTCAACACCGCTTGCCATGCTATCAACTGGCTCTATCTAGACAAGATCTTGAAGAAGACATCATATGAGCTATTAACCGGTAACAAACCAAAGGTGTCTTACTTTAGAGATTTTGGGTGCAAGTGCTTCATACTTAACAAGAAACCCAAAAACTCTAAGTTTGCACCTAAAGTTGATGAAGGTTTTCTTCTTGGTTATGGATCAAATGAGCATGCCTATTGCGTATTCAACAAAACCTTAGGGAAAATTGAAATCGCCATAGATGTGACATTTGATGAATCTAATGGCTCTCAAGTAGACCAAATTTATCAAGTTGTTGTAGGTAATGAGGAACCACCATGTGAAGCAATCAAGAACATGGCCATTGGTGACATTAGGCCACAAGAAGTCAAGGCCACAGTAGTGGAGCCTCAAGATGCTGAAGCTACTGCTCCCAAGATTGAACAAGATGAAGCAGCAATGTTCCCTGGTCCAGCAGGAGTGCCAGAACCCAGCAGTGCCGGACCAGAGGCCGGCACTGCCGCTCCCCACAGAGAGGCAGCAACAAGATGCTCACCAGCAAGCCCAATGAACCTACAACTAATATTTGAAGAGTATGAGTATGCCAACCAAGCAGGCCAACAAGAAGCCACATAATACTAAAGATTAAGGCAAACCATTCAAAGAGATCATCCCGTTGATAACATACTTGGGAGTCTTCGAAAGGGGGTAACTACTTGTTCACATTTGGCAAATTTTTGTCAATTTCACTCTTTTGTCTCCTCTTTGGAACCTCTCAAGGTTGAGCAAGCTAAGAAGAGCTAAATAGATTTGAAAGAAATCAAGTTTGGTCATTGGTGGAAAGACCAAATACCAATGTGATTGGAACTAAGTGGGTCTTTCGCAACAAGCAAGATGAACAAGGTGTGGTGACAAGGAACAAGACAAGATTGGTTGCTCAAGGTTTCACTCAAGTGGAGGGCTTGGACTTTGAAGAGACTTATGCACCGGTGGCAAGACTTGAAGCAATCCGAATGCTTCTAGTCTTTGCTGCCCATCGTGACTTCAAGCTACATCAAATGGATGTGAAGAGTGCATTCCTCAACAACCCTATACAAGAATTGGTGTATGTTGAGCAGCCACCTGGATTTGAAGATCCAAAGTTTCCACACCATGTGTTCAAGCTCCATAAGGCGCTCTATGGGATTAAGCAAGCACCAAGAGCATGGTATGAATGCCTTAAGGAATTCTTGATCAAGCAAGGCTTTGAAATAGGCAAAGCGGATCCACTCTTCACTCATATGATTAATGATGATATCTTTGTGTGCCAAATATATGTCGATGAAATAATATTTGGTAGTACTAACCAATCCTTTTGTGATGAGTTTAGTAGGATTATGACTAAGAGATTTGAGATGTCTATGATGGGTGAGCTAAAGTTCTTCCTCGGTTTTCAAATCAAGCAACTCAAGGAAGGAACTTTCTTATGCCAAACCATGTACACCCATGATATGTTGAGAAAGTTTGACATGGTGAATGCAAAGCCAATCACGACTCCCATGCCAACCAATGGACATCTTGATCTTGATGAAGGAGGGAAATCCGTGGATATAAAGGTATATCGCTCCATGATCGGCTCTCTTCTTTACTTATGTGCATCTAGGCCGGACATAATGACTAGTGTGTGCGTGTGCGCTAGATTTCAAGCTAACCCAAAAGAGTACCACCTAGTGGCTATTAACAGAATCTTGAGATATTTAGTATACACTCCTAACCATGGCTTATGGTATCCTAAGGGCTCCAAGTTCGATCTACTTGGGTATTCGGATTCCGATTACGCCGGTTGCAAGGTAGACTGAAAAAGCATTCGGGGACATGTCAATTCCTTGGATGGTCCCTAGTGTCTTGGAGTTCTAAGAAGCAAAATTGTGTAGCCCTTTCCACCGCCAAGGCCGAGTATGTTGCAGCCGGCACATGTTGTGCTCAACTACTTTGGATGAGGCAAACCTTAAAAGATTTTGGATGTCAATTCACCAAGATACCTCTCTTGTGTGATAACGAGAGTGCCATAAAACTTGCAAATAACCCAGTTAGTCACTCTAGGACCAAACACATAGACATCCGTCATCACTTCTTGAGAGACCACGAATTAAAAGGAGATATCGCAATTCGCCATGTGAGCACCGAAAAGCAACTAGCCGATATCTTCACTAAGCCTCTCGATGAGACAAGGTTTTGTGCGTTGCGTAGTGAACTGAATATACTTGATTCTCATAATGTGGTTTGAACTATAGCACACATTTGTTTGTCCACCTAGCGACATAGGCAAAACTTTGAAAATTTCAATTAAGTGTTTCAAAACGAATTTCAAAAGAAACTGAATGTGTTTGTCATAGTATGTACTGTTGATTTGCTTACTGACCAACATATGGTAAGGAGTATGTGTCTACAATGCATAAATATAGAGTATTTAAGTGGCATAGCTCCTCACTGCCCTGATAGTCCGGTAGTGCCGACCCCTAGCACGGCAGTGCCGGGGGTGCGCGGCAGTGCCGCGACTTAACTGCACCGAGCAGTCGAGTCTCGGGTCTCATCCCTCAGGTCCTCTTTTATTCCTTTGCCCAGGCCCGAGGAAACCCTATCCCGAGCAGTTCTCTTCAACCAGCAGCCAAACTCCCTCTCTTCTCTATTCCCCAAGGCGACCAAGGGATCCCGGAGGTCCCCTTCTTCTTCCCGGTGGTGCCGCCCTTCGGAGGTGCTGCCATTGGAGGAGGTGTGGAGGATCTTTCTCCCTGCGTCAAGCTCCATTCAAGCCAGCCCTTCTTCATCCTCACCCCTCTCTTTCAAAGGTAATAACTTGAAACCTTAACCCAGTTCGATCTATGCAATGTGTGGATTTTGAGATGGGATTTTGGTTGTTAGTAGTTGTATTATGTTTGGTGATGTAGTTCTAGTAGTTAGATTTGAGTCAAAACAAAGATTCCATGATGGATGGGAAAAGAAACACATGGTGTTGTCTGCACCAGCGCAGCAGTGCTGGGCCAGAGGCTGGCAGTGCCAGGCACTGTGCTATAGCACTGCTTCTGTTGCTTCTCAAATCAACCATTGACTCTTGGTTTTGATTGGATCTTTCCACTAGAGTTTGCAGTCACCGTCTAAGTGCAGCAACTTAACCTTCTCTCTTTTAAATGCATAGATGGATGCCGGTGGACCGAGTGGTGTGAAGGGAAAGGGGCCAAGGACAAAGGCCCGAGCTACTAGAGGAGGGAGAGGTGATGTTGATGATGGCCTGAATCCTAGAGAAAGGATCAGGAGAGACAGTGAGCTGCATTTGGCTGGAAGAACCATTAGGGAAGGTGCTTGCCCTGAGACACCTCCAAACCTTGGACTCTTTGATGGGTCCTATCTCACTCCTCATGCTGAAGAGGTGTTTGTTAGGGAGCCTCAGGACACCCATGCTAGAGAAAGGGGTGAACTATCAAAACCAATACCGGTATGTACAAGAGCAAAGAGAAATCTATCCATATGATGTGCCAAAGTACATGAGTGGATTACAGGTTCTGGAACACATTCCACTCTGACTTTTACTCCACTATTCTCTTTCATGCTAAGAAGTCCAAGATTATAAATATGAAGTATGTTGATTGGGAACATCTTGAGAACAAGAGGGATTCTGTTTTTTATAGAGTCATTGATCAATGCAAGCAGCAAAGGCATGTATGACTGGATGGGTTTTTGGTGTGACTGGAACACTGAAATCATCCATCAATTCTTTGCCACCTACTATCTTGACAGAGAAAATCATGTGTGAACACATGGTGGATAAGTACCCATGTATGTTCAGCTTTATGATGAGTGATCATCCAACACGTGAGTGTTTCAGTTTGAGTGGCTTACCCTAACCCCTTGCGAAAGCAAGTCTGTGCATATCTATCGGCTTGTGGTGTGTAGGTGCTATGCCTAGTGACAGTGGTCAATGGCATGGAGAAGGTCGAGTAGAGGCTTGCCGTGCCGATGGACTGAGAGCGGTGAAGGGCGGAAGCGAGGCTCAAACTGAGGGACCATGGGCGCCAGCGGACTAGCTGTGGTGGCTAGTACTTGGCACTGGCGAGTGTGAGAAGACATCGAGGTAGACCGAGTCGGCCGAGTCAAGACGGTGGATGCGCAAGTCGAGCGGAGGCTCAGGGGACTCGGAGTCCGACCGGGCAAAGACAAGGTGGCTCGCGTCGAGTGGTTTGGTGGTTTGGGCCTCAAAACCATCCCCGTCGGTTTTTGAGTTTGGGGCTCAAAACTCAGGGTTCGGTAGTTGAGCCCAAAGCTATCGGTGGAGGGTTTCCTGGGTTTGGGCCTCAAAACCTAGGCGGAGCTTCCAAGGAAGCGGGGATGGCACGTAGCGGAATCTTGGAGGTTGCGTCGAGGCGACGGCAACTCCCGGCAGGAAGCGGGGCCGTCCATTCAAAATGCGGGAGATATTTTCCAGATCTTGGACTGCAATGCTCAGGCTAGGTAGTTCATTCAATGTAACTAGGGGGTATTTGGGAAATAGACAAAGCCCGTTAAGTAGGGGATGAAGGGGTATCCCTCATCCCATCTGTTGAACCCTAATCATTTGCCCCAACTCTCTCTCTACCCTCTCTCTAGTTCATGAGATCCCTAGGTTGTTTCCACCAACCTTTGCAAGAACTTGAGTTTGTTGTGAGGAATCAGAGGCCATAACCTCGGTGGAGATAGATAACTACGATTTGACTGGAGAGACGTTCACGATCCGACTACAACCATCCAAGGACGCTGCGCCTTAGCGATCGATACACCAAATCCAGCGGTTGCTCACGATCTTGCGGATCACAACCAACCAAACCACTAGGGTTATTCCTGCAAGCAATCGAAGAACAAGAAAGAACAAGTAGAACAAGCACTCAATTGCAAATAAGAGATAAAGGTTCAAATCTGATACTCATGAAGGTGGGGTTCCGAATCAAGTAGAACGGATGGTCTAGTCGACACACGTGTCTACAAGGATGTAGCAACAGATAAACTTTCATCTAAACAAAACCCAATCTGTTTGTGGTGGCTTTAGGGGGATATAAGGAGGAGGGAGGACGACCACAAGGGTCCTGGGGTCGTCCAACAACCCTAGGATGAGTCCCTAATGGACTCAAGTTCATACACGGGCCATATGCCCAAAATATGGTGACGCAGCACTGTTGGCAGACAAGGTCTCAGCATTAAATCGTCAACTACGGTCGCATCTGGTAAGATATATGTATGAGTCCGGATCCGTTGGAAAGTAGACTTGATAAGCTTTCCAAAAAGTGCTAGAACGTCATAATCGGAGTCCGTATGAAGTCGTGGCAGCCGTCGTAAGTTTGGACTCTTCTGCAGTCCGAATTGGACATCCAAAACGTGTTGGACTTGGACTCTTTCTTTTCTTAGATCCAAAGTGACGTGGTGGCCTGGTGGAGGACGTTAGGAACACTTGGATTTGGTCCCCAATCAACTTCATTGACCATCCATGCTTTCATATGCAATCTAACCGTTCCTTGATCCATGTAAGCAATTCTGAGAATGAAAACATACACACTTCATATTACAGCACCCATTCATCAAATGTAACAATAATAAACCTCATATAGAATGGTTTCACCTTTGGTATAGAAGTGGTTGGCATGGTCATATCTAAGCCGGTGATGTCCACATCATTCTCCCTTTCTTGACAGCAAACCGTCCTCGGTTTGACTACTGTTGGAGAATGTGGTGTAGGTAAAAGCAAACCGACCTCCCTTTCTTGTTTGTTATCCTGTTTCTTCATAATAAAACTAGAGAAGCTCGACATGGCATGTTTATAATTATTGCATACCTCTAATTGATCACATCTTTTCACAATAAAAGAAGATTGCAGAGCTGAGCAAATGTAAATTCGATGTACCATATACTCCTCTTTACAATTATATTTTCTAATAGCATGGAAACTAACATTAGAAGAACATGGCAATTCAAATCTACCAATCAGTTTATTCTGCAAATAGCTCAGCTCACAAAAATCATCAAACTCAATGTACCCTATTGTATGTAAAGATGACAACAATTGAGCTTCTTCTTTTTCATTTACAATATGAACAATATGTTGGAATTCAGCACTCATTGATTTAGAATTTTTAGCTTTATTCAGCAGTTGTGGTATGGATATAAGTAATTCATTACCACACAACTCTCCTTTGTCACAAGGAATATCAAGCATATCAAAGTGTGACAAAGGAAAATCAGTGACAGGTTTCACAATTGATTGATCTATAATATCATGATTAGTGGACAAATGTAATTCTACTAAAGTATGCTCACCTTGATTTATGTTACAACTGTCTGACTTACCTTTGCTGCTCTTCTCAAATGGTGTATGTGCAGCCAGATTCATGCTTTTTTCAAATGTTTCACCTCCTATCTCAAATTGATCAATATCCATTTGTATATTGTCATCTACTTGCTGCAAATTATTAGTAATAGGAGAGATACAGGCTGCTATAGTATTTGTGAGATCCTTTTTTAGAGTTATTTCAGAATCACAAGCAAGACCAAACAACTCATCAAAAGTATTATAATGTTTATTAACAAGAATATTCTGAATTTGCATGTTAAGACCTTGCAAAAATCTATGTTCTAGAAACTCATCATTTTCTTCAAAGCCACAACGTAGAAAACATAATTTTATTCTCTCCAAGTATTCTGCTACAGTTTTGTTTTCTTGTTTTATAGATTCCAATTTTTCATACAAAAATTCAAAATAATAGATAGGAACAAAAACATCTCTAAAATGTCTTTTTATATCTTTCCATGATTGAGGAGCTTTATCAAATCTACAAAGGTGTTTCCACTCAGTTAAAGCATAGTTGATAAGAACACTTGAAGCAATACTAACCTTTTGTTTTTCAGACAGATCATATTTTTTAAATTCCTTATCTACATGTAGCTCCCATTCAATATATGCATGAGGACCATAGTTTCCTTCAAAGTAAGGTACTGCAGATTTTATTTCATCAAACCAAGCATCACATACCTCATGAGTAGCATGGTTATCACTTGTCACACCCCTAGCAAAGTGATTGGAATAGGCAATCTGATCATCTCCAATTTCCATGTAGATTCCTGTCATGATTAGAACAAAACAAGAAACATACACAATAATATTTATGTTCCTATCAACTATTAGGATGTGGTTGCTGTAATTCACTCACTCTCAACCTGTTCAAACAAATTCTTACAAGTTCTTACCAAGCAAAACAAGAGGTGGCAGTAACCAACAAGTCGGAAACCCTGAAATAGTGTATCGACACCGTAGCAACAACACCTATAAAGTTGTATCCGGATATGTGGAGCTATAGGAGGGCTAAACAATAATGTGCAAGGAAGTACTAGCACCACATTAGTCACAAAAGCAAGTTGAGAAATCGTTCAACGGAGGTACCGTGCTGGTCCTAGGCTAGACAGTGCTAGAGAGACGAGCCTAGACACAAACGATGTCACGGTATAGCAAAAAAAAGGCACAAGAATTGAAAGCAAAACACTCCCTTTCTTTTCCTCCTCTCTTCTTTTCTTTCTTTTCTCTCTCTTTCTCTTCTTTTCTTCTTTTTTTCTATTTTCTTTCTGATTTTTTTCTTATTCTTTTCTTTTACTTTGCACAACTATAACAAAATTGGATCTTGACAAATCAGATTCCAATAAGCAACGTAACAATGTATTTTCTTTCTTAAAGAACTAGCAATGCTGATATTTTTTTGTGTGCCTAAATCAGATCTGGATGTGAAAAAAAAAATTATGGATGGATATGGTGCAGCGAAGATGTATATGGTAGCAAGGATTGCAAAGGAAATATATATGATGTAGTGGAGATGTATATGGTGATGGTAAACACAGCGGATATAGTGACCAAAACGTGACAAGAACTCAAAACTCTAAAAGCCTAACCCTAAGACCAACAACACGACTCAACCGATGTAAACCAAACTCAACAAGCCCAAACTAATCAATACTAGTAAAAGGCTCAAAAGGTCTATGGGATTATGGGAAACGAATCTACTATTTTTTATTGGCTTTTTCTAGACTTTAGGAAATTAAAAGCAAACTGAAATCTCACACCGATGAAACCTTGCTCTGAATACCACTTGATGAGTGTATGGATATCCCGATCTTTCGGTGGAGATAGATAACTACGATTTGACTGGAGAGACGTTCACGATCCGACTACAACCATCCAAGGACGCTGCGCCTTAGCGATCGATACACCAAATCCAGCGGTTGCTCACGATCTTGTGGATCACAACCAACCAAACCACTAGGGTTATTCCTGCAAGCAATCGAACAACAAGCAAGAACAAGTAGAACAAGCACTCAATTGCAAATAAGAGATAAAAGTTCAAATCTGATACTCATGAAGGTGGGGTTCCGAATCAAGTAGAACGGATGGTCTAGTCGACACACGCGTCTACAAGGAAGTAGCAGCAGCTAAACTTTCATCTAAACAAAACTCAATCTGTTTGTGGTGGCTTTAGGGGGATATAAGGAGGAGGGAGGACGACCACAAGGGTCTTGGGGTCGTCCAACAACCCTAGGATGAGTCCCTAATGGACTCAAGTTCATACACGGGCCATAGGCCCAAAATATGGTGACGCAACACTGTTGGCAGACAAGGTCTCAGCATTAAATCGTCAATTGCGGTCGCATCTGGTAAGATATATGTATAAGTCCGGATCCGTTGGAAACTAGACTTGATAAGCTTTCCAAAAAGTGCTAGAACGTCCTAATCGGAGTCCGTATGAAGTCGTGGCAGCCGTCGCAAGTTTGGACTCTTCTGCAGTCCGAATTGGACTTTCAAAACGTGTTGGACTTGGACTCTTTCTTTCCTTGGATCTAAAGTGACATGGTGGCTTGGTGGAGGACATTATGAACACTTGGATTTGGTCCCCAATCAACTTCATTGACCATCCATGCTTTCCATATGCAATCTAACCGTTCCTTGATCCATGTAAGCATTCTGAGAATGAAAACATACACACTTCATATTGCAGCACCCATTCATCAAATGTAACAATGATAAACCTCATATAGAATGGTTTCACCTTTGGTATAGAAGTGGTTGGCATGGTCATATCTAAGCCGGTGATGTCCTCATCAGCAGTGGTTTGAGCATGAGTGAGAAACCCACCACACCTCCCAAGTTTACCAAGTTTTCCCCACCTGAGCAACCCGACCCTACCAAGCTACCTGTGAGAGATGGTGTGTTTTTAGAGCCACCCAAAACCACTCCACATAAGCAAGTGTGGATTGCAAAACCGAACCATCTTCGCAACCCACATGACACACTGCCAGACATCTCTAGTGATCTCCTTCCTAAGAAACCTAGAGCCACCCAACCCAACAAGAGAGTGTCTACCAAGAGTGCGGTGAGGTGCCATTGTGAGTATTTTGAGCGAGATGGGCATTTGGCTGAGTTTTGCTATAGGAGGAAGAGAGATGATCGGAGGCAGGTTGAGTTGAACAACCGGGACATGTACTACCCACGAGTTGGGGTGCGTGAACCGGAAGTTCAGAGGCGCACTTCTAGGCCTAGAGGTACAATGCCTCAAGGTGCTAGGCCTTAGGAGGTGAGACCACGTGGCGGTCGTGCCCGACGGGGTGTCGGTCGTGACCCATACGACTACGGGCCTCATGGCGGTGGCTTTACTCCACCCTTCGTTAGCGGACCATGTTTTCCCCATCGTGGTGATCGCTATCCTCCCATGGGACAGGAGATGTTTGGTTTTTCTCCTAACCCATTCTTTGGGCAAATGGGACAGCACTGGTATCCTTCACAGTTTACTAACCCCAGTGTTGCATCGTTTGCTCACCCTATGTCTTTTTATTGATGTAGGAAGGAGGACTGGAGGAGACTTGGCTTGTGGATTCCGGATGCTCACGCCATATGACCGGAAGTGCCAAGTGGTTCTCCAGCCTCGACCTCGTGCACCACATCTAGTATATCACATTCGGGGATAAGAGTAAAGGTAAGGTTGTCTCCCGAGGGTCGATCCGAGTGAACTCTTCTTTTGTCCTCAAGGATGTTGCTTTGGTTGCGAATTTGCATTTTAACCTTCTGTCGGTTTCGCAACTCCTTGATGATGGTTTTGAACCGAGTTTCAAGCCTAATCTCTCTCGGATTTTGGACTCTCATGGTGAACTTGTTTGCCGGATTTTACCCTTCAGGAAGGTTTTTCGTGCAGATTTTACTATCTCTTCCAGACCTTCTCGATGTCTTCTTGCCGGTTCTTCTTCCGAGCTTTGGAAGTGGCATAGGAGATTGGAACATTTGAGTTTTGACTTGCTTAGAAGGCTTAGCTCAATGGACCTTATCCAAGGATTGCCAAAGTTAAAGTTCGAGAAGGATTTGGTTTGCCATCCTTGCAGGCATGGCAAGATGGTTGTCGCTTCCCATCCTCCTATGACAGAGATCATGACCTCTAGACCCGGCGAGCTCTTACACATGGACACAGTTGGTCCAGCTCGGGTCAGGTCGGAAGGAGGGAAGTGGTATGTGGTTGTAGTCGTTGATGACTACTCGAGGTACTCTTGGGTGTTCTTTTTGGAGAGTAAGGATGCTTTTCCACTTGTTTGAGATCTGATTTTGAGATTGCAAAATGAGCTACCTAAGAATGTCATGAGAGCTATCCGCAGTGACAATGGCACAGAATTCAAGAATTCTCACTTTGCAACTCTTAGTTCTTCTTTGGGTCTCGATCACTAGTTTTCCTCACCTCACACTCCTCAGTAGAACGGTGTTGTTGAGCGCAAGAATTGGACCCTTGTTGAGATGACCAGGACGATGCTCGATGAGCATAGGACTCCTAGGCGGTATTGGGCTGAAGCACTCATTTCTGCTTGCTATGTTTCCAATCGCATTTTTCTCCGAGATTTCAAGAAGAAGACCTCTTATGAGCTGCGATTTGGGAGACCACCCAAGGTAAGTCACCTACGGGTGTTTGGGTGAAGGTGCTTCATCCTCAAGAAGGGCGGTAAGTTGGACACATTTGAGTTTCAGTCTTCTGACGGTATCTTTCTTGGTTATTCTAATCACTCTCATGCTTATCGTGCACTTAACCTTGAGACTAACCAAGTGATGGAGACTTGTGAGATTACTTTCGATGAGACTATGCCCGTGTTTCCACCGCCCTTGAGCTTGCAGGTGATGATGAGGTGAACACTAGCATCTTTGTGGAGAAGGAGCAGGACGACGCCGATTGGGGTGATCCCGAGCCAACTCCACAGGCTGCCCCAGTCGACCCTAACGACGTCTACTTCGGCTCACGTTCCCGATCCGACTACTTCCGCTACATGGGGGCTGTTCGAGCAGCTTCCTCACTCGGTGTGCGTTGCACCTGAGGGAGCTGCTGTCGAGGGGGAGGCCACTTCGTCCAGGCAGGCTCCCCGCCACATCCAGCGGCAGCACCCGCCGGAGAACATCATCGGCGACATTGACCGTCGAGTCACACGGTCTAGGTCCTATCTCTCTCACTTTGTTCATTCGACTTTTGTCGCTTCTTTTGAGCCCCAAGATGTTGGACACGCTTTGATGGATCCGGATTGGGTTAATTCCATGCATGAGGAGCTTGAAAACTTTGAGCGAAACCGCGTTTAGGTCTTAGTTCCTCCACCACCTATTTGCCACCTCATAGGTACCAAATGGGTTTTCAAAAATAAACAAAGTGAAGATGGGGTGGTAGTGCGCAACAAGGCTAGGTTGGTAGCTGTGACACCCTGTGTCAAGCTTGCATTAGGATCATCATTAGCCACTAAGCACATCGTCTCATTGCATTCATGTTTGCATATGCTATCATCTCATGTGTTTTGTTTATGCTTTGAAACTAGAATTGAATAGGTGTTTCATGCTAATCTTGTGTTTCACCTGTTTAGTTAAGCCTTGCTTTGCTTAGAGTAAAAGTGTGGTTTGTTTATGTTTAGTTACCCTGCTCAGTTTCTTCAAATAAAAGAAAATGGAGAAGGAAATCAGAATCGAGACAAGCCGAGCACCACCCCTCGATCTCGACCCCACCGCTCGATAGGCTCGATGACGGACCGGGTCCGAGCGAACGACCCCAGGCCAGAGGCTCGACCGAACCCGAGGCTCGATCGACCAGTCAGTCTATTGACGCCTACCCCTAGAGTTCTAACCCTCGATGTTTACCCTCGATGACGGACTGAGGTTTGAGCGAACGACCCCGCACGGAAGGCTCGACCGAGTCGGAGGCTCGATCAGCCGATCGACCCTACCCTCGATATCGACCCTCTCCCGCACGCTCGACCGCACACACGTGCCGCGCACGCTCGCGCGCACTCACCCGACCGCGGCTGAGCCGTACGTCGGAGTCATCCGCCGCGTGGGCCGCCGATGCCTGACCACGGAAGTGGAGCACGCCATCGCCGCCGCTTCGGCTCTGCGCCGACATCGCTGTCGCCGCTCGCGCTGTCTCACTCAAATCCGAGTTAATGGCGCTAGGACCAAGTCGGCTCCGCTTTTTCCCGCCGCTGACGTTCTGCTTCGCCGCCCGCAGACCTGCCAGTCTCCCTGCCGCGTGCCGCACCGTCGTTTCGCAGTAACGTCGCCGCAGTGCCGCTCCGATCAGCGCCCCGCCTTGTCTCTTTCGCATTCAAGCGCGAATCCGCGCTAACGGCGCATCGACCAAGTCCTGCTCTGTTTCGTCACCGCAAGCACGCCAGCGCCGCTGCCACTGCCGCACATCGCGTCACGTCCCCTCTAGCAGCGCCGGTCGGCCATGACCAAGCAAGGAGGAGCGCCTATACCTCCACCACCTCCCGCACTCATCCACACTCATCCGCACTCGCGCAATCGCTCGCAGTTCTCTGTTCCGCCAGCCGAGAGCTCCAAGCACCGCAAGCGCCCCGCACCCACGCCGGTCGCCTCTTCTTCCCCAGCCGTGGACTCCAGTCACCAGAACGCCTTTCGCCATTCTTCGACTTCGAGTCGCCACCGCACCGAATCAAGCAACGTTCACCGTTCGCCGTCTCGTCTCCGACGCCTCCATCTTCGCGGAAGCTTCGCCGGAGTTAACCGAGGTGAGAACACCGTTCCCCTAGCTTCAGTTCGACCCATGTCATCACAGCACCGTTGGCCGTGCGCCATTGCCGCCGCCGCGGAGCTTGCACGTGGTCAGGTTTCCACAGAGCCTCTCTGGCTCAGTTAGCCCTCGAGCCGCACTCGCCACATCACCGCGATGCTCACGCACCACAGCGCCGAGCTTCGCTTTGCCGATGATCGCTTTGTCGTGTCACATCACCATGTTGCAACCGCCACTGCACACCGTCGACCCATCTTCACGGTCACGTCAGTTCAACCAACACCACCAGTGGATGCACGTAAGTCATCCCAAGCCTAGCACAACCAACCCACCGCCGAAGACCTCACCATCGGCGAGAAAACATCGATCCGCACCGTTCTCTGTTTTTGATCGATGGTCGCTGGACCTCGAGTAATCGAGGGTCATCCTCGAGTAATCGAGGGTCACGCCCGTCAGTTGCCTCGAGTGCCTCTGCGTGCCTCGATCCTGTCCCAAAATGTTTCCTATTCTGTTTTTAGTTGTATGCCATGCTTGTTTGTTTATCTAGAGTTGGTAGAATCTTGTTGCTAGTTTCTGTTTAGAATAAGTTATAGCCTGTTTTATCCTGCTAGCTAGTAGTTGTAGCCCTAGTAGCTTTGTGGTAGTTCTCTTGGGTGTATGCTTAGAATCTCTGTTTGTGTGTTAAATCCTGTCAAGCATCATCCCTGCATCATTCAGTTATTTATTTATGCATTGCAATCATTAGGATCCGTGGAGGAACATCAGGAGCCCACAGAGACAGAAGTCCAGGAAGTACAGGAGTTGTACGAGGAGTACCAAGAGCTCGACACTAACCTTCCTGAGTGCCCTGACCACCAACCCTCCATCTTCTCTCAAGGCAAGCCCCGGAGCATTCTTAAGCCTCCGAGTTTTTACAACTTAATCTACTTGAGTATTTTCTACTGTGATGCATTAGGTAATAGGAGTTGTTTTCAATCCCAAATTGATGCATTACCTTCCTTGATCTTTGTTTTACCTACCTTGTTACCCTGTTAATAATAAAGTAAAAGCAACCGCTTAGCATGCTTAGAAATAATGGTTACCTTTCTTTTTATGTTTTATATTATCCCTTGTGGGTAATACTATCACGGTTGGCTATATTCGCTATCGTGGAAAGAACCTATGGTAGTAATGAAATATGGTCAACTGGAAGGCAAGTGCACCAAGTGGTCAAGACTTGGGGGCAGTCCGTCCGTTGGATCGTGTAGGTTTGTACACGATGGTGGCCCTCTTACATCTTTGAATGCGCCCTTTCACATAGGGGCCGTCGGGAGTGTCGACCCCGAAGCCGAGTAAACACTGTCCGGCCCGGAGCTCAATCTGCTGTGAGCACCCCTCTAGACTGTATGCATGATTTGCCTCGTGATGGCCATCTATTTTCTACAATTGGGGTGGACCAATGCGAGCCCGCGTCGTTTACCACCTGGACTTTGTTGAGCGGTAACCTAATGCTAACCCGACGAGGTAAAGCATGGGCGTGTGTTAAAGGTAATCTTACCAGCTGGTGTATATCGATTCGAATTGCCACCCCCCACTGGATATGGGGGATTATGCTGAGCTTCACCACGGTACAACTCCATGTGATATCTTAATGGTTCTACTAAAATGTTGATGAAGGAACTGGATATATGTTACTATATTGTTTGAGTAGAATCAAGTGTGTGCTCTAGTATAGATGCAATAACCTAGAAATAATTAGTAGGATAAAAGATGACTGCTCATCGCATCATTAAAGTAACTCCTTTAATGTTAAGCATTTCCGCAAAGCAGAGCTTACCCCAACTCCAGATAAAGCCATGCATACCCTTGGAGTCCTTATTTTCAGTTAGACGGGTAAGTCTAGCTGAGTACATTCCCGTACTCAGGGTTTATCCCGTTTGTTGCAGATGGCCAAGTATACATCGGCTATTGTAAGCACTGTCTCTATCCTTTCTACGGAGAAGAGGAGTAGGCCTTGGGCATGGTCTTCTACAAGCTCACCTTTTGCTTTTGTCGGACCTGATGTTGTGGGCACCCCTGTCTTTTGAAAACTTCAAGTTCAGTTTCAAACAATGTTTTATTTGGCCGCAAGTGTGGTGGCGTAAGTACTCCTTTTATTTGGAACAAAGTGTTGTAATAACTTTATTTCGTACTTTAAGTATTTCCATTTGATTCGTGGCTCGTTCGAATGTGTATCCCTGAATGTACGCGATCCTGAGTTGATGTAAGAAATCCTTCGAGATTTCCGGACTACCGGGATTATGTGGGCTCAAGTGTTGTAATTAGTAGCAAATCAGCTACATTAGCACTTGATCTCTTATAGTTTGGGCGGTTCCGTCACAGCTGGTATCAGAGCATTGTTCAGGTATCCTCATTCGTTTGAGCAACTTTTCAACTAAACTGGTATTTTCAAAACTATTTTTATAAACTACTTTCGAAACTTGGGTGCCAGAGTCTAGTCCTTAAGCCCTATACTAGGAAATCAGGTGGCTTAGTTATACTAACTTGGTTCTGGGTTTTGCTCATGCTGGATCTTTGTAATTTGCCGGGATATCATTCTTGGAAGAATGATACTAGGTGCGAAAACTTGCATTAAAACTATTTGTGAGATGTGAGAGTAGACCTTCCAACCGTTGGTCGAGCGAAGTGATATCTTGATACTTAAGGATATGCGAGCTTTCACGCAGACATATCTGAGAAGTATGAAATGCTGGGTGGGTTTTCCAAGCTTGGTGCATAAGGCTTCGGTATCTAACTGGTACGTACTTGGTACATATCAGGAAGTGCCCGGTGATTTTTCTGCATTGGGTTTTGTTCTTTGGGCTGAAATGAAGTTTCTGCAGGTACACTAACTACGCAACCGTGTAGAGCGAATAACTGCGTAATGAGAGATCGTCTTGCCACCGACTAGAACGTTAGGACTTACGAGTCATTCTAGTTGAGTGAGAACATAGTTACGATCATGCATCATGTTTATGTTCTTGTATCATGACATCCCTCCCCTTAAATTGTAATCATCCCCTTTTGATAAAAATGACCAACTTAGACCTGTCTCACGAGAGTCGAAACCCCTTTTTCTTCAGATGCCTCGTACCCGTCTGACCGCCAGGAAAGCAACCGGAGGAGCAGGAGTCCCTCGTCACCCTTTGGCAAGGAAGATGACCAGGGGGAAGTTTTTGACGTACTTTGGGCTGCCAACTATCCTTTGGCGAGTTTTGCACGCCATTGGGTATTCTGAGGGCAGTGAAGCCAAGTACTCTTGGCAGAAGCAGCAGTATGGTCAAGATTCGTTGGTCCAGGTTGAGGTCAGAGTAAAAGCGTTGGAAGGAAGGCCCGACTGGTCAGGATGGACGATCGTTACCAAGGGAGCTTGTGCTAAAGATGGAGCCAATAGGGCAGCATATCTGGTGCTAAAGGACATCATCGCTCGTTTTCCAGCAGATCTTGCAGACTCATGGCCAGGAGTGTTCCCACGTGGATCAGCTTTTCCTGTGGATTGGATGCAGACTGAGGAGACAGCTCTGATAGGAGGCGAAGAGGAGCTTTTCTTTTGTGAGACCCCAGCCATGGGTGCCACTGGAGCTCTTCTAAGCACTTGTGAGAGTTTGGAGCGCAGTCTGGCAGATGTTGCAGAAATCCACAACGCCACAATGGAGAGTAAGTGCCAGTTGCAGCAAGAGTTCGAGTCAGCAGTCGAGACCCTTCAGGCAGAGTTAGCTCAGATAACTTTGGAACGCAATCAGGCTCAGGCTAAGTTGGAGGAGGAGATCACCGCTCGTGTGGTCAGTGAGCAGTTGCTTCTCGATGCCACCAACTCCAGGAATGAAGCTTGGACCGAGTCAGAAGATCTGCAGGCTAGAGTTGCAGAGTTGGAGGGAACCCTCAATGGACAGTAGGAGTACATCAATAACCTGCACGAAGCTTTCCACGCCCTCCATCAGCAGCAGGCAGTAGCAGCAGCTGAAGCCGCCGAAGCACCTGTACCTGAGGAGCCAGAGCCACAGGATGGAGTGATCCTTGGTCCTGACTCACCAAACGAGGACTTCGCCGACGAGCCCTTCTACGACGACAACCTCGACGACAACATCGGAGAGCACAACTACTCCGACGGTTACTGAGCGCTAGATTAGGAGTTGATCTTCCGCGCAAGGAGCTTTTGTATCTTGGTGTTGTTTAATACTTTGTTAAATTTGGATCTTCATGATGTGTAAGCTGAAAATGGAATTTAAGTCCAGGTGTTGTTCTGGCGACGAATTTGGAATGTTATTTGTATGTTTATGATGAGCAATTAATTCTGTGATGTTATGTGGAAAGATGAATAACTATATCTGGTCGTGTGCTTAATGTTACATTTTGTACAGCACAGTATTTATTCATCATTCAATATATCATTATCTGATTGTTGCTTGTTAATGGGCTATACAGATGACGGCTAACACTCGTCGCACCAACCGGGGTGATGGAGAGGCATCCTAGAGAGAGGACTTGCCACCACCACCACCACCTGCAATGACCCCGGAAGCGTTCTTTGGCTAGTTCTTGGGCAGCCAAAGACGTGTCGAAGAGATGCAGCAGCAGATGAATGAAACGTTGCGCAACATCGCTGCCAACACAGCTCAGCAGCACAGACAACAGCAGGGGGCCGCACCTAATCAGTACAGTTCTTATAAGGATTTTATGGACACTCGCCCTCTTATCTTCAAGGAAGCTACTGAACCGCTGGAAGCAGATGAATGGCTGCACTCCATGACACAGAAGTTTAGACTTCTGCGTCTAACGGAGGAGTTGAAGGCGGAGTATGCCGCGCACAGGCTGGAAGGACCCACATGTATCTGGTGGTCCCAGTACCGTGATAACTTGCCTGCTGGCACGGCAGTTACATGGGAGTTGTTCTCCACAGCTATGCGCCGTCACTACATCCCAGACGGTTGTGATGGAGATGAAGCTCACCGAGTTCATGAGGCTGTCCCAAGGGACCAGAATAGTGACAGAGTACCTCAGTAGTTTCAACAAGTTAGCTCGCTATGCCAGTGACTTTGTCAACACGGACGCTAAGAAGATCGCTAGCTTCAAGAGGGGTATGAACGCCGCTCTTTTGTCCAAGATGGGAAACAGTCACCGCATCACCTTCAGTGACTTCATCAGTGACTGCTTGAATCAAGAGACCAATGACAACAAGTTGTTTGCAGAGACGCGTCGTCGCATCCCAGAAGGAGGACCCCACCAGAGTAGAGGTCCCAGTGCTTCAAGGCCAGTGTTTCGTCCACCACAAGTTGGTACACGTTTCCGACCACCTCAAGGGAAGATGACCAATGCTCATGCTCGTCCCGCATATCAGAGACCCTTCACTGTACCTCTGCAGCAGAATAAGGGTAAAGCCGCAGCACCTGCAGCCGGAAGTCAGAAGATGCCATCTGTGGTAGGACCGTGCTTCAATTGCGGACAATCAGGTCACCTCTCTCGCTTCTGCACGAAGCCCAGAAGGCAGTTCAGCTATCCCCAGCAGCCTCGCACAGGGAATGTTCATCATACAACCTTGGAGGAAGTACCAGAAGGTGAGCCCGTCACGGCTGGTACGTTTCTTGTTAATCAATGTCCTGCAGTTATCTTGTTTGATTCTGGAGCATCGCATTCTTTCGTTAGTGGGAACTTCGTGTTGCGGAGTCAACAGAAGGTGGTAGATTTGGAAAAGGAGTATCAGATTAGTGCAGCAGGAGCTGTCCTATATACTCGTAAGATGGTAAAGGATGTAGAAATTACCATGGGGACGGCATCGATACATGTCAACCTCATCGTAATACCTGAGCTAGGTCTAGATGTAATCCTTGGTATGGAATGGATGAAAGCTTGGAAAGTGCATCTAGATATCGCCCAACGAGCAGTATCTATCACCAACCCACAGAATGGAGTTACCTTTGGGATCTTCTTACCTAAGAACCCAAATCAGCTTGGAGTCATGTTTGCTATCACTACAGAGTTGTTGGATAAGATTCCTGTAGTGTGTGAGTTTCTAGGTGTGTTTCCTGACGATCTTCCAGGGTTACCTCTAGATCGAGATGTAGAGTTTGCTATAGAGCTAGCTCCAGGAACAACACCTATATCCAGGAGACCATATAGGATGCCACCCAACGAGTTAGCCGAACTCAAGAAACAACTCCAGGAGTTGCTGGAAAAAGGTTTGATCCGACCGAGTTGTTCACCTTGGGGATGTCCCGCCATCTTTGTGAAAAAGAAGGATAAAACCTTAAGAATGTGCATGGATTATCGCCCTCTCAATACAGTTACCATCAAAAACAAATATCCGTTGCCGCGGATTGATCTGTTGTTTGATCAGTTGTCTAAAGCTAAAGTGTTCTCCAAGATAGATCTACGATCTAGTTATCATCAGATTAAGATCAGAAAGGAAGATGTACCTAAGACCGCTTTCTCCACAAGATACGGTCTCTTTGAATATCTAGTGATGTCTTTTGGATTGACAAATGCGCCCGCGCATTTCATGTACTTGATGAACTCCGTGTTCATGCAAGAGTTGGATAAGTTCGTGGTAGTTTTCATCGATGACATACTGGTTTATTCGGAGAATGAGAAGGATCAGGCAGAACACCTGCGAGTAGTGCTGAAACAGTTAAGAGAGCATAAGCTTTATGCCAAGTTTATCAAGTGTGAGTTTTGGTTGACCAAAGTACCTTTTCTGGGTCATATCTTATCAGCGGAGGGTATCTCAGTGGATCCCTCAAAGGTGCAAGAAGTTATGAATTGGAAAGCACCCGTTAACGTGCATGAGGTTCGCAGCTTTTTAGGATTGGCCGGATACTACCATCGCTTTATCCCGGACTTTTCTAAGATAGCTAAACCTATGACAAGGTTAACACAGAAAAACAAGAAGTTTGAATGGAGCGCAGATTGTGAAACAGCTTTCCGTACCTTGCGGACACTGTTAACGACTGCACCGGTTCTAGCACAACCAAATTTGGAGGAACCTTTTGATGTGTTTTGTGATGCATCAACTATTGGATTAGGGTGTGTGCTAATGCAGAATGGAAGAGTCATTGCTTATGCCTCACGACAACTCCGATCTCATGAAGAGAGTTACCCGACACATGACTTGGAGTTAGCAGCAGTTGTGCATGCTTTGAAGATATGGAGGCATTACTTGATGGGTAATCTGTGCCACATCTTCACGGATCATAAAAGTTTGAAGTACCTGTTTACCCAGTCTGAATTGAATATGAGGCAAAGAAGATGGTTGGAGTTAATCAAGGATTATAACTTGGAAGTGCATTATCATCCTGGAAAAGCAAATGTTGTAGCAGATGCTTTGAGCCGCAAATCTCATTGCAACTTGTTGCAACCCTTGTTAGAAGATGGTTTTGATCTAATGCACCCTTTGGTTATAAATAATATTGTTATCCAGTGTACCTTGGATAGTGATATTATTGAAGGATAGAAATCGGATGAAGAGCTTGTGCAACTCAAACAAAGGTGGGACACCAGTGAATCTCTGAATTTCAAAGTGGATCAGAAAGGAGTCCTATGGTTCAATCAGTGTTTGGTAGTACCTAAGGATCAAGTTTTGAGAGAAAGGATTCTCAATGAAGCACATAACTCAAAGTTATCGATCCACCCGGGTAGCAGTAAGATGTATCAAGACCTGAGGACAAGGTTTTGGTGGTCTAAGATGAAGTTGGATATCGCAGAATATGTCACAAAGTGTGATACGTGTTGTCGCATCAAGGTAGTGCACATGAAACCTGCCGGGTTGTTACAACCTCTTTCTATACCTGAGTGGAAGTGGGAAGATATCAGTATGGACTTTATCACAGGTTTGCCTACTACTCAGAAAGGAAATGACTCGATATGGGTTATCGTTGATCGGTTAACAAAAGTCGCTCACTTCATACCAGTCAAAGTTACACATCGACCACATCAGTATGCAGAGCTTTATGTTCAGAATGTCTTAAGGTTGCATGGTATTCCTAAGACCATCGTATCCGACAGAGGATCACAGTTTATCGCTCGTTTTTGGGAACAGTTACATAAAGAGTTGGAACAAAGTTGATTCGAAGTTCCGCTTATCACCCTCAGACAAATGGACAAACGGAACGAGTAAATCAAGTGTTGGAAGACATGTTGAGAGCATGTGTTGTATCAGCAGAAGGATCATGGGAGAAATGGTTACCTTTGGCTGAGTTTTCTTATAACAACAGTTACCAAGAAAGCATTAAAATGGCACCGTTCGATGCTTTGTATGGGCGCAAGTGTAGAACCCCTATCAATTGGATTGAATCAGGAGATAAGGGATTCTATGGTACGGACTATGTGAAGGAAGCAGAAGAGATAGTCCGCACTGTTCAACAACATATCAAGGCAGCTCAATCTCGACAGAAAGGTTATGCAGATCGAAGAAGGAGACCTTTGGAGTTTCAAGTTGGTGATTATGTGTATCTTAAGGTATCACCAATGAGAGGCGTTCGTCGCTTTGGAGTTAATTAGAAGTTAGCACCTCGATATGTTGGACCTTATCAGATCATCGCAAGGAAAGGTAAAGTGGCTTATCAAGTACAGTTACCCCCAGAGATGAGTTCTATCTTTCCAGTGTTCCATGTATCTCAGTTCAAGAAGTGTCTTCGAGTTCTAGAAGAGGAATCTGTTCCATGTTTAGACATTGTGATCAGCTCAGACTTGGAATACTTTGAGAAACCAGAAAGGATCTTGGATACAAATACAAGAGTCACCAGGAATCGAGAAGTGAAGACGTTTAAAGTTCTATGGAGTCATCATGGTCCCCAGGATGCAACCTGGGAGACAAAAGCCTACCTAATCGCAAACTACCCCGTCTTTTATAATAAATGGTACTAAAACTCAAATCTCGGGATGAGATTTCGTTAAGGGGGGAAGGGCTGTGACACCCTGTGTCAAGCTTGCATTAGGATCATCATTAGCCACTAAGCACATCATTTCATTGCATTCATGTTTGCATATGCTATCATTCCATGTGTGTGTTATATGTTTTGAAACTAGAATTGAATAGGTGTTTTGTGCTTAATCTTGTGTTTAACATGTTTAGTTAAACCTTGCTTTACTTAGAGTAAAAGTGTGCTTTGTTTATGTTTAGTTACCCTGCTTAGTTTTATCAAATAAAAGAGAATGGAAAAGGAAATCAGAATCAAGACAGGCCGAGCACCACCCCTCGACCTCGACCCCCGCTCGATAGAAAGGTGACGGACCGAGGGTCCGAGCGAACGACCCCGGGCCAGAGGCTCGACCGAACCAGAGGCTCGATCGGCCAGTCGATCGACGCCCCCCCCTCGACTTCTATCCCTCGACTTCGACCCTTCGAAGTTACGAACCGAGTTCTAACCCTCGACGTTTACCCTCGATGACGGACTGAGGTTTGAGCGAACGACCCCACACGGAAGGCTCGACCGAGTCGGAGGCTCGATCAGCCGATCGACCCTACCCTCGATATCGACCCTCTCCCGCACGCTCGACCGCACGCACGTGCCGCGCACGCTCGCGCGCGCTCACCCCGACCGCGGTTGAGCCGTACGTCGGAGTCATCCGCCGCGTGGCCGCCGATGCCTGACCATGGAAGTGGAGCACGCCATCGCCGCCGCTTCGGCTCTGCGCCGACATTGCTGTCGCCGCTCGCGCTGTCTCACTCAAATCCGAGTTAACGGCGCTAGGACCAAGTCGGCTCCGCTTTTTCCCACCGCTGACGTTCTGCTTCGCCGCCGCAGACCTGCCAGTCGCCCTGCCGCGCGCCGCGCCGTCGTTTCGCAGTAACGTCGCCGCAGTGCTGCGTCTGATCAGCGCCCCGCCTTGTCTCTTTCGCATTCAAGCGCGAATCCACGCTAACGGCACATCACCATGTTGCACCGCCACTGCACACCGTCGACCCCTCTTCACGGTCACGTCAGTTCAACCAACACCACCAGTGGATGCGCGTAAGTCATCCCGAGCCTAGCACAACCAACCCACCGCCGAAGACCTCACCATCGGCGAGAAAACGTCGATCCGCACCGTTCTCTGTTTTCGATCGACGGTCGCTGGACCTCGAGTAATCGAGGGTCATCCTCGAGTAATCGAGGGTCACGCCCGTCAGTTGCCTCGAGTGCCTCTGCATGCCTCGAGCCCGTCCCAAAATGTTTTCCTATTCTGTTTTTAGTTGTATGCCATGCTTGTTTGTTTATCTAGAGTTGGTAGAATCTTGTTGCTAGTTTCTGTTTAGAATAAGTTATAGCCTGTTTTATCCTGCTAGCTAGTAGCTCTAGCCCTAGTAGCTTTGTGGTAGTTCTCTTGGGTCTATGCTTAGAATCTCTGTTTGTGTGTTAAATCCTATCAAGCATCATCCCTGCATCATTCAGTTATTTATTTATGCATTGCAATCATTAGGATCCGTGGAGGAACATCAGGAGCCCACAGAGACAGAAGTCCAGGAAGTACAGGAGCTGTACGAGGAGTACTAAGAGCTCGACACTAACCTTCCTGAGTGCCCTGACCACCAACCCTCCACCTTCTCTCAAGGCATGCCCCGGAGCATTCTTAAGCCTCCCAGTTTTTACAACTTAATCTACTTGAGTATTTTCTACTGTGATGCATTAGGTAATAGGAGTTGTTTTGAATCCCAAATTGATGCATTACCTTCCTTGATCTTTGTTTTACCTACCTTGTTACCCTGTTAATAATAAAGTAAAAGCAACCGCTTAGCATGCTTAGAAATAATGGTTACCTTTCTTTTTATGTTTTGTATTATCCCTTGTGGGTAATACTGTCACGGTTGGCTATATTCGCTATCGTGGAAAGAACCTATGGTAGTAATGAAATACGGTCAACTGGAAGGCAAGTGCACCAAGTGGTCAAGACTTGGGGCAGTCCGTCCGTTGGATCATGTAGGTTTGTACACGATGGTGGCCCTCTTCCATCTTTGAATGCGCCCTTTCACATAGGGGCCGTCGGGAGTGTCGACCCCGAAGCCGAGTAAACACTGTCCGGGCCGGAGCTCAATCTGCTGTGAGCACCCCTCTAGACTGTAGGCATGATTTGCCCCGTGGTGGCCATCTATTTTCTACAATTGGGGTGGACCAATGCGAGCCCGCGTCGTTTACCACCTGGACTTTGTTGAGCGGTAACCTAATGCTAACCCGACGGGGTAAAGCATGGGCGTGTGTTAAAGGTAATCTTACCAGCTGGTGTATATCGATTCGAATTGCCGCCCCCCACTGGATATGGGGGATTATGCTGAGCTTCACCACGATACAACTCCATGTGATATCTTAATGGTTCTACTAAAATGTTGATGAAGGAACTGGATATATGTTACTATATTGTTTGAGTAGAATCAAGTGTGTGCTCTAGTATAGATGCAATAACCTAGAAATAATTAGTAGGATAAAAGATGACTGCTCATCGCATCATTAAAGTAACTCCTTTAATGTTAAGCATTTCCGCAAAGCAGAGCTTACCCCAACTCCAGATAAAGCCATGCATACCCTTGGAGTCCTTATTTTCAGTTAGACGGGTAAGTCTAGCTGAGTACATCCCCGTACTCAGGGTTTATCCCGTTTGTTGCAGATGGCCAAGTATACATCGGCTATTGTAAGCACTGTCTCTATCCTTTCTACGGAGACGATGAGTAGGCCTTGGGCATGGTCTTCTACAAGCTCACCTTTTGCTTTTGTCGGACCTGACGTTGTGGGCACCCCTGTCTTTTGAAAACTTCAAGTTCAGTTTCAAACAATGTTTTATTTGGCCGCAAGTGTGGTGGCATAAGTACTCCTTTTATTTGGAATAAAGTGTTGTAATAACTTTATTTCGTACTTTAAGTATTTCCGTTTGATTTGTGGCTCGTTCGAATGTGTATCCCTGAATGTACGCGATCCTGAGTTGATGTAAGAAATCCTTTGAGATTTCTGGACTACCGGGATTATATGGGCTCAAGTGTTGTAATTAGTAGCAAATCAGCTACATTAGCACTTGATCTCTTATAGTTTGGGCGGTTCCGTCACAGTAGCTCAAGTCTTTTGTCAAAAGGAGGGAATAGACTATGAGGAAACCTTTGCTCCCATAGCTCGTTTAGAAGTCATTAGAATCCTTCTAGCTTTTGCGGCTTCTAAGGGTTTTAAACTTTTTCAAATGGATGTTAAAAGTGCTTTCTTAAACGACTACATAGAGGAGGAAGTCTATGTGAGACAACCTCCCGGTTTCGAAAATCCCAAGTTTCCAAATCATGTTTTTAAACTTCACAAAGCTCTGTATGGTTTGAAACAAGCACCTACAACATGGTATGATAGGATAAAAACCTTTTTGCTTGCTAAGGGCTTTAAAATGGGATCGGTAGATAAGACACTTTTTCACCTCAAGCAAGGCAAAGACACCCTCCTTGTCCAAATATACGTGGATGATATCATCTTTGGTGGTTCCTTTCATGCTCTTGTTGCCAAGTTTGCAGATCTTATGAGCAGGGAATTTGAGATGAGCATGATGGGAGAGTTGACCTTCTTTCTCAGGTTGCAAATCAAGCAATCCCGGGAAGGGACGTTTGTGCACCAAGGCAAGTACACGAAGGACATCCTGAAGAAGTTTGACATGGGCGAGGCAAAGCCCCTCTCGACGCCCATGTTGACTACGACTGCCTTGGATGCGGACGAGGAAGGAGAGGCGGTGGATCAGACGGAGTACCGAAGCATGATCGGGTCGCTTCTGTACTTGACAGTGACTCGGTCGGACATTCAGTTTGTCCTCTGCTTGTGTGCACGCTTTCAGGCGTCCCCATGGACTTCACACAAACAGGCAGTGAAACGCATCATGAGGTACTTGCGCTTCACTCCCGAATTTGGTCTCTGGTTTTCCACCTCCTCCTCTCTTGTGCTTTGCGGTTACTCTGACGCTGATTTCGCCGGTTGTCGTCTTGATCAGAAGTCCACTTCTAGGACTTGCCAGTTTCTCGGGTCTTATTTGGTTTCTTGGTCTTCTCGCAAACAATCTAGCGGGCCACAGTCGACATGCGAAGATGGGTACGTTGCCGTGGCTAGTTGTTGCTCACAGTTGATTTGGATGATTGCCACTTTGAGAGATTTCGGTCTTGAGCTCACTAAGGTGCCTCTGCTTTGCGATAGCACGAGTGCAATTAGTGTGGCTAAAAATCCCGTGCTTCATTCAAATACCAAGCACATTGAGGTCCGCTTTCATTTCTTGCGAGATCATTACGAGAATGGCGACATTGACCTCCGGCATGTCGAGACCCACAACCAGCTTGCGGATATTCTCACAAAGCCTTTGGATCAAGTTGCGTTTTCTTGCCTTCGGGGCGAGTTGGGTGTTTTCTTTCCTTTTTAGAGGAGGAAAGTTTTGTGTATCATAGTTCTTTTTGTCTTTTCTTTGTCTTTCTTTCTTTTTGTGTCTTGTTAGTTGTTAATTGGTGTCAGTTTGCATTTCGCATCTCATTTGCATTTGTGACATAGTTCATTTTAAGCTTCATACCTATAGCCGATATAATGAATCTATGCTCTGTTTGAGGTGCTTTATGTGTCTATGGTGTTGCCTAACTTAGACTCTCCTTGATATCATGATATGCAATAGAGCTAAGTTAGAAAAGCTTTAAAACTGAATTTAATTCCCCATGTCACCTCTGAAATGACACTAGCATGTGTAGGCTTTTGAACATCCTTCTTGACTTCCTTGTATATAGCTTGTAACTATGGCTCTTCATTGTTTCATTCACTTCCATTGAGCACCATGATTAAATTGATCTCAACTTAAATTGCTCTCTGTTTTGTGAATTGGAAAGATCGAGTTGGGTCTGCAATGTGAGCACTTCACCGTGTGTTCGAGACTGCTTCCCATATGGGTGGAACTTGAGTGGTGTCGTGTATGACCAAAACTGGTGTGTCAAGTCCTTTGACTTCGCCCGGTTGGTAAGCAGTGGCATCACTTTGCTTACAACCACTCGCATACAACTTAAATGTGCCTAAAACTGAAACTTGGCTGCAAAACTCTGAAATTTGAAAAATTCTTTCAGTTGGATCATTGGCTTGTTGTATGAACTCTGCTAGGGATAGTTCTACTTGCTATACATGAGATTGCTTTGAGATAGATCCTATCTTGTTTGCCATGTCTAGTTGTCTCTAGGAGGTGATACCCTTTCTCTACTCTCACATGATATGCTCTCTAAAATAGCTTCTAAAGTGATCTTAAGCTCAACTTGAGTCTTTGTTGGGCACGTAGAGATTTTCCTATTCTCACAGGATCACATCACTTAGAGCATCTATTCATTGTCTTAGCTCTAAGTATGAAGCTTTTGCACTCATTTTGCATTTCATGGCATTTGAAGTCGGACCTTGAGTTGTTGATGTTTGATGAGCTTCATGTGTCAACAAAGGGGAGAGATGTGCATTGCATTCCATTTTCAGCCATCTACTTCCAAGGGGGAGAAAGAGTGCATCTCATTGGTTTCATTTGTTTAGAGCTTCTTTGGTCAAGGGGGAGTTTGTGTGCTTCTTTTGCCCTAAGGAGCTCATTTGGTATCTTGAGTGTGCTTTTGCCTAGGGGGAGCTTTTGCTAGATGTGTTGAGCCTTTGCCTCTTCTGGAAGGTCTAGCTTGCTTTGTTGGCTCTGACAGGTTTCGAGTGCTTCTTGAGCGTTAAGTGTTTTAATTGGTATCTTTGGAGTTCCCTTGGTGTTTCAATTGGCATTCTGAGCTTTGAGAACTGTGATTGGTATTTTGGACTTGCTAGCGGTGTTGAGCCCGTTTTTGTGCCTCTTCTTGAGGGCTAGCTTTGTCTTGCTTGGTTGCGTCGAGTCGTTTCCCATGTCTTTGGGAACCAAGTTTTGGACTCGTTTTGCTTCTCTCAAGTGACCCCGTTTTGGCTTTCTTAGCTTTTTGGTCATTTGGAGAGCTTTACCTTGTGGCTCAACTCTGAAATGCACTTGTGTTGACAATGCACTCATCAAGGGGGGGATTGCGAAGACATGGGGGATAGGTACCCATGTATGTTCAGCTTTATGATGAGTGATCGTCCAACACGTGAGTGTTTCAGTTTGAGTGGCTTACCCTAACCCCTTGCGAAAGCAAGTCTGTGCATGCCTATCGGCTTGTGCTGTGCAGGTGCTATGCCTTGTGACAGTGGTCAATGGCGTGGAGAAGGTCAAGTAGAGGCTTGTCGTGCTGATGGACTGAGAGCGGTGAAGGGCGGAAGCGGGGCTCGGACTGAGGGACCATGGGCGCCGGCGGACTAGCTGTGGTGGCTAGTACTTGGCAGCGGCGAGTGCGAGAAGACATAGAGGTAGACCGAGTCGGCTGAGTCAAGACGGTGGACGCGCGAGTCGAATGGAGGCTCAGGGGACTCGGAGTCCGACCGGGCGAAGACAAGGTGGCTCGCGTCGAGTGGTTTGGTGGTTTGGGCCTCAAAACCATCTGCGTCGGTTTCCGAGTTTGGGCCGCAAAACTCGGGGTTTGGTAGTTGAGCCTAAAGCTACCGGTGGTGGGTTTCCTGAGTTTGGGACTCAAAACCTAGGCGGAGCTTCCGAGGAAGCGGGGAAGGCACGTGGAGAAATCCTGGAGGTTGCTGTGACACCCTGTGTCAAGCTTGCATTAGGATCATCATTAGCCACTAAACACGAGCATTTCATTGCATTCATGTTTGCATATGCTATCATTTCATGTGTGTGTTTATATGTTTTGAAACTAGAATTAAATAGGTGTTTTGTGCTCAATCTTGTGTTTAACCTGTTTAGCTAAACCTTGCTATGCTTAGAGTAAAGTATGGTTTGCTTTATGTTTGTTTACCCTGCTTAGTTTTATCAAATAAAAGAAAATGGGAAAAGGAACTCAAAACCGGAACAGGCCGAGTACCACCCGCTCAGCCTCGACCGCCGCTCGATAAAGGGACGGACCGAGGGTCGAACGAACGACCTCGGGCCAGAGGCTCGATCAGCTAATTGATCGACCCCCCCTCGACTTCGACTCCTCGAAGTGACGGACAGAGGCTCGATCGAACGACCCCGCGCAGGAGGCTCGACCGAGTCGTAGGCTCGATCAGCCAATCGACCCCCCCCTCGACATCGACCCCCCTCCCGCGCACTCACCCGCAAGTCGCACAGCACACGTGCCATGCACGCCCGCGCGCACTCACCCGACCGCGACTGAACCGTACGTCGGCGTCATCTGCCGCGTGGCCAATGATGCCTGACCGCGGATGTTGAACACGCCATCGCTGCCGCTGCGGCCCTGCACCGACATCGCTATCGCTGATCAACCGCTCGCTCTTTCTCAGTCGCGTCCGCACCCGCGCCCGCGCTAACGGCGCTAGGATCGAGTCTGCACCGTTTTCCCCGCCGCTGTCACCCCTACTTCGCCGCCGCAGACCTGCCAGCCGCACTGCCGCGCGCCGCGCCGTCGTTTCACAGTAACGCCGCCGCAGTGCCGCGTCCGATCAGTTCCACGCCTCGTCGCATTCGCAGTCAAGTGCGAATCCGCGCTAACGGCGCATCGACCAAGTCTTGCTCTCCCACCACACGCCGCGAACACGCCAGCGCCGCTGCCACCCGCCGCGCCATCGCATCACAGCCCCACTGACCGCACCGATCGGCCATGACCATGCAAAGAGGAGCGCCTATACCTCCTCCACTTCCCACACTCGTTTGCATTCATCCTCACTCGCTCACTCGCTCGCATTTCTCTGCCAATCGTCACGCCGAAAGCTCCGAGCACCGCAAGCGCCCCTTCTCGAATCCACCACCATCCGAGCTTCTCTACTCGATCCATCTCGCTCTAGATTTCTCTTTCGACCCACACACACGCTACTCGCCTCTTTTAACCAGCCGTGGACTCTAGTCGCCGGAATGCCTCCGCCGTTCCTCGGTCTCGAGTCGCCACCGCACCGACCAACCAGTGTTCACCCCTCACCGTCTCGCCCCCAACGCCTCCATCTTCGTGAAAGCTTCACCAGAGCTAGCAAAGGTGAGAACACCTTTTCCTAGCTCTAGTTCGACCTTTATCAGCACAGCACCGTTGGCCGTGCGCCATTACCGCCGCCGCGGAGCTTGCACATGACCAGGTTCCTTAGATCCCCTTCAGCTCAACCAACCCTCGAACCGCACTCACCACATCACCACGATGCTCACGCAATCCTGCGCCGAGCCTCACGTCGCCGGTAATCACCTCGCCGTGACGCACCGCCGTGCTGCACCGCCACCGCACGCCGCCGACCACTTTCACAGTCGCAACGGTTCAACCTATACCACCAGTGGATGCGCGTCACCATTCCGAGCCTAGCACACCCCAAACCCACCGCCGGAGACCTCACCGTCGGTGAGAACACGCCGGTTAGCACCGTCCTCTGTTCCTTGCACGTCGACAGACAGACCTCGAGTAACCGAGGGTCCCGCCTGTCAGTCACCCCGCACGCCTCTGCGTGTATTGAGCCAGTTTCCGAAATGAAATTCTTTTCCTATTTTCAGTAATGTGTCATGCTTGTTTAATTTATATCTAGAGTTTGGTAAATCCTAAAATGGTGAAATCAGTTTTGTTAGACTCTTTATGTTATGATTTGTCTGTTATATATATATATATAAATGATTTTTGGAGAATGTCTTCAGTGCTAATGTTTAATTAGTTGTTTTCTACCTCTATCAAAGTTATTTGTGTTCCTGCTTAAAATGGCTAAATAAATATGTAAGGTTTTATGTTAGCTCTGTTATCCTATGTAGAAGCTAGGAAAAATGTAACCTGCCATGTTTCTGTGTAAGTTTTATTTATCATCTATTAAAATGTGTTTTTACTATTTTCTTAGATTAATTCCTGTGGTACATATGTGCATGTATAAATTATGAAACTTTTTGTGGAGTCTCTTTATGTCATGCTGTGTCTAAGAAAAATACAATATGTGGTATGTTGTATGGCAGAAAAGATACTTGTAGTTCAAGTGTCCTTTTCTAGGGTTTTCTTTGGAACGTCTTATAGGGTAGTTTATGTTTGTGTTGATCATGCAACTTTCTTGATAAATATGTTTTTAAGCATATATTCTGCTAAAAATAAGTTATAACATGTTTTACCCTTTTTGCTAATAGCTCTAGTTTTAAGTAGCTTTGTGGTAATTAATTGGTGATATGCTTAGAATCACTTTTAGTGTGCTAAATCTTGTTCAAGCATCATCCCTGCATCATCAAGTTACTTAATTTATGCATTGAAATCATTTAGGATCCGTGGAGGAACATCAGGAGCCGACCCCAGAGACAGAAGTCCAGGAGGTGCAGGAGCTAAACGAGGAGTACCACGAGCTCGACACTAACCTCCCCGAGTGCCCTGACCACCAACCCTCCTCTTTCGTTCAAGGCAAGCCCCGGAGCATCTTTAAGCCTCCCAATATTTACAATTAATCTACTTGAGTATTTTATACTGTGATGCATTAGGTGACAGGACTTGTTTGAATCCCAAATTGATGCATTACCTTCCTTGATTATTGTTTACCTACCTTTTTACCCTGTTAATAAAAGTAAAAGCAACCGCTTAGCCTGCTTAGAATAAATGGTTACCTTTTATACTTATGTTTCGTGTTATCCCATGGGGGTAATGCTATCACGGTTGGCTATATTTGCTATCGTGGAAAGAACCAATGGTAGTAATGAAATACGGTCAACTGGAAGGCAAGTGCACCAAGTGGTCAAGACTTGGGGGCAGTCCGTCCATTGGATCGTATAGGTTTGTACACGATGGTGGCCCTCTTACATCTTTGGATGCGCCCTTTCACATAGGGGCCATCGGGAGTGTTGACCCCGAAGCCGAGTAAACACTGTCCGGGCCGACTCTCAGCCTACTGTGAGCACCCTCTAGTTTGTAGATACGACCTGCCCCGTGGTGGCCAACTGATTTCTACAATTGGGTGGACTACTCTGAGATCGCGTCGGTTACCACCTGGACTTTATTGAGCGGTAACCCAATGCATGGACCCGACGGGGAAAGTGTGGGCGTGTGTTAAAGGTAATCTTGCCAGCTGGTTGTATATCGATTCGAATTGCCGCCCCCCACTGGATATGGGGGATTATGCTGAGCTTCACCACGGTACAACTCCATGTGACATCGTAATGGTTCTACTAAAATATTGATGAAGGAATTGGATATATGTTATTATATTGTTTGAGTAGATCAAATGTGTGCTCTAGCACAGGTGCAAACCTAGAGATAATAATTATAGGATGGAAAATGGTTGTTCTCTAATCTTTAGTTTCATCTTGTTCACTTTTCTGCAAAAGCAAGTTTACCCAGATCCACATATATAGCCTTGCATACCCTTGGAGTCATTATTTTCAGTTAGATGGGTAAGTCTAGCTGAGTACATTCCCGTACTCAGGGTTTATCTCGTTTGTTGCAGATGGCCAAGTATACTTCGGCTATTGTAAGCACTGCCTCTATCCTTTCGAAGGAGAAGAGGAGTAGGCCTTGGGCAAGGTCTTCTACGAGCTCATCTTTTGCTGTTGTCGGACATGACATCATGGGCACCCCTACCTTTTAAAACCTTGGGTTCAGTTTCAAACAATATTTTATTCGGCCACAAGTGTTGTGGCGTAAGTACTACTTTTATTTGGAACAAAGTGTTGTAATAACTTTATTTGTACTTCAAGTATTTTTCGGCTTATTTGTGGCTCGTTCGAATGTGCATACCTGAGTTTGCGCGATCCTCGATTGTTAGAAATCCTTCGAGATTTCCGGACTACCGGGATTATATGGGCTCAAGTGCTTTAAGTGGTAGTTAAGTCAGCTACTTTGGTACTTGATCTCTTATAATTTGGATGGTCCCGTCACAGTTGCGTCGAGGCGACGGCAACTCCTGGTAGGAAGCAGGGCCGTCCATTCAAAATGCGGGAGATATTTTCCAGAGCTTGGAATGCAATACGTAGGCTAGGAAGTTCACTCAATGTATCTAGGGGGTCTTTGGGAAATAGCCAAAGCCCGTTATGTAGGGGATGAAGGGGTATCCCTCATCCCATCTCTTGAACCCTAATCATTTCCCCCAACTCTCTCTCTCTCTCTCTACCCTCTCTCTAGTTCATGAGATCCCTAGGTTGTTTCCACCAACCTTTGTAAGAACTTGAGTTTGTTGTGAGGAATCAGAGGTCGTAACCTCCGTAAGCCATGGTGGCTTCGATTTCGTGATTGTGTCCACGTTTTGTTTGTGTTCTTCGCGTTTTGCTTTTCCTCTCTCTTTTTCCCAAGAAGATTTCTCTTTGTAGAGAGTAGCTTTGCAAAATCTGTTCGAACCAAGTTGTTTGTATTCGTGAGGAATTTCTTTGCACCGAAGGAATTCTCCTCAACCCTCACGAGTACGTAGATCGGGCGATTTATTTGTGGTGTTCTTCGTTTTGCTCTCTTCTCCCCCAAATCCGAGTGTTCCCATTTGTCCTCCCCAAATTGAGCGATGATTTCTTCGAGCTAGCTCCCCAATTGTACAAGGATTATGACTACAAAGTTTGGTTGCAGTTGGTGATCATTTGGTTGAGTTTTGGGAAGATTTGGTGGAGAGAAAGTTGTTTTCACGAGTTTCAGCAGTTCTGCTCGTGAGCATCGGACCACCCTCCGGACGACTTTCCCTAAGCTCCAGACCATAGCGAGTGGTCCAGTGGTCTTGACTTTTCTCGTGTCAACCAGCAAGGGGCGTCGGACTACCCTCTGGACCACCCAGTTAATGAGCACCAGACCATAGATGAGTAGTCCGGTGGCTCTGCTGAGGGAGTCGGCCACGCGTCGGACCAGGCTCATTAGTCTGATGGTGTGCGTCGGACCAGAGTCTGGAGCTAGGGAGCTCACTGTGTTGATTTGCGTAGAAACTGGAGTGACCACCGGACTACCTTCCATAGTCCAACGGAGAGCATCAGACTAGTGGTCCGGAGTTTAGGCACTACCTGCATAGGTTCTGTGCAAGTGTCGGACTTCCAAGCCTGGGCGTCGGACTAGTCCTGAGGTGGCCTGGTGTGCACTAGACCAAAGGCTCCGGACCATTTCCATTGGTCCGGAGGTCTTGACTGAAGTAGTCCGGAGCCCCTGTTGGTTGCTGTGTTCCTCCGTTCTTGTTGCTGGTTGTTTCTCCGAGTTTGTGGCTAGCTCCGCTGTGTTCCTAGGACATCTCCTAGAACATCCACCCACTCATGGGTCGTGAGTCTAGTTCGTGTCTTGGGCCGTGCTTGGGACAAGGGTCAAGATCTTCCGAAAGGAATTTTTATTTGGCTCCCATTCACCCCCTCCCTCTAGTCGTCGTTTCCGGTCCTTCATCATGTGATGCATTGGATGACAGAGGATGATAGGAGCTGCTCAAATGTTCATGATGAGAGATGGTTGACAAATGAAGAAATTTCTTTTGTCTACATTGAGCCTGAGAAGGAAGATGGTCTTGTGAAGGGGTTGAGGAGCAAGTACTACATTCTTAACAACCTCTTCAGGACCACTCTCTATCCCAAGGTGGGATCTGCATCAAATCGTTATGGTTCATCAAAGAATGTGCTGCGGAGGATGAGAGGTGGTGCACCACCCTTTTCAGTATCTCGCTTCATTTGGGATGAGTTATTCATTGCAGCGGGTGATGCTAGGAAGGGGATTCCATATGCTCTCTATCTCATGTTCATCATTGAGAGGGTAACTAGACGTGTCTTCAACAAGGACACTGTCCATGAGCCTTACAGAGGAGAGAAGGCAGTGCACTCCACAGTTCAAGGGATAGCTCCTACTAGGGGCAGGGCAACAGCCTCTGATCGCCCTGAGTTCTCCAGAGCAGCAACTAGCAGAGGCAAGAATAAAGGCAAGATTGGTAGGCTCTTGAAGAAAATTTTCACTGGCATATGCTATGCAAATGACACTGCTTAGAGCATCTCCAACGGTTTTGCAAATGGGCTTTGCATTCTTGTTTTTGCAAAAAAGTCTAAAAAACTCCTATCCAATGGTTTGGCGAATAGGCTTTGCATTTTCGTTAACTTGGCATTTTCCTGGGAAGGATTGGCATATATGCCTAGCGGATCGCGCTTGACATTTTCCGCGCTCGACCAATTTTGGTAATCGCCGCAACAATTTCCATAATTTTGGTAATTGTCAAGTCAATTTTGTTAATTGCCAAGTCAGTTTTGCCAAACCATTGGAGATTGACTCTTTTTATCTTTGCCATATTTATTTGGGACTTGGCAAACTCTCAAATTTGCCAATTAAAATATGCAAAACCATTGGAGATGCTCTTATAAGGCCAGACTTGAGATCAGAGAGCTCAGATAGGAGCAGGGCCTTAGACAACTTTCTCCACCTCTTCCTCCACCAGACCTCAGTGAGGAGTCCAGTTTTGGCTCCGATGATGAGGAGGATGAGGATGACGATGATGAGGAGGAGATTCAAGAGCAGAAGCCTCAGCGACGCAGCACACGTGCTACATCTCCCAGTGCTCACTTCACTGGCTCTCCTGACGACGACGACGACGATGATGACCATATGGATGATGATAGCGACTAGTTTGTACTCTTTTTGCTATTTTATTCTCTTCTCTTTTTGGTGACTTGTTGGTAAAGAAGAAGAATTACTAATTGAAGGGGTACAACATCTTCGACGGTCATGGAGGAGCAGCAGTTGTTGGCATCTTGATCTATCTTAGTTTATTTTAGTTTATGAGATGAGAGAGCAACAAAACTATTTTATTGTAATATTGCCACTTTAGTACTTGATTTGTGTTATTTGGACATGTACTCTCTCATATATATCATGCTTGTCTCTGTGTGCTTATAGTTTTTATCTATATTGTGTTGTGTGGTCGTGCTCGTGCTTCCGCAGCTTTGCTGTTGGCAGCTAGGCCGGTAGTGCCGGGCCTAGGAGCAGCAGTGCCGCTCTGCTGTTGATAGCAAGCACTATGATTTGTTGGAGATAGGTTTGTGTGTATCACGTATATATTTTTGACACCTTGTTTCAGCACACCACAACAGCCATGGATGTAGGGGGAGCCCTAATTCACTCCAATATGTGAATTTTTGGCCTTTCATGACAAATTAGAAATTCAAATTCCCATTCACATATTTAGGGGGCGCTCCTACACCCATGACTTGCATTGTCTCAGTTTATTACTTCACTTTTGTAAGCTCTAAGTGTGTTGTCATCAATCACCAAAAAGGGGAAGATTGAAAGTGCAATCAAGCCTTAAGTGGGTTTTGGTGACATGACAGCATAATTAGAGAACTAATGAGACTCTTCAAGTATGACAAGCAGGTTAACATAAGGAGGTTGATGAACAGGTTGGCGGACCCCTCTAATTACAAAAGTGCATGGCAACAAGCTCAAAGGACTTTAATTCATTTTATATTTTGAATTTGAGTTAGGTATGTCGTACTATTAAGAGGGATTCAACACGCATGCCAACAAGTGAACCAAATGATATATCTATCTATACATCATACACCTCCACATACATAGTAGGCAAAACAACCAGCTATTAAGTTCTTATTTGCTTGTTGTTCTTGCCAGGCCGGCAATGTCGGGCTTCAGGTCGGTAGTGCCGGGCAGTTTGGCACTGCCGCGCCTATGGTCGGCACTGCCGCGACTTGTTTTCTGCCCGTTGGCAGTGAGGGGGATTAACCTTATCCCCTCACTCCCCCAACGGTCATCTCTGCCATTCACTTAGTTCTCATTCATAGAAACATCAGAGAAGCTCTCTTCTTGCTCTCCCTTCTCCCTTGGTTCTCCAACTCTCTCCTCCATTGATTTCCGAGCCTCCAAGCTTGAGAAGAAGCTTCTCCCTCGGATTTTCAACTCCTAAAAGCATTTGGTTCGCATGGTGGCCGGCGGTTTGAGTTTGTTACTCTTGGAGCTTTCCTCCTAGTCGGCTAGGCGTTTCCCTTGAGCTTGCCAACCTTGTGTGGCAGCCTAGGGAGGTTTGTAACACCACCACTTTGCTAATACATTGCCCCTCATCTCAAGAGTTCATTCTCTTGACTTGAGACCGAGGAAAGAGCTAGCCTTTGTGGTGAGCTTGAGCCTTGTGTGGTGCACCTCAACAACGTGGACGTAGGCAAGCCTTGGTGGTGAGCTGAACCACGGGTCAAATCTTGTGTCAACTTGTGATTGTCTCTCTACTTTGATATATATTGCTCTCAAGTTGATTTCTAGGGTTTGGACCCAATCTACGTCTTGGGTGCGTTGCTACCACTTTCAAGTGGAGCTAGAGGTTCCTTACACCTCTAGGAAAGTTTTGATTCAAGCACATTTTCCATTTCCATTATAGTTTTTGAATTGTGCAAGATTCTATCGAGTTGACCAGCACTGCCGGCCCAGAGCCCAACACTGTCGGGCAGCCGCGGTAGTGTCGGGCTTGTGAGTGGCAGTGTCGCGCCTGTACTAACAGAAGTTGTGAGATTTATTTTAAACAGGCCTATTCACCCCCCCCCCTTCTAGGCTCAGGTCCTTACAAAGCTTCTTCAAGAGAGTCATTTGAAGGCCACAAAGAGGATATTGAGATACTTGAAGCATACACCAAATGTTGGGTTGTGGTATTGTTGGTATTTCTTATGACTATTGGATAGATCCGCAAGCGCACAGATTATACCGATGTAGCACTTCACCGGGAGTATTCGAGGTATCGTATTTTCCTCAGGGAACAAGAGTGATCTAACTAGGATTAAAGATATCTCCTATGATGGATCAAGGGAGATTATGATAACTGGGTTGAGAGGTTCAAGATAGCACAGATGTCTAACAAGGAGTAGCTAGTTATACTGGCCTTAGCGGCCCTTCTCTTGCAAGAGGCGACATGATAGATCAGAAAGAGGGCAAAACTCTAACCGGACCACGCCATCAAGTTGTATTGAAGCCTTACCTTTTAAAAACTTAGCTTACACATGTGGTGGAATACAAAGACTAGATAGAGTTGTCACCTTCTACTAGCATCCACAAACAATCCATGCGATAAGCGGTTTACAAAGGCAAGATTAAGCTTAGACACCATGTCTACACTAATCTTACTACTTTAACCTTGGCCTAAGATTAAAGCACATTACTCAGAGCAAAGCGATGATCAAGCGTGAAAAGTTGTATAATAGCTAAACCAGATTTAGAACACTGAATACTATAAAGAACTCAGAAGAAGTCACTTACAAGTGCTAAACTTACAAGAGACTCGCATCCGCTGAGGAAGAACTCCGGAGAAGATTCCCGACAGACCCGGGGCTTTCTCCAGAAGGCTCCTCACTCTCGTCCAACTAGCATAACACTACTGAAGAGCTCCGCTAAGAGGCTAGAGAGTAGTTTCTCCAATGAGGCATGAAATGAATAGGGAGCTCTAGGGGTCTATTTATATCTAGAGGTGGAGTAGGGGCTACTCCGGTGCCACGTCAGCGATCCGCGTCACCTTCATCAAGCACCGTTGGATCCAACGACTTAGGAACCGACCAAAGCATGGATGGTATTGATTTCCATCATGTGGGGAGTGAGTGAGGCGGTTGAGGGGGTGAAACCGCCACAGGGGTGGCTCGGCCGAACCCCCTACTAACCTATGGGCCCTCCTGGGTCTTCTAGAAGATGGCCCACTACTCAGGGGCTAAGTGGGGGCCTGGTGGGCCCCACCTATGGTTCGGCCGAACCCCTATAGTGGGCTCTGGCCCACCTCTGCCTTCTGGATACTGGTCCCACCTGTCATATGCCTTGGATGTTGGTTCTGAGTTGAGTTGTCACGTTAATCTTCTTGGTGTGGGCCCATGGATCCTTGTGCTATGAATCTGGAGCATTGGGAGGTAAACACACTTGGATCCAAGGGTAGATAGTGTTCTTGAGGGTGTTTCATGGATCATGGGGGCTAAGGATGCCAAGTGGGTCGATAGGGTGGTCGGCCGACCCCCTAAGTGGGCCCACTGGCTCCCAAAAGCCCCATTTGTCATTACCTGCATCAAATAGTCAAGGGACATGTGGAACCAATTATTTGGCACACTATATGTAGGTTATGCTTGTTTTCCTTTGAAAATGAGGATGTTGACGGTATTTTGATGGTGACAAAATAGCTATTAATTACCGTCAACAAGATCCCCCATACTTACCTCTTTGCTCGTCCTCGAGTAAAGGTTAAAAGATAACAAGTCTATGCTATTCAAAGTATAAAGGAAGCATAAAGATTCATTCAAGACATTTTGTCATACCCATGGGATATGTGGTATTGGCTAACATATATCCTTGAGAAGTTGAAAAATGGAATAGATCTTCGAGGCAAAGTCATCACCCAAATCATATTTTAGTACTTGGAGTTTTTGATAAAATTTTCAAAAGAAATCTCATAAGTCATCTTACTCCTCTTATAGCACTCTAAGTCACTCAAAGTGTATGCTTCCTCACCAAGGCATAAAGAGTTTGCCTTCTTTGTATCTTCCTACTTCTAAAGGCTTCTGTGGAGCTTAGGTAGGGATGATCAATGTAGCAAACTTGCATCACTTATTTTGTAAAGTCAAAACAAGGATCCAAGGAGAAGAATGTCATAATCCTAGATCAAGATGTGCATGTGTGGACAATGGTATATTACTAATATGTACTCCTTAGCTATCTATATGATCTCTCTAATTTTAAGATTACTTGATAAGAGTTTTTTTAGATTGAAGAGCTTTGCTCATCATCATTTTTCATTTATGATACCATATCTCTTTTTGAAGAAAACAGGGAGATATCATAACATTTATTTCAAGAGTATTCATTGGATGATCATGGATCATGTAAAATGGACAGGCATGTTTTTGTGTACTTCCAGTTAGAAGTAGCGGAAATATGTGGCGTGCGTGTGATCTTGATCTTTGAACTATGACATAATTCTCAACAAGGGTCACAAGGCTTGACCAAACTCAAAGTGAATACAAGAATCATTTGAGGAAGGTTTTGAACATGCATAAGTATTTATGGCTTTGGTGGGATTTTTCTCACTATAGAGGAGTAGTGACATTATGGTTTTATGACATTTTCAAAAGTTAATCTCCAAGAACTTTAAATAGAAAGGGTATGAATCATGAGCCGAGACTATATCACATTAATCAACAACTTAGTCCATATGATCTTCCTATCAAGTATTTTTCCCACTAGCATAAGCAAAAAGCAAGAATTTATCTTTATGACGCTTTTGCCCTTTAAAAAGTCATAGATCATGTCACTTTTCAAAATTTTAATTTTGGATGCGATCTTCTTGTTTTATTCAATAATAAAAGGAATTTAAACTAAGTGATCAATTTTATAAAGAAATTATTTTTTATTTCATTTTTATTTTTGAAGGGAAAGTGAATAAACAAATGAAAAAGTATAGAGAAAAGGGGAGAGACATGGCAAACCAGTCAGATTCGATGTTTGAAATTCAAAGGATGTTGGCTGGTGGGTCCAGGCCCTAGAAGCACGTTTTCGGCCGAACGTCTTCGGAGTCGTTTGGCCACTTCGAACTCTGCATTTGGATCCCTTACCTCTGAATGTTGATGTACTCTGAACTTTCTGGATTTTGGCCTCCAATGTGGTTCGGCCGAACCACGAAAGTGGTTGTTTCGGTCCAAAATTTTTCTGGTACGTGTCATGGATGTGTTCAGCATGATTCAGTGATCCTTTTGGTGTTTTGACAAGTTGGAGTGTCGACCGACCTCCCCCATACTTATTTCGGATTATGCTGAATTCAGTGGCAGTGAAGACATCAAATGCAGGGGTTCTGCTGGGCAAAATACCAGGAGAACCAAACATTTTCATTCAATTCAAATTCTTGTAGGCACACATTACATTAATTGAAAGGGAAATGAACAAAATAATTGGAAAATCAACCTAAGTGCCTATCTTATTTGTGGACTAGTGATCTATGGAGATGGAGGGTCAAAGGGATCCTCTCTCTCGATGGCTTGGGCAAGGCGCTTGATCTTCACATTGGTGCTAATGCGAAGGGCCATAAAGTTATCCTCAAGATCAAGGCGAGCCATCCTCTCCTCTGCTGCATGCTCTGCTAACTTAATATTATTTTCTCTAAGCCTAGCCACTATGCGAAGTAACTTTTCCATATCACTCTCTTCTTCTTCGTCCTCGAACTATCCTGGAAGGCCAGAGATGGATGGCGTCTTGCTAGTCTGCCGGACGGACTTGCGAGACTCCTCCGTCTCAAGCGATCTGCGCACCCCCTCCCCTCCTCGGAGGTGAGAGGAGGGACGAGTACCTTGCCTCTCCCTGGTCCTCCTTGAGCCTGCTGAATCCGCATCCCTGGCGGTGTTGATGGTGAGTACGAGTGGGTGTAACCCATACTCGTGTCACCGTCGGTGGAGGAGATGGGCGCCTTCTTCACCCCAATTTGACCGGTTGTCGGCCTTTTGGGTGTCACCGGTCACGCAGCGGGCTTATTGAGGTTGCGGTGTGGAGACATCGACCGAGCGATGGTCCGCATCTGCTCCAAGCTCCACTGCCCGGTCGGCCGACCCCCTAGAGGGGTGGTTGGCAGCGTGGGGGGCGGTGGCATGGCCAGAGGTGCCACCTCGAGGACCTCGACGATCATGGCATCGGAGTTGATTAGTTCTCGGGTCTTGGAGGACTTCTGGCACTAGGAACGAGTGGCAACTTGCCATTGTTGCGTGGTGGAGCCATGGGGGTGATCAAGGAAGTGTGGAGGATTGCCAAGGGTGATGGTGGTGCTGCTGGTTGTGAAAGAAAACAAGGTGGAAGGAGGAATAAGAAGGAGAGGGGGTTAAGAAGAAGAGAACCAACGTTCAGGGCCTTTGTTTTCGCTCGGATCACGATGAAAACAGAAGGAGAACGTTGCCCCGACGCTCCTACGTGACTGGGCGTTTGAACGAGTTTGAACCACGTTCGGCCGAATGCTTTTTGAAAGATTTTGAACGACTGAGCCAGGTTTCGAACTTCTTCGAGTCAGATGAGTCACCTCATGAAGTTTTGGGTTGTTTGGCCCAAACACAGTTTCGGCCGAACCACTAAAGTTGCCAAATGGGCCGACCTTTCACGAAGGGGAGTCAAGGCTAAGTCTAGGCCATTTGTAAGGTCTTTTTCGAAATTTGAAAAAAAGTTAAATATGTTGATTTTAGTTCTAATTGGGATTAAGGACAAAATCTATCATATCAATTTCTTGTTCAAAAATTTCATGCTCATAGAAAACTTTAAGACGTTGGCCATTTACCTTGAAGATTTTGCCGTCGTCGTCCTGGATTGTGATTGCTCCATGAGTCGCGGCGTTGACGATGAGGTATGGCCCTTCCCATTTGCTTTTCAGTTTTCCGTGACCGAAGAGCTTGAATCTTGAGTTCAATAGCAAGACTTTGTCTCCTGGGTTGAATTCCTTGACCTTGATCCTCTTGTCATGCCATTTCTTGGTTCTCTCCTTGTATATCCTGGCATTATGGTATGCTTTCTCTCTCCACTCTTCCAATTCAGAGATTTGCATCTTCCTAAATTTTCTAGCAGCTGGCAGATCCATGTTCCATTTCTTGATTGCTCAATGTGCTTTGAACTCTAACTCCACAGGAAAATGGCATGTCTTCCCGTATACAAGTTGGTATGGTGTCATACCAATTGGGGTCTTGTATGCGGTCCTATATGCCCATAATGCCTCTGGTAACTTGTGATTCCAAGCCGTACCCATCTCTTCAACAGTCTTTTGCAGAATGTTCTTGATTTGTTTGTTGGATGTTTCTGCTTGACCACTTGTTTGACGATGGTATGGAGTTGCAACATTGTGTCGGATTCCTTGATTGGTGAGGAACTGGCGGAAGACTTTGTCAATGAAGTGAGATCCCCTGTCACTTATGACTAACTTTCGGGTTGCAAATCTGGGGAATATCACTTCGTGGAACATTCTCTTTGAATTGGCTGCATCAGCTTTGCGACAGGGTAATGCTTCTACCCATCTGGACACGTAGTCCACTGCTACTAAGATATACTCATACCCTTTCGATGGAGGAAAGGGACCCATGTAGTCGATGCCCCATACATCAAAGAGCTCAACTTGTAAGTTGTTGGTGAGTGGCATGGCATCTCGGGCGTTGATGTTCTCGTGCTTCTGGCACCTTGCACATTTTCTGACATAGTCATGAGTATCCTTGTACATGGTTGGCCAGAAGAACCCACTCTGCCAAATCTTAGCATGAGTTCTGAATGCTCCATAGTGACCTCCGTACTCTGCTCCATGACATCTTTCCATAATCTTGATTGCCTCCTCTATAGGTACGCATCTTCTTAATAATCCATCATTGCATACTCTAGAGAGGTATGGCTCATCCCAGAGATGCACTCGACTCTCTTGAACTAGTTTCTTCATATCTGCCCCTGGTGGTACATGGCCTGCAACCATAAAGTTGACTATATTTGCATACCAGGGGTTCGAGTCTGTCACCTTGAGGAGTGTGTCTTCTCTGAGGAAGTCGTCGATGGGCAAATCCTGTGCTTCTGTGAATTGCATTCTAGACAAATGATCGGCAACCGAATTTTCTACTCCCTTTTTATCTTTTATTTCAAGATCAAATTCTTGGAGTAGCAAGATCAATCTTATTAAACGTGGTTTAACATCTTTCTTAGTGAGCAAGTACTTAAGAGCAGCATGATCTGTATAAACAATGACTTTTGCTCCTACTAAGTAAGATCTAAACTTGTCTATAGAAAACACCACGGCCAACAACTCTTTTTCAGTGGTTGCATAATTTAGCTGTGGCCCTGTCAAGGTTTTGCTAGCATATGAAATAGCATGATGCTTCTTATCTTTGGTTTGGCCTAACACCGCACCGACAGCATAATCACTAGCATCACACATTATTTCGAAGGGGAGCTTCCAATTAGGGGGTTGAATGATTGGAGCTGAGATGAGTGCTTTCTTGAGGATATAGAAAGAATCTAAGCATTCATCATTGAAGTCAAAGGGTGCATCTTTGGCTAGCAGGCTTGTTAAAGGTGGGCAATTTGAGAAAAGTCTTGTATGAACCGTCTATAAAAGCCAGCATGGCCAAGGAAGCTACGAATTCCCTTGACATTCGTGGGAGGTGGGAGCTGCTCTATGACTTCGATCTTAGCTCTATCCACTTCTATCCCACGTTCGGACACTCTATGTCCTAGCGCCATGCCTTCACGAACCATGAAGTGGCATTTCTCCCAGTTCAAGACTAAGTGCTTTTCTTCACATCGCTGTAAGACTCTGTCCAGGTTCTCAAGACAATCATCAAAAGTCTTTCCATAGATGAAGAAGTCGTCCGTGAAAACTTCCATGATTTCTTCGATCATATCGGAGAAAATGGACATCATGCACCTCTGGAAAGAAGTTGGAGCATTGCATAGGCCGAAAGACATTCGCCTATATGCATATGTTCCATAGGGGCATGTGAAAGTGGTCTTACTCTGATCATTGGGGTGGATTGGTATTTGATGATATCCCGAATAACCATCAAGGAAACAAAAGAAAAAATGTTTTGCAAGCCGCTCCAACATCTCATCGATGAAGGGTAGCGGGAAGTGATCTTTCTTTGTAGCCTTGTTAAGTCTTTGGTAATCTATAGACATTCTCCAACTTGTGACGGCTCGTTGAGGAATCAACTCGTTCTTATCATTTTTAATGACCCTCATACCTCCCTTCTTAGGCACAACTTGCACAGGGCTAACCCATTCACTATGAGGAACAGGGTAAATGATCCCTGCATGCAAGAGTTTCAAGACTTCCTTCTTCACTACTTCTCTCATCGCATTATTCAGTCTACGCTCAGGTTCTCTAGAAGGACGAGCCTCAGGTTCTATAGGGATGCGATGTGTGCAAAGAGCGGGACTAATGCCCTTGAGATCTTGAAGAGAATAGCCTAAGACTGACTGATGCTTTTCTAATATGGTGAGGAGTTTGAGAGTCTCTTTAGAAGAGAGTTTGTCCCTGATGTTCACAGGGGCCTCACAATCATCATTTAGAAAGGCATATTTTAAACCAGCTGGAAGGGGTTTAAGTTCTATAGAGGGCTTAGATGGGGGATCGGATTTCTCCAGATCTATGGGTTTGTTTAGATCATCTTCTTCCTGGATGAAATCTTCGGCTTCTTCTTATAGATCAGGATGAGATAATTCTAGAAGAGATGCAACCATCACTTCCTCTATGGGGTCAGATTCTAGGAGTGATTCCGTCATGGTGTTCATGGAATTGGTGAGCGGAATCGAGAGCTTGATGCTACTCCCGAGATGACCCTTGAGACTTCCATCAAGAGATCCATCAAGGAATCCCATGAGTGGATGTCCAATTAACAAGTTGAATTCCTCCATATCAAATATGAAGTAATTTAAGAGGATATTGACTTTGTTAATTAGCATAGGAATGGTCTGTGCGATCCCACAACTCTCAATCAATTGTCCTAAAGAAAGATTCAAGAACTTGTTGGTTGGAATTAGTTTTATATTGCCTAGGAGAGCATTAGCTAATGATTTAGACATACTGCAAACTCCTATGGCAGGATCGTAGAGAGAGTCTAACTTGGCTCTATCGATCTGACAAGGAATGGTGGTAGAGGAGGAAAGAATTCTAATTGGTTCGGATGAAGATTCGGCCTCGTCTAACCACTCATTTCTCATGACAGATGCCAGCTCTTGAACCGTCTCCTGAAGATATGCTTCTTCTATGAGACTAGGGATGTGGCGGTTCGGAGCTTTTCGAGCAAAAGACTTCTGTTGCATAGATTGATTGGAGGCATTTTCAAAACCGGAAAATAAATCGGCCTCGATATCAAGGGGGAATTCCAAGGGATGAATTTCTTCTTCCGTTGGTGGTTCAGGTTCGATAGCAAGATTTTGAGGAGTAGAGGGAAGAGTTTTGGCTATCAATGTTGTTTCTTCTCTAGGGGTTGTTTTTTGTTCTTTCACGGGTCCTTCATAATATACGTTAGTATAGGGGTGTTATCAAGAATCTTCATGAGAAGGCTCTTCCCTGCACTAACGGGTAAACATAGGAAGGCTCCCCTGGAAGATATGTCAAGAAGTTGTGCAAAATCTCTGCTAAGACCGTCATAAAAATGTTGTAACATTGTAGGCTTGGTTATAGCGAGATCAGGGCTTGAAGATACTAGATCTGTCAGACGGGCCCATGCATCACCTAGAGATTCTTTCTCTCTTTGTGAGAAATTGATGATCTCTTTTCGAAGACGAATGAAGCAAGGGATAGGGAAGAATGTCAAACAGAATTTAGGCATCAATTTTTCCCAATCTCCTTTTGCGTCATCTACGTGGTGAACGTACCATCATTTGGCTATTCCATTAAGGAGAATGGAAATAGCTTCCACTTAAGAGTACCTGGCCTCATCCCTTAGATGTGGACACATGAACATAGTTGTTCAAAGTCACGTATATGAGTATAGGGATTCTCATCTTCGTCCCCAAAAAACGGTTTTTCCTGAACCATCGCTATGAGACTCGGGCGAAGCTCATAACGAACGGCCAAAACGGCCTGAGATGATTTAGGTGGCTCCAAGATAGCGCCTGTTGGAGCACCATATTCGATAAGCAGGGTTTGATCCATATGTGTATGTGGAGTGAAAAGATGATTTCAAACAAAAGATAAAATAGGACCAAAGGGTACTAGTTAAAAGCTACCGTTCCCCGGCAACGGCGCCAGAAATGCTTGTTGGTATTTCTTATGACTATTGGATAGATCCACAAGCGAACAGATTATACCAATGTAGCACTTCACCGGGAGTATTCCAGGTATCATATTTTCCTCACGGAACGATAGTGATCTAACTAGGATTAAAGATATGTCCTATGATGGATCAAGGGAGATTATGATAACTAGGTTGAGAGGTTCAAGATAGCACTGATGTCTAACAAGGAGTAGCTGGTTATACTGGCCTTAGCGGCCCTTCTCTTGGAAGAGGTGACGGGATAGATCAGAAAGAGGGCAAAACTCTAACCGGACCGCGCTGTCAAGTTGTATTGAAACCTTACCTTTTAAGAACTTATCTTACACATGTGGTGGAATACAAAGACTAGATAGAGGTGTCACCTTCTACTAGCATCCACAAACAATCCATGTGATAAGCAGTTTACAAAGGCAAGATTAAGCTTAGACACCATGTCTACACGAATCTTACTACTTTAACCTTGGCCTAATATTAAAGCACTTTACTCAGAGCAAAGCGATGATCAAGCGTGAAAAGTTGTATAACAGCTATACCAGATTTAGAACACTGAATACTATAAAGAACTCAGAAGAAGTCACTTACAAGTGCTAAACTTACAAGAGACTCGCATCCGCTGAGGAAGAACTCCGGAGAAGATTCCCGACAGACCCGGGGCTTTCTCCAGAAGGCTCCTCACTCTCCTCCAACTAGCATAACACTACTGAAGAGCTCCACTAAGAGGCTAGAGAGTAGTTTCTCCAATGAGGCATGAAATGAATACGGAGCTCTAGGGGTCTATTTATAGCTAGAGGTGGAGTAGGGGCTACTCCGGTGCCGCGTCAGCGATCCGCATCACCTTCATCAAGCACCGTTGGATCCAACCAACTTAGAAACCGACCAAAGCATGGATGGTGTTGATTTCCATCATGTGGGGAGTGAGTGAGGTGGTTGAGGGGGTGAAACCGCCATAGGGGTGGTTCGGCCGAACCCCCTACTGACCTCTGGGCCCTCCTGGGTCTTCTAGAAGATGGCCCACTACTCAGGGGCTAAGTGGGGGCCTGGTGGGCCACACCTATGGTTCGGCCGAACACCTATAGTGGGCTCTGGCCCACCTCTGCCTTCTGGATACTGGTCCCACCTGTCATATGCCTTGGATGTTGGTTCTGAGTTGAGTTGTCACGTTAATCTTCTTGGTGTGGGCCCATGGATCCTTGTGCTATGAATCTGGAGCATTGGGAGGTAAACACACTTGGATCCAAGGGTAGATAGTGTTCTTGAGGGTGTTTCATGGATCATGGGGGCTAAGGATGCCAAGTGGGTCCATAGGGTGGTCGGCCGACCCCCTAAGTGGGCCCACTGGCTCCCAAAAGACCCCATTTGTCATTACCTGCATCAAATAGTCAAGGGACATGTGGAACCATATATTTGGCACACTATATTCAGGTTATGCTTGTTTTCCTTTGAAAATGAGGATGTTGACGGTATTTTGATGGTGACAAAATAGCTATTAATTACCGTCAACAGGTATCCTAAAGGATCAAACTTTGAGTTAGATGGATACTCCGACTCGGACTATGCGGGTTGCAAGATAAAAATAAAGAGCACATCAGGCACTAGTCAATTTCTTGGAAGATCACTTGTCTAATGGTCATAAAAGAAGCAAAATAGTGTGGCACTCGCCAAAGCTAAATATATTAGTGCGGGGAGTTGTTGTGCACAAATACTTTGGATGCAAGCTACCTTGAATGATTTTGGAGTCGAATTAAAGAAAGTGCCATTTCTATGTGATAATGAAAGTGCAATCAAGCTAACTAACAACCCGATTCAACACTCAAGAACAAATCATATTGATGTCCGCCACGATTTCATTAGAGATCATCAATTGAAAGGGGACATTTCAATAGAGAGTGTGGGCACCAATGATCAATTGGCCGATATCTTCACCAAGCCACTAGATGAAAAGAGATTTTGCAAGCTAAGGAATGAGTTGAACATACTTGACTTCTCCAACATGAGTTGATGCACCCCCAATTATATGACATGCCTCCACTCCAACAAAGCAAGGTACAAGTTGATTGAAACATTCATGCATACTTTGCTAGGACTTGTGTAGAGCATATAGACACCACTCATGCTTCTAGGTTCATTCATACAATTCAAATGAATTTGATGCTATATGGTGCCACTATAGCTTTTATGACTTGATATGATCTAGTGGTAGCATATGACATGTTGATGTGCTTGCAATCCTAGTGTTTGATCTATGACTATGAACTTCAAATGTTTAACTCAACATGGTCAAGATAACCATCTTAGCATGTGTGAAGAAGCTTGTCCATGGTTTAAACCGAGTTAAATGTTTTGGACAAGTAGTTGTCGATGAAATACGCGTCGCAGTCTACCTAGGGGGTACCCCACGGTAGTAGATTGTTAGGCGGAGGTGTGGCGACGGCAATCAAGCGTAACACAGAGAGCGTAGACATGGCGATTTAGACAGGTTCGGGTCGGCAAATCGCCGTAATACCCTACATCCTGTGTTCTGGTGGCTAGATTGATCTCGTATATCAGGTTAAAAGATCCGTAGATGATCTGAGAGAGGTTATCTAGGGGGTTTTGAGGGGGATCCCTGCTCGCCTTATATAGCCGGGGAGCAAGGTTACAATTTCCATATCCTAACCGATTACGATCGGTTCCCTATGGCAAGGGATCCGAGTCTATCTGCTAGGATCTTCCTTGGCGAGCAAGTCTTCTTAAGAGTCCTTAGCGAGCACGACAGGCTGGTCGCGTGTCGCAAGGCCTCGTAGGTTGGACTGTCTTCTGGTCGGCAGGCCCAAGAAGGTCCCTGGGGATATGCCGAGGTTATATCCCCAACAAGTCCACGAGCACGTTGTTGACACCTCTTAAGTATCAACTCTAAGTGTCAACTAAGCAGAAGAAAGGATATATTTGCAACACGCCACCTAGACATAGGGTTTTAACTGACAGAATTCCATGAGTTTTGGTGTTTATTTGTTTCTGCAGGGAGACAACTGCAAAAGAGCAAAAGAGGCCCACAAGTAAGGATTACATAGACACATAATACCTCCGCACGAAAAAGAATAATCTAGAAGGATCAAGAAGGCTCGGGAAGGAACCAGAGGCCAAGTGGGCCCAGGGGCAGGGCGCCCGCCCTAGGTCAAGCTCCAATGAGCCTCTACCTTGTGGACTCTCTCTCCACCGCCTTTGAGGTCACATCTACACCATCCATCAAGGTCGGTTTGATCCGACGACTGACGATCATTTGAGGGGCCTATATAAGGAGGACCCCTACCCCCTGGCAATGGGCAATCCATTATTCATTTACATATTTTCCAGAGAGGATTCGCCAGAGAAGATCCCTTATGGATCTATTCTCTAGGGCTTAGCATACAAGTGAGATTAGATTGAGAGAGTTAGAGTGGAGGTGTAGATTGGAGGAACCCTAGCTTGTCGGTGTCTCTTCTTTAGTTTATATCGACGGGATCAAGACTCCTAACCCGAGGCTTGCTCCTAGGATTTCTTCGGTAATTCGACTTCTAATTCTAGTAAGTTCCCTGTTTATTAATTCATTGGTTTGTGAGTTTACTTTATTCTCTTCGCGTAGAGAGTAGGGTAATCGTCTCTAGCGTAAATGTGGTGTTTGGCTGGGATCCTCATAGATATCCCCTGTCTAGCCGGATCTGTGGTAGTAACTCGGAAAGTGACAATTCCGTAGATACCTTTGGAACCCATAATCCCGTTAGAAGGACCGATACGGTTTTATAGGCCGTGTGGTAAGCACTCTCTAAGGTGTTTCTTATCACGACGGTTCTCTCCAATAGAATAATAACACATATCTTATCTAGACTAGAAGGAGACTACAATTGCGATCTTCTCTAATCGCCCATCAGATCACCTTGTTAATATCCAAAAGGTTAATAGCATAGATTCGTTAGTCAGATGCACCCTTTCTCCCTGTGGAAATATAAATTATGATACTCTGGATAACCTCCCGGGTGAAGTGCTCACCGGTATCCGTGCGCTTGCGGATTACTTCCAAGTGATTTCTCTATTTGTGTTAACAAATATCAACACACATTATATTCTTCTAGTGAGCCCGCGGCGTCATCCTGAGAGGCGTCCAGCTGGTCGCCATCATGCGAGGTGGTCGTCGTAGAGTCCCGACCAGTATGGCTGGTGGAGGTGCTGCTCGGAGAGGTCTCCCGACCAGGTCGACCTGGTCGAGAACGTCGTAACTTGGCGTGCGAGCTGATCGCCTTGCCGGATGTTGCGGCTGCTTGCTGGAAGAATGTGACGTGCTGAAGAGGAAAAAACTTTTGGAAGGTCTTTCTCTGGTGAAGTGTACCCACTTAGGCTCTGCAAAAACCACACATTAAAAAAGCAGAGCTCTGTTTGTGAACAAGATCAGTACATTCACCGCACGGTGAAGTGTACCCACTTAGTCCCCGAGCATGGTAGCGGGTGAAGTATGCACGTGGTGCCATGCTTTATAAAGTAGTGCATGAAGTATATAAATAGAGATTGGAGCATAAATTTGCAAAAACGACTGCGAATACCCGTTGTCCCCGAGCCTGATGGAAGGAGCTCGGAGAGATTCTTGTATCGGGGTCTTTTGGTTTTTGTTCGCAGTCCCCGAGCCTTGCTCGGCGTGGAGCTAGGCGAAGTCCCCAAGCCTGGTCGAGAATGCAACTGACACTGAGGGTGGTAGTCGGTGTTGACGGAGTCCCCGAGCGTGTTTGTGCATGTAGATCTGTCGACCGTGTCGGCCAGGTTGTTGTAGTTATATCCTTTTCCTGAAAAAATAACAAAGATGCGCGTCTAGTCCTCGGGACTGTAGCATTGGTAATATTGCGTCGTAAATCATGTAATTGACTGTAGGTGAATGTTTATGGGCCGAAACAACCGGTGATGACAGTGGCCCAAGTCACGACGCAGAAAGTGGGCATGGTGGGTTCTTGTTTGGTCTATGCGGTTTCCCAAAAACCCTGGAATGGGAAGCATTGCGCCCCTTGGTATAAAAGGGGGAAGGGCGGCGGCGGTTTTCATTAGCATTGTGGTGAGGAATCCTTCGTCTTCCGCCGCGATTATCTCATTATATCAGTCGTTCCCTTGCCGATTAACCTGCCATCGTAGTTTCTGGCCGCTCTATCCGCCGGAGATGGCGCGAAGAAGGGTGTGAATAGAAGGTCGTTGTCGGCTGTCAGGGGAGCTTCTATGTCGTTGCCCCCAAATGCTAGTGTCGAGGATTTGGTGATGCCGCCCTGGGCGGAGTGCTGGACTCGGAGTACGTTGAAAGAAGACGATATCAATGCTCTAGTTTTTGGCGGTCTTCTTCCAGATAAGGAGGTCGGCGGGTGGCGGTCAGCGTTCGGTGAGTTATATCCGATGCCGGACACTAGTGATCTTGTGGTGTTCGAACCTTTCTTTCGCTGTGGATTCGGGATTCCGGTTCATCCTTTCCTTCGTGGCCTTTTGCGATACTATGATATTTCACTCTGCAATCTGAACCCTAACTCGATCGTCCACATTGCGACGTTTATTCATATGTGTGAGGCGTTTATTGGGATCTATTCCCACTTTGATTTGTTCCGGTACTTCTTTCGTTCAAAGACAAATCAGAGCAAGTCAGTTGGTGTTATTAGTTCAGTTTACCTTCAACTCAGAGATGGTATGGCTAGGGAATATGTCTCGATGCCGCTGCATTCCAAATTTGATGGACACAAGTCGAGGTGGTTTTATATTCATCAGGAGGAACCCTTTGCGCCATGTGATCCTTCGCTACTGACAACAGTTTTGGAGACCTGGTCGGACCTGCCAACTGGGCTAATTTGGATACCGTGAACTTACTTTTGGAGCTGCTCGACCGCCGCACTCTTGATGGGGTGGTGGTAGCTTGTAGTTTTATTGCCAGGCGATGTCAGCCCTGCAAGGACAGGTCGCATCCAGCTTTTGAGTACGCTGGGATTGTTCACGGTACCCGTAAAGCGCCGGAGAATATTGAAAGTACTGTTGGTGAAAAGCGGCTAAACTACATCTGTTGACACAAAAAGCGTCAGATCTGTGAACACCTCGGGCTATTACCCAAAGCTCGATGTCGAGGGCGTGCCAGTCGATTTGACCAATCAATCGACAAGGATGATAACTATGACAAACTGAACGAGACGACAGCGATGCGCCCGGACGTCAAGGCCCAGATTGATCACGGATAACTTAGAGCAGAGCTAGACGAGGCAAACAGCGATGCGCCCGGATTGCCAAAGCCTAGAGGTACTCCCACACGGAACTAACAAGGATTTTGACGGAGATCAAGGTGATGCAGCCCGTCGAAAGCTTGAAGAACTCGTTAAGCTATAACTAATGCATAATAAAGGTAAATTGCGGTAAAAGTAGGATAAAAAGTAGAATTGGTTTGTTTTTTGATAGGATTTATTTGATTCATAGCCCTCGGGCTCATATTTATACTCCCGCATGGAGAGTCGTACAATGACACGACACATATCTTTCCTAAAACAAACTCCTACTTTAAAGGAAACTGACTCGCGCAGGAGCCGGATAACAATATTTATCTTCTAAACAAACACACCTATTTTAAGGGAAAATAAACATCCCATGCAAGAGCCGGACTCAAACTACTATAATAATACTGGCACAAAACACCAGTTTCCTTATACTTCTTCTCGATGGAAACTCTCCATCGGCAGATCCCTTTAATCCGTACCTTCCTTCTTTGGACTATCGGTAACCTTCAGCTGCCCCAAGTGCTAAGTTACGCTCATCGGCATCGGCAACACTTTTCCCGATTGGTAGCATCCCCTCATCGGCAATCGGCAATAAACCCTTGTCGGCAATCGGCAACTATCTTCCATCGGCAGTCGGCAACGAGCCCTTATCGATAATCGGCAACGAGTCTTTATCGGCAATCAGCAAAGAGTCTTCATTGGCAATGAGTAATAGCAGCTCATCATCAATCGGCAAGACCGCCAATTAACCCTTGTCGGCAAAGACCATCCAGCTTCCATCGGCAACATACTTGGCCTTCTGTAGCACTCTCCCATCGGCCATATCAACTCATACTTTACCGATGCCGATGGAGAATAGTAACCAGCCAGTCAAGCCTCAGCCCATTTAACACGTGTCGAAAAACGGTGTCAACACATGCCCCCCAGTTTCGGAGCGTATAACCTTACGTGCCGAAATTCTCTCCACTGTAGCCGTTTGCTGTAGCCGTTGCTGTAGCCGTTACTCCCGAGATAGGCATACGGTTTCCTCGATCCCCGCGTGTGGAACTGCAATTTAATAATAAAATCCCTCGATTGTAGCACGAACAGTTATAGACCACCTCGATCACCGCGCGTATCTACCGCGGGCGCCTCCACATTCCTGCACGATGTGAAATGGAACCCCAAAATACCCCTGAGCAGGCTTATAAAAGTTACCGGGGTCCACACAACCTTTTACCCTGAGTTCACTTTTACTTTCGTTTCCTTGCCATCGTCTTCAACCTCCGGCTGCCCTGAAGAACACAAGCTCGAGCAACAGTACTCCTTTGTAATCCAAGGACGAACTTCAAGTACCCTCTCGATTCCAATGGCGATCCAGGTCGACATCCCAAAGGTAAGACTTATCCTCCTCCCAATCCAGTTCCCTGCAATCTGCACGAATCTGGATCTGTCTTCGTTCCTTTCTAACCGCTCTTGGCCTTCTCCTTTGAATCTTAGGAACTGTACAACAGGGTAGTGATTCCACTTACCGGTTCCAGTTTCAGTTGCTTAGGCCCCATGGGGAACCCGGATCCCAGCTATATAATCAATGCAGAAACCAACCGGATTCCATTTAGATCTGAATGTTTTGGTTTGGGATTGTGGAAAGATGCATTCCGATCATGGCCCAAGCCCACCAAAGGATGGAAGAACTGGTACCTCAGAGTCGCCAGCGCGCAGCAAGTTTACTGGCAGGAGCGCAGTCTGGACCAATGTATCAGGCTGTCCATTGCCGATATGGAGAAGAATGAGAACATGTTAATAGCCGCCTCTTACTTCTGGTCAGACACCCTGAACGCGGTCTTATTCCGACATGGACCAGCCACCCCCACTCTTGCCGATGTCCACATGCTGACCGGCTTAGACATTTCCTCTACCGGCACCTCCTCCTTGTTTAATAGGAAAGCCGAGCACAGAGTAAATACCCGGAACATCAGCGGATGGACGGGTTACATTCAGGAATATCAGAAAACTGGATCGGTAAACCAAAGAGAGCACGCCACCTTCCTGAACATGTGGCTGGATAAATTCATCTTCTACGGCAAGGCAGTTGGACCTACCACCATGTATCTCCCAGCAGCTGAGATGCTTGCCAATGGGACAGGGCTTCCTTTGGGCAGATATCTTCTAGGGTCAGTATACCGTCTCCTCCATCAAGTGTCCCAGAAGTTACTGCTAGGTGAGCACATCGGCAATCTTGGAGGCCCCTGGTGGTTTATTAACATGTGGCTGCACGCACATATGCAGAAAACACTCCAGCTTGACTTATTCGCTCAACGATTCCCAAGAGAGATACCAGAGGACCACCAGTGCGGAGAGGATGAATCGGCAACTCGCTCTCCACCCAATTTTGGAGAGGCCACGATTGTGCTGCCAGGGACCGATGTCGATGCGGAGCAATTCGGCCTCTTCTTTCAGAAGTTTTACAATGGAATTCCTGCTGCAGAACGGCTCTGGTGGCCATATGCCGATGTAGATAACCAATTCCCATTGTTATTTAATCTTATCGATGGGGATGTTCCTGAAAACCATACAATGATGAAGGCCAGTATCGTCCCTCGGGCCATCCCAGTGAACATATTTGGATCGGGAAAGAACGCTCCCCCATCATTTGAATTTTACTATCCATCGGTAGCGGCAAGACAAATGGCGTTCGGCCAACTGCCAATCAAGCTTTGTTACTCCAAGGTAGTGCAGCCTAGGCAGACATTCTCCAGTGCTCTGGACTGGAACAAGGTTGTCAGCCTTCCTGCCGATGCCGATGTATCGGACCTTGACTTATCCTCTTGGTCGCCAACTTCTTTCATCACAAACGAGTACAAATCCTGGTGGCAAGAGTGGAGGTGTCAACTGTTCGCCAAGTCATCGCACCATTATCGGCACATGATTGACGCCGATCATATCATCCCCGATGACGCAGTAAGTCTTTATCTCGATGCATTCCTTATTTTTATTTTGCCATCGGTATTTAACCTTCTTGCGTGTAACAGGTTGATGACCCGATTCCCCCAATGAGCAAGAGTGGCAAGCCTTTTAAGCTTCGAATGATGAGTCCCGTATCACTCATTGGCCATAAGGCTCCTTCGTTAGCTGCCTTCATCCCACGACAGGTACCTTCACCGACACCTGCAAAAGCCAAGGCTACATCGGTCGCTGCTGCTGCCTGACGCGGGTGTTTGCAGTAAACTCATCTTCACTCATACCGATTATATATTGTTTAATCGGCAACATCTACTTCGTATAACTTGTATTGAATGTTTTCAGGCTATAAGGTCATCGGCAACTGCCCCGAGCAGAGAAGCACCTCCAAGTTCGGCTACCGATGCCCCCCAGTCTTCATCGAAACGGGCCGGATCCTCTGCTGCTGCACCCAAGAAAAGGAGACGTTTGAGGTTGGCTAGCCCATCTTCGTCATCGGCACAAGCAGCGCCACCAACCGTCGGCGTGTCATCAGCGGAAACTCCAATGGCTCCTATCCCAGATCAGCCGATGGACGACGTCATCGGTCAGGAGGCAGCCTCATCCGCTGCAGAGGTGGAGGCAGTATCGGCACCATCAGCCGAAGCTCTCGACGAAGAAACCCCCATGATGGTGGCATCGGCATCAGTACCATCAGCCGATGTCCCTGATGAAGCAGCTGTACCTACAGCAGCCGAAGCAACATTATCGGCACCATCAACCGACGTCGCCGATGAGACAATCCCACTCGTCACAGCGGCAGAGGTAACATCAGCATCGGTACCAACCGAAGATCCCGATGAAAGGGCAGCATCAGCGCCACAATCAAGTATTATGCCGGAAGCAACACCAATGACAATGCCACCATTGCCAACGACGCCGATTGTTCCTCTGGCAGAAGCTCATCCATCGGCACCTGCTGTCGATGTCCAAGACGAGGCTGGGCCATCTAGAATGCCAAGCCCTAGGCAAGAAATCCGTTTCAAGATGGTAAGTCAATCACCTAAAAATTCATAGTATAATTTTAGAATTGGCATATTATAACCCTTCTGTTTTCAGGCCCAAGATTCCCCAGATAGCCTCTTCTCTTTCAGTCTCAATCCGCAGGATGAAGATAGGCGCCAAGATCCCGTCCGATCAGATAGTTTATTTTCCTTCTCAGTCGATATACCCGATGACGAGGAGGAAGAGAGCTCTATCCCAGCGTTACCGGCAGAGATTAAGACCAAGCTTAAGGCACTGCTTTCTTTGCTGCTACAAGAGACATCCCAGCTCATCCAAGACTCATCGGCAGCAAGGATTGCTTTCAAAGATATCCAAAGTCATCTCCCTGCCGACGCAGCAGAAGTCCTTCTCCAGGCAGCCTCTATTGACGTCAAACAGATTCAGTACCAGAGGCTCGCCTGTCGTATTGCCGATAGGGCCGCTCAAGCCAAGAGCGAAGAAGAGAAGCTTAAATATAAACACCTTGCCGATGAGAAGCACAGAAACATCGGTCAAGCAAAAGCTTCCATCGGCAACCTAGACCAAGACATCTCTCGACTATCGGCAAGGAAGGAGGAGCTATTGGCGGAGCTACACAAGGTCAAGGAGGATCTGACTGCAGCTAACCAACACAAAACTCAACTGTCTGATTCCATCAAGGTTCTGCAGCAAGAAAGGGACCAGCATGCCCGGCAAGCCATCTTACGGAAGAAGAAGATCAAACTGGTTGAGGGCTCTGCCGATGCTGACGCCAAGGAAATGGACGAGATAGAACAGATTCGCCTGCGTGCGATAGACCTTATTCATTCCTTACTGTAATGCATGTTGTATCGGCAAGAATGTAATCCGATACTTGATTTCGTCTTGTAATATAATATTTGCATGGTTTTACCGATGTATTACAATTCCTTCTCTTCGGCAAATACGTCGTATGTCAACCCCTTTGAGAATTTTCTGGCATGAATGCTTCGCTGGAGGCAGTTTATCTTATCCGATAGAAACTTGATTAGAAAACCCCCAGGCCTAGAACTCAATTCTGATCGATAAAATCAATATCCATTCTAGAGTATCATCGGCAAACTTGTTTACCCAGTCATCGGCAATCATTACCGATAGCATAACTCATCGACTAAAATCTTGAGTAATTCAACTCGTTAGCCGGCCCTGGTACTTAGCCTGATTGTAACAACAATCGGCAGCGAGACTTCATATTTCCACCGGATAAGAATTAGGATAACGCCGATAGACCCACTGCAAAGCATGCACCCCAGGACGTGCGCAACACATACTTAGTTATCATGCGCAAGCGCAGCAGAACCATTCTCACAACCATCTTCTGGCAACTAACGCATCTATCGGCAGCGCGGCATCTCTATATGCAAACCATCGGTAGGTGTCTCCCAAGTATAATAATTGAAATCGCCAGTCTGCCGATTGCAGCCCCCAAGCCCGCAAGTCCAAGGTTGACCTCGATTAGACCATTGGCATAATACTGCCGTCTGCCGATGGACTCCCATCCTTGCGCTTTGGCCTCCACTGTTTTTCCTTTGAAGGTTCTGCATCATCGTACAGATCCTTGCGGCATCGGCGCTGAATTCTTCCCTTCTGGGTTTTGGTCAGACCTTTAGGACACCACTGAGAAGGCCTAGTTTTCCGAACAAACTGGTGCTGCCTCTTATTACTTACATCGGTGTTTCTTCCGATGTTTGAGTTTCTGGGGAGCACTTCCTCATCGGGTACTTTTATCTTGGTCTGCTTCTTGCTCTCCCCTTGATCAACCTACCCACCAAGCCTGCTATGGGTACTAAGCTTGCCCCCCAGTTGGTCACGTACCGATTCCCTCCTCCTTAACGGCTTGGTGCACTTAGACGCCCGATCTCCCAAATAAGGCTTACTTGACTGATCGGCAGTGTGATACCCATTGCATTCAGGACAATCATCGCCAGTGGGTAGCTTAATACCCTCTTCCCAGCAGTAAATGAAGAAGGGACACCTCCAATGATTTTTTCCGACGAATCCACTCCCGCTCTTCCTTTTCTTCCTGCCGATACCGTTCATCTCGTGATTGTCGATAGTTCCGCCTTGGTAGCTTGTGTGTGATTACTATGCCAGGAGCCCTGCTGACCCAAGCACCTTTATCGGCAACTCTTTTGCCTTTCCCATCATCGGCAAACTTTCCGATGTCACGCTCGGCCACCTGATGATGGGGATCCACTGATGCACTCTTTCTAGCAGCGTCCGACGTCAGCACCTTAGTTTTGCCGCCGGCTTCCACCATATTATTTGGAAACGGGCGCTGATCAATTTCCATCGGTTCTTGGACTTTAGGACTTTCAAATTGGATCCGTCCAGAGTTAAGTTCTGACTACAGTTGCTGCCTAAACACTCCGCAGTCGCCGGTACTATGAGAATTTGTATTGTGCCACTTGCAGTACCCGGTATCATTGAGCTCCTCGGCCGATGGAATTACCTGATTAGGGGCTAACTTAATCCGCCCTTCCTGAAGCAGTAAGTCAAATATCCTATCGGCCTTCGTGACATTGAAGGTGAACTTTCCAGCCCTGTTCTGGTTGAGCGTACATGGCATCGGCTCTCCATCGTTTACCCATTCAACAGTACCAACGTTCATCTCGTCAAGTGATTCCCTATTCTGATCGGCGTCCGTGATATCAAAAGTGACCGTTTCCAACTCGGCAATGTCGAGGCCTAGTTCTTTGTCCAGCTCTGAATGTTCTACCTTGGTCGAAAACACCTTTGTGTCTTGCCGATGCGCAGATTCGTCCTCTGGTGGGATAGATGGACGGACTCCATGTTTCCGTGGTGAGCAAGATGGAGCGATCGACACGTCAGCAACATCAAGCATCGGCTGCCTAACCGATGAGCAATCCTGGACGCCTACTGCCTGAGTAGACTGGTGCATCTCTCCAGGTTTTTGCATTAAGCAGGCCGGAACGATCGGCTTATTGGCAGTACCAACCCGTTGAATACTGAGCAACGGTTGATTGACCGATGGGCCACTCTGGATGCCCACTAGTTGTGCTTTATATCCTTGTGGCGAGCAACTCGGGGCAACTGATACATCAATAAAACCAATCCGCCGAATATTGCACATCGGCTGATTAACCGATGAACCGTTCTGGATGCCAGCCGGTTGAGTATGCCGATTTATCTCTCCAGGTCTTGACGCCGAAGCGGTGGGGACACTTGGCGCGTGCACAACACTAGTCGTGATAACATCGTGCATCGGCTTGGCTGCCGATGAATAATTTTGCACCGTTGCTAGCTTGTGTTGTGGCATTGTATCTATTGCATTCATCGGTTGTGGTACCGATGTCTCATTGTGCACTCTTCCCTGCGAGCATTGAAGTGTAGCACTTATCGGCTGATGTACCGATACTTCATTATGAAAACTCACCGGATGACACTATAAAGTTCTTGCCACTTGGTGCTCAGGCTGCACGTACTGCTGCTGAATTGATGACTGACCGATCCAACCTGCATTAGGTGTCATCGGTAGGTGATTTACCGACGGATGATAACCAACTGACTCTGGCAACCCTTGTTCCTTCGGATGACAGTGTTGATCTGCAGACGCCATAGGCTGAGCAACTATTGCCGATGCAGGTTGACTGGCATTTAACACACTTGGCATTGGCTAGGGATTCACCATCGATTGATCGTCTTGTCCTGCGGGTGCCGCATCCTGAGCGGTCATTGCCGAGGCAGATTGATTGGCCATCGGCACACCTTGTTGCATCGGCCAAAGAGCTGCTGGTAACCGATAGCCAGCTGGGGCTTGCGACTCTGGTATTCTGGAACGATAGCTCTGATTCGTAACCACCGCAGGTTGAACAGCTACGGCCGATGCGGGCTGACTGACACTCGACATACCTTGTGGCATCGGCCAAGAGTTCGCCGATACAGGCTGATTAACTGTTGGCACATCTCGTCGCATCGGCCAAGCATTCGTCGACAGCTGATAACCGGCTGACGTTTGTTCTTGTTGTACCCTTGGATGATTGCCTGGGCTCATGGGTACCACAACCTGAGTGACTGCCGATACAGATTGATTGGCAATCAGCACACCTTGCTGCACCGGCCAAGCATTTGCCGATGACCGACAACCAGCTGATACTTGTTGCTCTCGCGACGCCGGGTAATTGTCAGAGTGACTACTTTTATTAGTAGATCCTCCAGTTTGAAGAGCCATTGCCGCCATAGGTTGACTTGCAGCCGCTGGGCTTCGTTGCATCGGCAAGTGGTTTGTCGACAGTTGAGCATAAGGTACTCTGGGCATTGCCATCTGAAAATCCCCTGCCGGCGGCTGCATCATTGGAGAGGACGTAGTATAATGGATGACTGGGACCACCGGCCGTGCAGGTGTTGCCGATGCCATAGGAATTGTCCACCCTGCATGGTTACCTTGGACCAATCTGGAATCAGTAGATAGACTCGGAGACATACCATACCCCCAGCAATTGGCTGACTTTGGATGACCGGTCCATACATTGCTGAAGCCACCAGATTTGTATTCTCCTGAGTAAAGCCTGCTGGGCTCGATCTTGGCGGCGTGACCTCATCGGCAGATTGGCTCATGATCGGTGAAGACACCCTTGGAACCGCCAATGGGATCGCAACGGATGCCGATCCGAGTTGACGACGCTCTGGACCAACATAATATGGTGCCTGTCCCTTGAACGTTTGCTTAACAGCATCGCGTACAGCATCGGACAGCACACTAGATTGGCTAATAAACGCATTATTAACCATATCTTGTATTTTACCAGGATCGGCGTCGAAAGCGATCTGCCGCGGCGACGGTGGATCTTGCTTCTGGACCGCTTCGCCGATCCCGTTTAGGCTGAAGGATCTAAGATACGAGCGCTTGTATTCCTCCATCGCCTGCTCCAGAGCCTGTTTCTGATGACCTGTCAGATCTGCTGTGGAGACTTCAATGACACTAATGGGATTAGTCATGATAAATATATTTATATAGTCGTGTCCCACCGAGTGTGCCAAAAGAGGTGTTGACACAAAAAGCGTCAGATCTGTGAAGACCTTGGGCTATTACCCAAAGCTCGATGTCGAGGGCGTGCTAGTCGATTTGACCAATCAATCGACAAGGATGATAACTATGACAAACTGAACGAGACGACAGCGATGCGCCCGGACGTCAAGGCCCAGATTGATCACGGATAACTTAGAGCAGAGCTAGACGAGGCAAACAACGATGCGCCCGGATTGCCAAAGCCTAGAGGTACTCCCACACGGAACTAACAAGGATTTTGACGGAGATCAAGGTGATGCAGCCCGTCGAAAGCTTGAAGAACTCGTTAAGCTATAACTAATGCATAATAAAGGTAAATTGCGGTAAAAGTAGGATAAAAAGTAGAATTGGTTTGTTTTTTGATAGGATTTATTTGATTCATAGCCCTCGGGCTCATATTTATACTCCCGCATGGAGAGTCGTACAATGACACGACACATATCTTTCCTAAAACAAACTCCTACTTTAAAGGAAACTGACTCGCGCAGGAGCCGGATAACAATATTTATCTTCTAAACAAAACACACCTATTTTAAGGGAAAATAAACATCCCATGCAAGAGCCGGACTCAAACTACTATAATAATACTGGCACAAAACACCAGTTTCCTTATACTTCTTCTCGATGGAAACTCTCCATCGGCAGATCCCTTTAATCCGTACCTTCCTTCTTTGGACTATCGGTAACCTTCAGCTGCCCCCAAGTGCTAAGTTACGCTCATCGGCATCGGCAACACTTTTCCCGATTGGTAGCATCCCCTCATCGGCAATCGGCAATAAACCCTTGTCGGCAATCGGCAACTATCTTCCATTGGCAGTCGGCAACGAGCCCTTATCGGTAATCGGCAACGAGTCTTTATCGGCAATCAACAAAGAGTCTTCATTGGCAATGAGTAATAGAAGCTCATCATCAATCGGCAAGACCGCCAATTAACCCTTGTCGGCAAAGACCATCCAGCTTCCATCGGCAACATACTTGGCCTTCTGTAGCACTCTCCCATCGGCCATATCAACTCATACTTTACCGATGTCGATGGAGAATAGTAACCAGCCAGTCAAGCCTTAGCCCATTTGACACGTGTCGAAAAACGGTGTCAACAACATCTTTGACCTGTCGAAGCGTTCGCGGCCATCGCGTTCGAGGGAGGCTTTTTCTCTTCGCTGTCCTCCTCCTCAGGTTTTGATCTATATCTTAGTCTTCATTGTATCATTGTGGCTAGTGGTGTACTTTATGGGCCTATGTTATGCAGGTTTGTGGTGAATACCATGCTCACTATTTTGCCATCTTGTCGTTCCCTGGTCTGTTGCTAGAGTTTTGTACGCCCTTGGCGGGTTTTGGTCAGCCGGCTGGGTCTGGTCGTTCTAAGGGGATTGATGATGAGGACCTTGTCGGCGAAGAGCTTCCCGGCGTTGGGACAACTATTGTCGATCCGGAGCCTTTGAGGTCGGAGCCCTGGGCTGCAGATCCCCCGGGACTTGGTAGTGGACTTGCTTCTTCGGGGAGTCCCGAGATACCTTCCGGTTTTGCCGCAGAAATTGATGATGACGATGTGCCACTGGCGTTTACCCCTCGTTCAAAGAGAAGGAAGCGGGCTTCCATTATAATTGAAGATGATTTTGTGGGAGTGTCTCCCCCGCCGGAGGGTGTTGTCGGTGATGAAGACTCTGATTCTGGTCGGAGCATCTCGAGTGGTGTGGAGGTGAGTCGTCAGCTTGTTTTCATCATCAACTGGCCGCATGCTTATCCTTGTTTCGTAGGCGTTGCTGAGAACTGGTCGGGAACGTAAGCTTCGCGTTGCGTCTTTGGAGAAATCTTTGTAGGAATTTCGTGCGCGGACGCATGAATTGGAGAGGGCTCTGCTAGAGAAGGATCGTGACATCGATCGTCTTTCACAGGTGAAGAAAGGTTGGCTCGTAGTGGTCTATGGAATTCCTCTAGTTGCTGCTTTTGTACTTACACCTTTTGTCGTTTGTAGAACTGGAGGATCAGGTTGTTGCCTGCGTCGTCGGTTTTGGGATGTGATTGAAGAGGTAGGCCCGGTGGTGGCCTGTGTGGACGATGTTTCCTTCGCTTCCGCTCCTGCATCGGATGATATTGTTGGTGACATTGTGGCGAAGGTGCGAGCCTTCTGTGGTCGCTTCAAGACGTTTGTGACTTTGGCGGCGCAGGAGATGCTTTCCCATGGGTTATCGATGTTGCAGTCGCATTACCCGCGCGTCAGTCTTCGAAGGTTGGAGACTTGTTATGCGGCCGGTATTTCAGACTCTGATATTAGTCGTTTGGAGAGGGAAGCCGATGTGGTAGCTAAGGATTTGCTTCGCGATATGGAGTTTTTTGCTACTAGATAGTTGTTGTTGTATGTGATGGGGGTTGGTATGGACGTGTAAGTGAAATGTGTAAAAGCTTTTGTTTATCCGGGCGGTGAGCTTTTATTTCACTTATATGTCCCTTCATGCCTACTGAGTCATGAGCCGTAGCGAATCGAGCGTTCTGCCTTGGGTCTCAAATGGTCCAGGTCGTAGGGCTATCGCCACTTCACGCGTAGGATACATAAGGACTCCCAAGGAGGCACACTGCTGGCAATTCGCGGCGCAGAGGGCGAACAGCTCATGCACGCTTTGAATGATACCAGAGTCAAGGCCCTTTTCCGAGAGGCTCTATCGTGGCGTGACCAGGGACTGTGGAGACCGTTCCTGCAGACGTTGGGCGCAAATCCATGCTGCTTGTAGAGTCGTCGACCGTTCTGTGGTCGTATACAAATTCTAGGCGCATAACCTCATGGCCTCTGACCCAAATGATACCGCCCGGTGTATGGGGAAATATCAGTTGGGAGTTCTGTCACCGTGGTGGTAACGAGTAGGGTAGCTACTTCTATTCGCTATGACCCGTTGGCAGACCAGCTTCGGGAGCTTTCTGGTTATGGCCAGGCTGTTTGGAGAATGCCGCGATGCGTTTGGAGAGGTCGTCGAACACTGTGGGAGTGTTTTGGGGAGTCGTTGATCGCCATATGCGTATTGTAGTGGTCTCTGGGCGCTGTGGTCGTGAAATAGATGACAAAAAGGGAGAACGTATATGGGCGGGATCATCGAACTTTATTGATGTCAGTGGGAGAAAATTATACAAGTATTCAACCGTAGAAACATCTGAGGTGTTCTATGCTCCATGAGTTAGGTACGTTGATGCCTTCCTGGTCGGCGAGTCGGTAAGACCCTAGTCAGATTACCTCTTTTACAATGTAGGGGCCTTCCCAATGTGACGAGAGTTTGTGCATGCCTTCGGTCTTGAGTTTCCTCTTGAGTACGAGGTCTCCGACGGTGAATGATCTATTATTGACATTGCGGTTGTAGTATCGTCGAACGCCTTCTAGGTACTTGGGCGTGCGTATGCATGAAGTTAGCATCTGTTCTTCTAGACGGTCGATGTCGTCGATGCGAGCCTGGTCGGATGTTTCTTCGCCGTAGTTTTCCACACGTGGAGAGCCAAAGGCGACCTCGGTTGGCATTACTGCTTCCGAGCCGAAAACCATGAAGTATGGGGAGACGCCGGTGTTACGAGTGGGTTGCGTACGTAGTTCCCAAAGCATTGCGGGCAGTTCGTGTAACCAGTGACCTGCGTTCTTCTCTTCTTCCTGGTATAGCCTTTTCTTGAGTGCGTCTAGTATCATTCCGTTTGCGCGTTCGTCCTGGCCGTTTGCTCTTGGGTGGGCGATGGAGACGTACTTGACTAGTATTTTATTGTCTTCGCAAAAATCCCAGAAAGAAGTTCCAGTGAAATTTGATCCCAGGTCGGTGATGATTGAATTTGGGACGTCGAATCGGTGTATGATCTCATCGATGAAAGTTACCGCGGTTCTGGCTGATGCCTTGGTGATTGGTTTGACTTCGATCCACTTGGAGAACTTCTCGACGGCCACATAGATCCATTTAAAGTTTGCAGGTGCTGGTCGGAAGGGACCGAGCATATCCAAACCCCAACAAGCGAAGGGCCAAGAAGCTGGTATTATTTGTAATTCCTGGGCGGGATGGTGAGTTTGTTTGGCAAAGAATTGGCACCCCTTGCAGGTTCGCACCATTTTCTCTATGTCGGCGACCACCGTCGGCCAGTAGAAGCCTGCTCGGAAAGCTTTTCGTACCAGTGTCTTTGCGGAGACATGATTCCCACAGATGCCGGCGTGGATGTCTTGCAAGATCTCTGCGCCCTCTTGTTCACACTCATAGGAATTTGTAGATCGGAGCGGATGCTGATGACGCCCTGTGGTGTCGGCATCTTGAGCAGTAAATACGTATAATGTGGTATCTCCATGAGCTTTGAGAGTGCGGGCCATCCGAGGATGGTGTCATATGGAGTATCAATGTCGGCGAACACAAAGTCGACGGGCTCCTCGCGGGTTAGTCTGTCGGAATCAAATCACACCGGGAGAGTGATTTGTCCGAACGGTGATGACTTTTCACCAGGGATGATGCCGTGAAGGGAGAAGTTCACAGGTTGGAGATTGCTTTCACGATACTCAAGCTACTGGAGGGTATTTGGAAATATGACGTTGACGGAGCTGCCGCCATCGACAAGTATCTTCTTGAAGAGACCGGTTGAGATAGCCGCGCCGACGACCAGGGGGAAGCGACCAGGTTAGTGGTGACGTACTTGGTGGTCGTCCCTCGAAAAGTCGATCCGCTACTTTGTCCAATCTGGAGAAGGGACATGAACGTTGTTGCAGTTGTAAAAGGGGCGGCGACGCTTACCGTTATCACCTGGGTGCCCTCCGAATATGGGGAAGATGCGCGCGGCCTTCATGAAGCCGGTAGTCGGAGTCTCCGTTAGATCTCCCTTTGCTGGAGTACTGTCAGATCGCTTTCAGTCTGCCTTGCTCTGGAAAGCCTCCTTAAGGGCGATGCACTCCCGCATGGTGTGTTTTCCGTGTCCGTGAAGAGGGTAGGGACCGTCGAGGATCTCTTTGTACCCGTTACCACGTTGGCGCTTTCGTCCGGTGCCGCGGCCGATGAGGTCGGGCGCCGAGTGCTGTAGTGGTGCTTTGGATTTCGTCTTTCATGAGGCCACTGCGTGTGAACGAAGTCGGCGACGGGCGATGCTGATGAGGCTGATGCATTCGGCGAGTTCTTCATCAACCTGGTCGACGGTGCTCGCACAGTCATCACGGGTAGTACGGTCATGGGTGTTTTGAACCGCCTTAGCGACCGGGTCTTCGATTGGAGGAGAATTCGGCGCGAGAAGCTGCGTGGATTCCAACATTTCAGTGACGGAGACGGTGCCATGGATGGTCCGGATCATAGATCTAATCTGGAGGGTGGCGCCGCATGCGGGGATAACCATGGATCCGGGGAAGGTGACCGCTTCATGAACCATGGAGTCGATGCACACACCCCCTACCCGGCGCGCCAACTGTCGACGAAATATGCGTCATAGTCTACCTAGGGGGCACCCCACGGTAGTAGATTGTTAGGCGGAGGTGTGGCGATGGCGATCAAGCGTAACACAGAGAGCATAGACACGGCGATTTAGATAGGTTCGGGACGGCAAACCGCCGTAATACCCTGCGTCCTATGTTCTGGTGGCTAGATTGATCTCGTATATCAGGTTACAAGATCCATAGATGATCTGAGAGAGGTTATCTGGGGGTTTTTGAGGGGGGTCCCTGCTTGCCTTATATAGCCGGGGAGCAGGGTTACAATTTCCATATCCTAACCGATTACGATCGGTTCCCTATGGCAAGGGATCCGAGTCTATCTGCTAGGATCTTCCTTTGTGAGCAAGTCTTCTTAAGAGTCCTTAGCGAGCAGGACGGGCTGGTCGCGTGCCGCAAGGCCTCGTAGGTTGGGCCGTCTTCTGGTCGGCAGGCCCAAGAAGGTCCTTGGGGATATGCCGAGGTTATATCCCCAACAGTAGTCTAGACCAAACTAAAGATGAAAACAATCTTTCACCCTATCTCACACTAAGGGGAGTAAATCTTGAATATCTATAATTGGTCCCACCTTTTTGTGTCAATTTGATGACAAATGGGGAGAAAATTGTAAAGATATGATGTTTAAGGGGGGAGAAATGCTTAAAAATTAAAAAATAAAGGGAGAAAATGAAAAATCAATTTTGAAAAGAACACACAAATAGGGGGAGCAAGCTCATGAACACTTTGTTGCATTTGAATGATTGCATCCTCATATGTATTGTTGCACAAGTACCTTAAATTCAAATATTCATGCTTGTGTGGTGATTGCTAGTGATCTAGAATGAATGATGATTGATCAAACTAGCATGCATAGGTGATAGATAGATACTAGGTTATTCTTGTTGAACTAATGCTTTCTTGAGAATGATAGTGAGTGGCATTCAAGTGGTATCTAATCTATCATGGTGCTAAGGGTGATTCTAAATTCCGCACTCCGATGGTATCACGCTTCAAAGGTCTACTCTTATACCTTAGCATCATTTGGTAGCTATTTACTCTCCCACAACTTCTATTCATGCATATGTGCAAAACTTGAACCAAACTCTTGAAGCACATATGTAGGGGGAGCTAATATCTACCAAACCGAATTTGTGTGACTTGTCCAAATCTAAAATCTTTGATTAAAATGCTTGGACAAGCAACACAAGTCAAAATGATTATATTTCATATCTTTATGGAAAGGTTGCCATTAATTACCAAAAAGGGGGAGATTGAGAGTTCCCCATGTGTTTGGTATTGAGTAATTGATGAAACCTACCTAAGTACTAACCTTGATCTATAAGTGTGAATCATGAGATAGGTTGGTACATGCCATGTGATGGAGCAAGGTGGATCAAGGTGTTGATGGCATGGGCTCTAGCATGGTGGTGGAAATTGAAAAGGAATTCAAGGCAAAGGTTAAATAGGAATTCTTTTCGGTTTGGTGATCAAGACACCATAGAGGGTGTGATCACATTTAGGATAGATAGACGTACTATCAAGGAGGGAGCTCTTGTGTTTGATTATGGTTATCATGTCCGGACAGCTTGGAGCTCTCTGTTCCTCTCTGTGTTGTGTCCGGAAAGGTATCTCTAGTGGATTGCACGTAGCTTGTGGATCCCCATCTTGTGTTGGTTTTGCGGCACCCGGTGATGGGTTTGGCATGTGATGCCAATTAGCGCGTGAACCTCAAAGTGGGTGTATCGCTACAACGAGGACTAGATTGTTGGCAAACAAGTGAACCTCGGTAAAAAATCTTGTGTCTCATTATCTCTCTACCGAGGATTCATATTGTGATTGATTGGTTATTCTTTTATCCACTCTTCGCGACGGTATAACCCTCATATCTCTAGCTCTTGCATTTCATTATTTACATTCTTGCAAGTAGAGTTGCTAGTTTAGCTTGTGTAGCTTAGTCACCTAGTTCTAGTTAGCTTGTGTGAACTAGTTTCTCTCTTGCTAGTGACTAGAATTGTATTAGGTGGCTTGCCGACCATTAGAGCTAATGCAAACTTGCTTCACGCCGTGTTTTATTCTAACAAGTTTTCCTAAGTGTTGTTGTAGAAATTTTAATACTCTATTCACCCCCCCCCCCCTCTAGCCATTCTAGACCTTTCAACACCTCAGATTAAACCGACCTTGAGCAACGCCAGAGATGCAAACCGTAAGACATTGGGAAATTCACCTCCAAAGGAGAGGCTAATTGGTGGGAACCATAAGCGGGATAGCCTAGGGATAGGGTCGGCCAGCCTCCCCCCTTGACCAATCAGGTCAAGTGATAAGGACATCACTTATTCCCATGCAAGTGCTAATTGTAACACCCCTGGTGTTTAAACTTAATTAAAAATGGATCATGTCATCATATGCACTAATCATCATTCACTTGTTTGAGAACCTTGTCATGCATTGAACTAAAATGAGTTTACTTGGTTGTGTTTAGCTCAATTTTGTGAATGCTTCTTTTGAATTCAAATTCAAAAATTCAAATTCTTTTCCAAACCCTAAATTCCAAAGGGGGTAAATCAAACCCTAAACATGGTTTTCAAAATCTAAAAATAATTTGCATATGGTTGTTAAAGCAATGTGGTAGAGCTTTGTTTCAATTGAAAAAGTCATGTTTGGAGTTTTTCAAGTTTTATTCAAAAATTTTGAGCAATTGAAAAGGGGGTAATTCAATTTGAATGGGTTTTCAAATTTCAAAATTGCATTTCAAAAAATAGGCCGAATTTGAAAGAGTGCATGTTGACAACTTTGTAGAGCATGAAATTTTGAGCATCTTTGGTATTCAAAGTTTTTCATGAAAACCCTTGGAAAATTGAGTTATTTACAAAATAGTCTCAGGGGAAGTTGAGGCATTTCACCGAGCACCTGCATGTCGGTGCAGGGCTCACGCCGCCGACACCTGGCCGGCCAGCTGCCGAGCTCGCCGAGTGCCTCCTGTCTGCAACCCGTGTCTCATCATGTGCGTGGCAACACCACGGCTCCGTTGTCGTCTTCAAAATGGGACGTCGTGCCCTCCTGCCCTCTCTTTGCACGTCGCGCTCCGCGCTGCTCTGCTCCGTTGCGAGCGCCATCTGCGTCGACGAGCTCGTCCGAGCTCATTAGCCACTGCCAAGCTCCAAATCTAGCGCCATTGTCTTCACCTCGACCTCACGCACGTTCCGCGCGAGTTGGTTGAAGCAGCCGAACCACTATTTGCCCGGCATGATTTCATCTTCCTCGGCTCGGGCAGAAGCGTCGTTACTCTGGTTCGCGGTCGCAACGGCTACACAGGAGCCGCATTGCTTTGTTCTTTCTCATTTCGTCTTCCTTGTTCATCGTTGATCATGTTGCCCTCCTCCATTTTGCATATGGTGGACCGTAGCTTCGGGAACGCCATCGTTGTCGCTCGGTTCATCGTCTCCGCCGGCACGGTCTCCATTGCCAGCGCCTTCTCCTTCCTCTCCGGCCGAGTTAGCGAGTGCTTCGCGTTCAGGATAAACTCCTGGTGCTCGTAGAGTAGCTGGTTGTAGCTAATTCTGAACCGTAGCCGTGGTTCGTGTTTGCTCTGGTGTGTCAGCGCTGCCGCGTCGGTGCAAACCGCCGTGAGAGCTCGGTAGTCGCTCATTTCTTAAATTGGTTGTTGCACTAGCTTCGTCTAGCCGTGCTGAGTCTATTCGTGGTGTTAGTTATCTGAGATCATGCTTGGTTTGGCCGGTGCGCGTCACGCGGATCTCTACTGTCTGCCATGGTCGTCGGCAAGGTCGTTTCATCCAGTTTTTGCTTCGGTTTTTTGGTGCTTCACGCGCGCGTTGTCTTTCTAAGTATGTTGGTGCGCTTGGTTGAGTCAGTGATGGTCTATGGTTGTCGGCGCATGTGCGACCGAGCTTGAGCCACCGCGGTTGTCGCCGGCGGGGTCGATGCGAGGGATAGTTCAGGTCGTGTTGCACCTCGTTGGGTTCGGAGTGAAGTGTAGATGACGATGCGAGAGTCGGCGAGAGTCAGTTGTTCGTTTGGGTCACCGACGGCGACGCGCTGCCGTGTGTTGTGGTCGTCGGCGCCGCTGCGTCGGTTGTAAGGGGGCTGACAGGCCGACCCCACCTGTCGGTCTCTATAGAATTAGGGTTTTGCTATTTTATGTTTTGCACAGTAATGACTTTTGTTATTTTTGTATCTTTATTTTTGTGCATGTTTAAATTCTGCAAAAATCTGTGGATGCTCTCTGTGATGTGTAGTATTTAATAAAAATATAATATGCACATGTTCAGTACATTTTTAATTCTGTAAAAATGCTCAAAATAATTGAAAAATGCTTTTTCCATGATTTTCATGCTCAGTATGTTGCCCCAAAAATTATGAAATTTTTTGTGTAATCTTATACACTTATACCTTGCTCTAAAAAAAGTTTGGGAATTTTTGGGTGAACTGTTACACATGGTTATTTAATTAATTAAGGATAAAATGATTACCCTAATCACCTTAGGATTTGTGTGATTTTGAGTTGTTTGATGTAAATGGCCATTGTCCAGTGGCAACCACAGCTTGGACATGTATGAGAATGTGGTGTTATATGCTCAGTTCTATTGGATATAATTATGAAATTAGTTAATCCATTTAATCATGAATTAATTAACTTGTTTTATGCTCTTGTTTTATTTACCTTCATGAAGGTAAGTTGTACTCAAGGTTTATATTCTGTTATGTTCATCTTTTAGTGCATGCTTATTTGTTGCAAAGCATCATGTTTATTCATTCAACATCATCTAAGTATGTCATTATATCGTGTAGATATCTCGTTAGTTGGGTTGGATAATCTCCCTAGTGAAGGGGTTTTTCTGTTGTTGAATCTGATCCAGAGTTTGTTTATCCCTCCAACCAAGGCAAGCCCCCATGCATTTAACCCTTCATTGTATTTAAATAATTGTTTTAAATACACCTATGATTATTATTGCATTTTTCCTACTTTATTAAATTCCTACTTGTTGCATGGCCTTTATCCTTGTTTTATTGAATCCTTTACCTTGGTACCTTTTAAAGATGCAAATTTTCTCTAAAATGCTTAGTATGCTTAGAACTTTTCTAGTAGGTGATTTCCGGTCACTAACACATAGCATATTGCTTTGGCAAATGGTTATGCACTTTTGAGAAAGGAATGTTGTTGGGAGTAATAATCGAGACCGGGCGGACACGTTGTTTGGGAGCCACCAGTGGTGACTGGTGAGCGGGTTCTCTCTGCCTGTGTCATTAGGGCCTTGCCATTGTGGATGTCCAAGAGTCGTGACTTTGGAGTACTTATCACATACTTTGGGAAGTTGTACTCTGGCTATTCCAGTCTTAAGAATGGTTAACCCGCACTGAGAGTGGAGAGATGGCGAGAGTAGTGGGTACCATCGAAGTTCGAGGAACTGGATGGGGCGTACTGTGCTCTCGGGTGGCGGAACCCCGGTCTTGGCTGGAGGATCCAGGGAAAGGTAGTCATATGCGTGCTTTAGTGTTGTATATCTCGTGTGATTGGGAAACCCCAACTTGGTTTAATCGATTTGAATCGTCGTGTTCCTTGGATATGGAAACATGACTCTGACTACCACATCGTAGTTAATGAAACTTAAATGGATACTTGATGATTCCTTTTCATGGATGGTTTGTTACCTCGTTATCGATCATAAATTTAGATTGGTACTTGAGTAACTTTTTATGAGAACTAAATCAATTTCAATTGCTTTTATAAATGCTCATTTATGAAAAATACTTGATTCTTGTAAACCACACCTTTAATCCTATGACTTGCATACCTTTTGTCCACCATATACTTTTATTTGTCGGATAAGTCTTGTTGAGTACTCTCGTACTCAGGGTTTGTTAAGCCCTGTTTCATTTGAGTCTAAAAATTTCTTTAACTTATCTCTTCTCTTGTTCAAATAATAGGAGAGTAGTTCTTAGGAATATCAAGCTTATGGTGGTATGAATATGGTTTATATATATTCCCTATATATATGTTATGTAAATATTATCTTATTCGTAGGCGCGTATCATGCATCATATCATGAAACACTTGGCTTTTGTGTAGGAAACACACTTGATCTTTTGGCTTAGTCCAGCAGGATGCTGACTAATAGTAGTGAGGAGTTGGACTTATTTGTGTCCACATGGTTGAGGCAAATGGACCTATAATGAACTATTGGCTACTATATCTAGTAATATTAGTTTCCTTCTGTTCTTTGTTGACATTTTTCTTTGGTTTCCTGGTTTTGGTGCCTACTGTGGGATCTAAAATGGCCTATGATGCAAACTAAGATAACTTGAGGTGGCTGAAAATATTTCTATTGCTTTTGCTGGTGTTTGCATGTCTGTCATCAAATCCATTCGAACCATCCATTTTCATGCAACTCCTAAGGGTTGATGAGAGAAAATGGATGGTGGGATGGGTTCCATGGCAGCCATGCCCTTGGGATTCTTGATTTGTCTTCAGTTCATTTGCATTTCATTTGTAAACCTTTGGAGCCACCAATGATGATTGTTTAATGGTAAAAATGCACCTATTACTTGTATAGCTGAGGCCAACATTTTTAGTATATTAGCCAATGATGTTTTTGTAAATGATGTTGTTCATCGGTTAGGAATTTGAGATGTACAGACATGGTTCGTTGTCTGCTTGTAGATCTTCAAGTTCCTTACTCATGGGATGTATGATCTTACCTATGCACTGAGGCTAATGGTGGTCACACTTTGGGCTGTGGCCATGAGACACATCCATACAGCAAGTTGTTTTGCCATACCTACTGTGGGATTTGATCTAGTATTTGTAACTCATGTTGTGGCCATGAGACACATCCATACACTTGGTGTACCATAGATGAACTATGGAACTCCAGTTGTATGGGTGTGTCCCATGGCCACACCTTATGTGAGTTGTGCTTGATGGTTACAGTTTTGGTGCCTACTGTGGGATCTAAAATGGCCTATGATGCAAACTAAGATAACTTGAGGTGGTTGCACATATTTGTATTGCTTTTGCTAGTGTTTGCATGTCTGTCATCAAGCCCTAGTTGTACACATCCACCCTCTACAACACCAGCTTGTACTAGTTGTTGTGTGATGGCAGTGAGTGGATGTGCACAATAGGGTTCCATGGCAGCCATGCCATGTTGTTTTACTATTGTTTTGTTTTCAATAGTATGCCACACACATGAATTATACTAAGGAAAGTTAGAAGCTGAGGCCATACATGTTCAATTTCAGAAAATGGGGAGTTGCTATGTGGTTTTCAATGGCTTGAAACCTGAGATTTATATGACATGGCATGAGTGCAGTGATCAAGTGTTTGGCTTCAAGAATGCTAAATTCAAGAAGTACTCTAACTATGGTCAAGCAGTTAGAGATTTCAATGCATATTTTGTTGCCTCAACTTGTCTTCCTTCTTCATCTATTAATGGTAAGCTTGTTGCTGATGAAGTCCATGCACCTTCAAATGGTGTTTGGACTTTGGTTCATTGGAAGGACCTGGCAATTGTTGCCCTGTTAGTGCTTGTCTTTGCTCTGTGTTTCAGGTTGTCGGTTTGAAATTAGATTTGATTGGCCAATGATGACAATGCTTAGTATTTGAAAACATCAAACCTGTGATGTGTATGAGGAATAGCTACAGTCTTTTGATAATTTGTGGTCTAGCTTTCTAGGCTGAGAATGTGTTTCCTATTTGAGATGGTTAGTGTTTCCTGTTGTTGTCATCTATTTGGTTTTGTGATATTTTTGTTGATCTCATTATTTATATATTGAAATGTTGTACCAATGACTATTTATTAAAGGGCATTATTCTGGGGCCATGATGTTTAAAACCAATGTGTATTTGGTTCCTTTTGTCTGTTTGTTTCCCTGTATTTTGAATTGATAGTGGTATTGAATCCACTGTTCAAATTTTAAGTGCATGAGTATGAGGCCATTATGTTCAAAAACCATATTGAAACAAGTTTTTTTTTACTCAAACTTGTGATGTTTTCATGCTTCCTTTTGTTGTTCTCAATCTGAAATGAGAAGTTGGTGTTGGTTGGTAGCCTGGCTGGGAAACAAACACATTCTCGGCTGGGAGGTTGATGGTAGTTGGCATTGGGCCTGGCTGCTTGCTACCAAACCAAACACATCCACCCCTAGGCCTGGCTGAATTTGTGCGCGAAACCAAATAAAAGGGGTTGCACCTGGTGAACCAGGCTCTAGCTGTCCCGAGCCTGGTCCCAGGGCCTGGCTCTCGGTATACACTCTCCCAAACATGCCCCAGGTGGCCCGCCACGGCCATGTGGCCATCAAAACATACGCACACACCTCCTCTTGCAATACTATAGCCAGCTCCATCGTCACAAGTCACCTACTTGTTGCCATGGACGAGGACGGCAGTGGACCGGCGGTGCATCAATTAAGCTCTAGCTCAATGGCCTTGTGCGCACAGTGCCAGCCTCCACGACCATTGCTGCATGGTCACGCCTGCTACATAGGACCCCATCGCGCAATGTGGTATCCCATCGGTATCCCATCGGTCGTCGCGTGTCAGCACCATCATAGCATAGAAGAGCTCCAACCGTTGCCACTGAGCCGCTCCAGGACCCATATCTAATGGTGGGAATCACTACTACAGATTTAGTTATCACTGCTGACCCATCACTGCCGGATTGTAATGGGCCGGTAGTGATAACCCTTCACTGTCGGTTCAAGCTCTGAAAGATTGGGGCAGGGGCAGAACCGATAGTGAAGCTCATCATCACTGCCGGTTCAAGCCACGAACCGGCAATAATGATGAGCTTCACTGTCGGTTCGTGGCTGGAACCACATGCGATAACCTGGACACTTTCACTGTCGGTTCCAACCACGAACCGCATGTGATGATGAGCTTCACAGCCGGTTCATGGCTGGAACCGCATGTGATGTACCTAGACACTGATTTTTTTATTTTTGTAAACGACCTCGGATGGAAAAACTTGCTAATAAGTGTTGTAGATCTCGAAAAGTTATGAAACTTTTTAGTTTACAACTTTTTCATTTGAAATCATCTTGTCATCGAAAAATACGTTCGAGTTTATCAAATTTGAAATTTAAATTTTTGTAAACGGCCTCAGATGGAAAAACTTGCTAAATAAAAGTTGTAGATCTCAAAAAGTTATGAAACTTTGTATCTTACAACCTTTTCATTTGAATTCGTTCAGTTGTTCAAACAATCAATTTACACTCGATTTAGTATAGAATGCGGTGAACTAAAACTAAATCAAGACACAAGTGAGTCATGGGTGGAGTGGTAGAGGAGGTATCGCGCGAGGCTGAGGTTGCGGGTTTGAATCCCCACCGGAGCGCAGTTCACGATTTTACGCGAAAAAATCCGCAACTTGCGGCGGAGACGGGCGGGCGGGTTACTAGAGGCCTCTCCTAGAATTTAAATCTTTTTTTTCTATTTTAAAAACGCAGATTTCTAGACACCATTAACTAGCAGTGATGTGATCAGCTCATCACTACCGAGTTTGTTGTGCCGTTTCAAAATCCGTTAGTGATGGGGGGTTTTGAACCGGCATTGATGTGGTTTTCTGCAGTAGTGAGTGAATGGTGAGTGACGAAATGGCAGAGAGGGGAGAGAAAAACTAAAATAGTGGTAGCAATGGAAATGATAATTTGTATGGGAAATAAGGGATTAGTATAAGTTTCAATGGCAAATAAGGGATTTTTCCTCATCTTTTAAATAACACACAGTCAAAACCCTCTTTAGGGTATCAAATTTTCAACAAAGAAAGGAAATACTCTTATAGCTAGTTCGTCCAAGGATAATGCAAGGTTACAAATAACAAGGATAAAGATATTCGTTTTAGGGCCTAAGGATAGATAAACTCTACTTTTACTTTGCTTACTTCGAACATCGGAGCGCACCTAGTCAGTCAGGCGATACTGGCCTATAGCTTACGCTAAACCCACACATGGCGGTGCGATGGGCGGTACGCCAAACCCAGACGTGGGGGAGTGCGAGGGACAAACAGGACTATCACCGCCTGCCGTTTACCCGTAAACCATGGGGAACAAGTCATACGAAGGTAGCCTCTAGCCTATACGCCACTTCTACATTTTTTACTACTAATCTAGCGCTAGCCAGGGTGATTCGTCTTTATCAAGGGCCCTCTACTAGAACATCTGCTACGCGAACGGACGATGAACACGCAAACAAGTATAGATAAATCCTAACTAATCAAAAACTTAATTTCATAAGAAACACGAACACTTACTTTGCAAAGATCATGTCAAGGTGCGAAGCAGGTGTTCATCGAGATACAAGATTTAAGGAGACACCGACAAGCTCGGCAATTCCCCGAACTCTCCCTCATATCTCACCTTCTCAACTCTAACTAGCTAGCTAGGGGCCTAGGCCTTGGGCTGATGCCCCTATGGAGTGGTGCTATTGGTCATGTATCTCTTTTGCCTTGAGGTGTTGTTGAATGAAGGAGGAGGAGGCCTCTTTTTATAGTCCGAGGGGAGTGGTAGATTTCTTGGAATATGCTTGATCAAACCGACCTCAATACCTCCATCTGGATGCGGGGAATACTGGGGAAACCATTTGAACCACTATTGCAAAGGTGGCACAAACTACCAAGCCAAAGATGGTCTCAAGGCACGCCAACAGGGGTGTAGCCACACCCTAGGTTACTCCTCTAGGCCCGTTCTTTGCTCTAGTGGGTCTCTAGAGTTCCTAGGGTACTCCTGTAAAGTTCTAGCCCATTTGAAGATGGTCTGATTTTTATTTAGGCCTTTTCATCCACCTAATAGGGCTCTAACTTGCCTGGTAAGTGGCTTGCTTCCCTTTAGGTTTATGTCGGCACATGTTTTGTTGAGTTTATTATACATTTTGCACATTTCTAATGTTATCCTGACATATTGTTCTGCAAATGATAAATCACTTAAATTTTTGGAATTATTATTATGGGGAAATTGGGTCATGGACATTCAAAGTGACCACTCTTTGCTATTGGACACTGGAAAAAAACGATTTGCTGGAGGACACTCTGGTTCTTTGCAAATTTGCTGGTGTGTCCAATAAAATATTCTAACAAAATAGATATAAAATCATATAAGTGCATATTTTGTGATGAGAACTATATAGTAAAAATATTGTTTTGCACTAAAATAATCATTTTGCCCCTCATCATAAATAGACAAAGTTAACCATAGTTAATATTTTTTCATATATTTGTAGGACACAAAAAATCTTGGAAAAATCATAGAATGCATACATCACCAAATCATGACATTGCTAAAAATATTAGCTCAAAATAATAATGTTTAATATATAAATTAAGCTTGACAAGAGATAAATCTATAACTTAGTGATGCTAAATATACAATTATAACTTTATTATTTTGAGCTAATATTTTTATGTCCGACTCTTGCACGAGTCGTTTTATTTCCTTAAAAATAGGAGTTTTGTTTAGGTATGAGTCGTGTCCATGTATAACTCCTTTTACTAGAGTATAAATATGTACCCGGGGGCGGTGTAGAAGAACAATCAATCAAAATACAAATCTATTACTTTTATCTACTTTTCCAGCATATACTTTTATCGCATTAGTTCTAGTTTACCTACGAGTTCTTACGATCTCGATGGGCTGCATCTACAAGATCTCCGTCTACCTCGCGAGTTCCGCGTTTTGATCAAGTTGAGCTTTGACGTCCGGGCGTATCGCTGTCGTCTCATTCAATCTTGTTCTAGTTATCGTCCTTGTCGATTAACTGGTCAAATCGACTGGCACACCTTTGGATATCGAGTTCGGGTATAAGCCTGAGGTGTTCGTAGATCCGACGCTTTTTGTGTCAACACCTCTTTTGGCACACCCGGTGGGACCCTATATACATCTCTTGATCACGCTCATGGGTGGTTCTACTAACATTGATCCAAGGAACATCATTGAAGTCCCCGAAGCAGATCTGAAAGATGATCAGAAGCAAGCTATGGAGCAGGCTATGGAGGAGTACAAGCAGCTATATCTGAAATCCTTCAGCCTAAACAGGAGCGGCGACGCAGTCCAGAAGCAAGATCCGTCGTTACCTCGGTAGGTCACTTTCGATGCCAATCCTGGTAAGTTGCAAGAGATGGTTAATTATGCGTTAAATTAGGCGTTGATTAGTCACTCCAATGTGCTGTCCAATACTGTATACAATGCTATCATGCAATCTTTCAAAGAAGGACAGCCACCTAGGTATGTTGGTCCAGCGTATCATCAACCTGGATCGGCATCTGCCACGACTTCATCGGCGGCTCCAACGTTCCAACCTGTGAATCCTTCTACCGATGAAGCTACACCACCGAGATCAAGCCCTGCAAGCGTCGTTCGGTTGAACACTGATCCGGTGGCATCGGCAATGTCAGGACATATAGTCCAGAGTCAGTCAACTCCCGCTAGCTGGTGGGGATACAGTATGCCTCCGGATTCATCTGCCGATGCTAAACTGATCCAAGGCAATAGTGCAGCGGGAAAATCCTCTATGGAGTCGATAATATCGGCACAGCCGATGAGTCCGATAGTACATTATGCTACGTCTTCTCCAAATGTACAGTTGCCGCCAGGAGATCTTCAGATGGCGATACCTAAAGTGCCTTATGGGTTTGCCGATGCAACAAGATTTGGCAGTGATGAATCGTCCTATGATGATGGCAAATCCTTAGGCTGGGATGTCAGTACACCAAGGAGGTCAATTTGTTGATTATTCCAAGGTGTAGGAGTAGCAGGCGTATAGTAACCATCAATTATCGGCAAATCATATGCCGATAACTTATAATCCTGTATGGACCAGTCCAATTCAACAACAGGTGGTTCAACCTGGATGCCAGATAGCGGGAGTACAACAGTACCATTACCCGACGAGCACTCAGAATGAAACATCGGTGTATCGACCGATGAGTATCATGCCGCAGTATACACCAGTGGGTGCCCAAGGTTACACATCGGTAAATCAACTGGTGCATAATATTCAGCAAGGTGGTGTTGCGCCTGTGCCAACCGGACCAATTTACTCGCCACAAAGGCAAGAAGGGGTGTATCAACCAGTCCAGCCGATGAATATCCAGTCAATGCATCGGTAGGATCAGGATGCACACTAGTTCGATAAGATCGCCGAAGTGATGAAAGAAAAATTCGGTATTAAGCCTAAGGTCAACACATACTCTTATCGAACGCCATACCCTTAGGCCTATGATTTGATTCCTCTCCCAAATCGGTACAAGGTGCCGGATTTCACAAATTTTTCTGGCCAAGATGATACATCGACAATGGAGCACATCAACCGCTTCATTATCCAATGTGGAGAGGCAGCTAGCAGAGATGAGCTAAGGGTAAGATTGTTTTCATCTTCCTTATCTGGGTCGGCGTTTATATGGTTCATCTCGCTTCTTCCAAATTCTGTGATTACTTGGGCCGATCTAGAGAAGCAATTTCACAAATACTTCTTCTCTGGCGTTCATGAGAAGAGGATTACCGATTTGGTCAAATTGAAACAACGCAATGATGAATCAGTAGAGAGCTTCGTCCAAAGGCTTCGGGACATGAAGAATAAATGCTACAGCTTAGTGCTGGATGATCGACAATTGGCAGATTTAGCCTTCTAGGGATTACTGCCACACATCAAGGACAAGTACGCATCTCAAGAGTTCGAGAGTCTGAGCCATCTCGTACAGAGAGTTACCGATCAGGAAATCAAAGCTTTCGAGCCTAGGAAGACTTGGAACAAGAAGGTATCCTTCATTGAACAAGAGGAAGATTCTGAGTCAGATGAAGGGATGGATATCGGCGTTGTTGAATGGGTAAAAGATAAAAAGCCGATATCCTGCCCGTTTCGTCAGAAGGAGGCTAAAAGATTCACTTTTGATACTGCTAAAGCCGATAGAATATTTGATATGTTGCTTCAAGAAGGGCGGATTAAGCTAGCGCTTAATCAAGTGATTCCATCGATTGAAGAGCTTAGAAGGATGAGGTACTGTAAGTGGCATGATGCAACCTCACACAGCACCAATGATTGCAAAGTCTTTAGGCAGCAGTTGCAGTCAGAAGTCGAATCTGGGCGAATCAAGTTTGAAAATTCTAAAGCTCAGAGGCCGATGAAAATTGACCAGCATCTGTTTCCAAATAATATGGCGGAAACCAGCAGGAAAGTCAAAGTATTGACATCAGAAGTAGCCAAGAAAAATTCATCGGTGGACCCCGAACATCAAATAGCTATGCAAGATGTAAAGGGAAAGAAGCTTGCCGATGAAAGAGAAGGTAAAAGAACTGTCGATGATAGCAGCAGCTCCAGGAGGCCTCAAAGACGCGCGTCCTATGGCATTGTAATCACGCACAGGAGGCCACGACAGGAATATGAACGTTCGCGAGAAGAGCAGCATCGGCAGCAGGAAGAAGAGAGACGCCAAGAGTGGTATCGGCATAAAGATCATTGGAAATGCCCCTTCTTCGTCCATTGTTGGGAAGAAGGCATCAAGCTGCCCACTGCCGATAATTGTCCTGAATGCAATGGGTACTATCCTACTAATCGGTTAGAGAAGAAGTCTCGCTTTGAAGGTCAGGGATCAAGCTATGCTAGGCCGATCAGAGGAAAAGAATCAGTACATGATCGGCTGGGGGGCAAACTCAGTGTGCATGATAGGCTTGGCAAGCGTATCCGTCAAGAGGAGTTCGAAGAGAGGGCTAATGCAAGGGTGCCCGATGAAGAGATATTCTCTAGAGATCCAAACATAAGGGGTAACACAAGCCGACATAGTGAGAAATAGTACCAACCTGTTTGGAAAACTAAGCTTCCTCAATGGTGTCCCAAAGGCCTGATAAAGACTCAAAGAAGGAGGATCCAGCGTGAACGCCATAATGATCTGGGTTATAGCTCTTCGAAGGGAGAACCTCTAGTTTGGGAGTGGAGGCCAAAACACCAGGAGAGGAATCCATCGGCAGAAGTCAACATGGTTGTTATGTTGCCGATGGAATTTATGGCACCTACTAATGCTGAGGAAGAAGCTGCTAATATGGCTCAGCTAGTGCTAGATCCAATGGTAGTTGTCTTTGAGAAACCGGCCGATGATGAAAGGCAGCATTTGAGAGCCTTGTTTGTCAAGGGCAAAGTTGATGGGAAACCGGTGTCAAAGATGCTAGTTGATGGTGGAGCGTCGATTAATATAATGCCGTATGTCATGTTCAGGAAGCTTGGAAAAGGTGACCAAGACTTATTCAAGACAGACATGAAGCTAAAAGATTTTGAAGGCAATGTGTCACCAGCTATGGGAGTCGTATGTGTCGAGTTGACCATCGGTAGCAAAACTTTGCCAACAACATTTTTCGTGATCAGTGGCAAAGGTACCTACAACTTGCTCCTGGGAAGGGATTGGGTCCATGCCAATTGCTGTATTCCTTCCACAATGCATCAAAGCCTCATGCAATGGGTCGGGGACAAGATTGAAGTCGTATAAAGTGAAGCCCCATCAATTGTCGCATCGGCAGAATCAGAAACCTATGAGCAGACTAAGTGCATATCTGGTGAAGCTTGGGATACAGAATTCCTCAAGGTAGCCGATTACCAGATTACACCGATCCAAGCAGTCGGTTCTGAAGAAGAGGTTTAATGGATCAGTTTGTCGATGATGGAAAACTTGGGCAGGGGTTCACATCAGCCGATGATTTAATAGAAATAGATATCGGCGACGGTAGCAAGCCTAGGCCAACTTTTATTAGTGATAAGTTAGATTCCCAATATAAGCAACAGTTGAGTGATTTGTTAAAAGAATATAAAGATTGTTTTGCTTGGGATTATACAGAGATGCCTGGTCTAGACCGATCAATAGTTGAACATCGGTTACCTATTAAGTCAGGATTTCAACCACATCGGCAACCAACACGCCAATGCAATCCTACTGTGTTACCCGATATTAAGGCTGAGATTACAAAATTAATCGAAGCTGGATCTATTCGGCAATGCTGATATGCTAAATGGATTTCTAATGTGGTTCCTCTGTATAAAAAGAATGGAAAACTTCGTGTTTGTATTGATTTCAGGAATCTCAATAAAGCTACGCCAATGGACGGCTATCCAATGCCCGTTGCTGACCTGCTAGTTGATGCTTCTGTTGGACATCGAATTATCAGTTTTATGGATGGTAATACTGGATATAATCAAATATTCATGGCTGAAGAAGATATATCCAAAACTGCTTTTAGGTGTCTAGGTCACGTCGGTTTGTTTGAGTGGGTCGTAATGACTTTTGGATTGAAGAACGCCGGTGCTACTTATCAAAGAGCGATGAATTTTATTTTTCATAAGTACATCGGCACATTGGTCGAAATCTATATTGACGATGTGGTGGTTAAGTCCGGAAACTTTGAGAAGCATCTAGTCGATCTGCGGAAGATTCTGGAATGTACAAGGGAGCATGGGCTAAAGATGAATCCAAATAAGTGCACGTTTAGCGTATCTGCATGTCAGTTCCTAGGGTTCATGGTGCATCAAAGGGGCATAGAGATCGGCAGAAAATCCATTGATGCAATTAACAAAGTGGTTGCTCCTACGAACAAGACTAAGTTGCAATCTTTGATCGGCATGATTAATTTTATTAGAAGATTTATATATAATTTGTCTAGGAAGATTAAGTCTTTTAGCCCATTGCTGAAGCTAAAATCCGGTCAGGAATTTGTGTCGAGAGAGGAGTAGCAATCAGCCTTGGAAGAAATTAAGAGGTATCTAGTGAATCCTCCAGTTTTGATTCCATTTAGACACGGGAAACCCTTCAGATTATATTTGTCTGCCGATGATGGCGTTATCGGGTCAGCCTTGAGTCAAGAATTTGAAGGGAAAGAACGTGTGATTTATTATTTGAGTAGAAGGCTGGTGGATGCTGAAACCAGGTATTCGGCCGTTGAGAAATTGTGTTTATGTTTGTACTTCTCTTGTACAAAGTTAAGGCATTATTTGCTATCGGCCAAATGTACCGTCATGTGCAAAGATGATGTGGTCAAGTATATGTTGTCGATGCTGATATTGAGTGGAAGAATCGGCAAATGGACTTTGGCGCTGTTAGAATTTGATCTGAGGTATGAATCAACTAAAGCAGTTAAAGGACAGGTGATGGCTGATTTTGTTACTCAGCATGGTGGTACGCTAAATTTCGTAGATATTGCTCCTTGGACTTTGTTCTTTGATGGTTCCACATGTAAGGAGGGAGCAGGTATCGGCGTTATCTTGATTTCACCCCAACGGAAAAAGTATGAAATCTCATTGCCAATTATTGCTACTTCGACGAATAATCAGGCTGAGTACCAGGCATTACTGAAGGGGTTGGAATTTCTCAGGGAAGTGTGTGCCAATGTCATGGAAATCTTTGGCGATTCTATGTTAGTAATCAATCAATTGATTGGAACATATGAGTGCCGAAGTGATATTTTAATTGCATATCATGGGAAGTGTCTGCAGTTATTAAAGGAATTTCAAGAATACCATCTTGAGCACATTCCCAGGTTGCATAATGAAGAAGCCAATCGATTGGCGCAACATGCTTCGGGATATCAGCCGATTCAAGAAGTAATGACATCGGTAATGGTTGCCGATGACTGGAGAAAAGAGATTGTCGATTACTTGAGAGATCCATCTAGGAAAGTTGAAAGGCGGTTGAGGTTTCAGGCTACCAAGTATGTGCTCCTTGATGATGAGTTGTATTATAGTACAATTGATGGAGTTTTGCTCAGATGCCTTAATGGAGAAGAATCGAAGCGGTTGATGGGTGAAATTCATGAAGGGGTATGTGGAGCACATCAATCGGCGTTCAAGATAAAGTGGATGATTAGGCGAAATGGATATTATTGGCCGACAATTCTTGAGGATTGTTTTGAGTACTTCAAAGGGTGTCTATTGACACCATTTTTCGTACGGATCAATATTGAACCGAGTGCATTGCTCGGCAAGAAGGTAAACGTTGTTCCTCATCGGCATCAAGATGCCAATATTTAGGTTACCGATGGAGGCAGAGGAAGTCGTCGGTAGTGAATTTGATTGGGGAAGCGTTAAGGGTGAAAGATGTGTTTGCCGATAAGGAGAGATTGCCGATGGAAACAGGAAAACATTGCCGATTGGAAATGTTGCCGATGGAAGCAAGATGACATAGCTGGCGTCAGCAAGAAGATGCCGATGGAAATTGAAGAAAATTGCGGGTTGAAGGAATCTGCCGATGGAAGGTTTCATCATAAGGGAGATGGATAAGGAAATTAGTAATTTTATGCTAGTATTATTGTTTTAGTTTGAGTCCGACTCTTGCACGAGTCGTTTTATTTCCTTAAAAATAGAAGTTTTGTTTGGGTATAAATCGTGTCTGTTTACAACTCTTTTGCCGGAGTATAAATATGTACCCAGGGGTGATGTAAAAGGGGACAATCAATCAAATAGACCTATCACTTTTCATCTACTTTTCTAGCATCTACTTTTTCGCACTAATTTTAGCATATCCACGAGTTCTTACGATGTCTCGACGGGCTGCATCTACTTGATCCTCGTCAAGCTCGCAAGTTCCGCGTTTTGAGCAAATTGGGCCTTGACGTTCGGGTGCATTGTTGTCGCCTCGTTCAAACTTGTTCTAGTTATCATCCTTGTCGATTAACTGGTCAAATCGACTGGCACACCATTGGATATCGAGTTCGGGTATAAGCCCGAGGTGTTCGCAGATCCGACGCTTTTTGTGTCAACATCTCTTTTGGCACACCCGGTGGGACCCTATATACATATCTTGATCACGCTCATGGGTGGTTCTACTGATGTTGATCCAAGGAACGTCATTGAAGTCTCCGAAGCAGATCTGAAAGATGATTAGAAGCAAGCTATGGAGAAGTACAAGCAGCTATATCTGAAATCCTTCAGCCTAAACAGGAGCGGCGACGCAGTCCAGAAGCAAGATCCGCCATTACCTCGGCAGGTCACTTTCGATGCCAATCCTGGTAAGTTGCAAGAGATGGTTAATTATGCGTTAAATTAGGCGTTGATTAGTCACTCCAATGTGCTGTCCAATACTGTATACAATGCTATCATGCAATCTTTCAAAGAAGGACAGCCACCTAGGTATGTTGGTCTAGCGTATCATCAACCTGGATCGGCATCTGCCATGACTTCATCGGCGGCTCCAGCGTTCCAACCTGTGAATCCTTCTACCGATGAAGCTACACCACCGAGATCAAGCCCTGCAAGCGTCGTTCGGTTGAACACCGATCCGGTGGCATCGGCAATGTCAGGACATATAGTCCCGAACCGGCCGGCTCCCACTAACTGGTGGGGGTACGGTATGCCTCCAGATTCGTCTGTCGACGCCAAGTTGATCCAAGACAATGCGGCGGGGAAGGCTCCTGTGAAATTGGCGACATCGGGACAACTGATGAGCCTGGCGATGCATCATGCTGCGTCTGCTCCAAACTTGCAATTGCCGCCAGGGAGTCTTCAGATGGTCGTACCCAAGATGTCTTGCGGGCAACCATCGGCAAATGCATTGCCGATGCAATAGGATATGACAGTTATAAACTATCCTATGATGATGGTGAACCCTCCAATGGGGGTGTCAGTGCATCAAGGGGGGCCGTTTGTTGACTATTCCAGGATGCAGGAACAGCAGGCGTCGGGCAATTACCAACTATCGGCAGGTCACATGCCGATGACCCACAACCTCGTGTGGGCCGGTCCAATTCTACAATAGGTGGTGCAATCTGGGCACCAGATAACGAGGGCGCAGCAAAACCCTTACCCGGCCGTCGTTCAGAATGTGACATCGGTGTATCGGCCAGCGGTGTCCCAATACACCCCAGTTGGTGTCTAAGGATATACATCGGCAAGTCAGCCGATGCATAATATTCGGCAAGGTGGTGTTACACCTACGCCAATTGGGCCAGCTTACCCACTACAGAGGCAAGAGGGGATGTATCAACCAGTCCAGCCGATGAATGTCCAGCCTGCGCATCGGCAGGATCAAGATGCATACTGGGCCGATAAGATCGCCGAAGTGATGAAAGAACAGTTCGGCATCAAGCCTAAGGTTAATACGTATTCTTATCGGACGCCATATCCTCCGGCGTACGACTTGATTCCTCTTCCGAATCGGTACAAGGTGCTAGATTTCACGAAATTCTCTGGCCAAGATGATACGTCGACGATGGAGCATATCAACCGCTTCATTATCCAATGTGGAGAAGCAGCTGCCAGAGATGAACTAAGGGTGAGACTGTTTTCTTCATCCTTGTCTGGATCGGCATTTACGTGGTTCATCTCGCTTCCTCCAAACTCTATAATTACTTGGGCCGATCTAGAGAAGCAGATTCACAGATACTTCTTTTCTGACGTGCAGGAGAAGAGAATTACCGACTTAGTCAAGCTAAAGCAACATAATGACGAATCGGTGGAGGTCTTCGTGCAAAGGCTTTGGGACGTGAAGAACAAGTGTTATAGTCTAGTACTTGATGATTGGCAGTTGGCAGATTTGGCCTTCCAAGGATTACTGCCACACATCAAAGATAGGTATGTGTCTCAAGAGTTCGAAAGCCTGAGTCATCTCGTGCAGAGAGTTGCCGATCAGGAGGTCAAAGCTTTCGAACCTAGGAAGACCTGGAATAAGAAGGTGTCCTTCGTTGAAGAAGAAGAAGAAGACTCTGAGTCAAATGAAGGAACCGATATCGGCATCGCTGAGTGGGTAAAAGACAAGAAGACGATATCTTATCCGTTCGGTCAGAAGGAGGCTGAGAGGTTCACTTTTGACACTACTAAAGCCGATAGGATATTTGATCTCCTGCTTCAAGAAGGGCGAATTAAGTTGGCGCTTAATCAAGTAATTCCATCGACTGAAGAGCTCAGAAGGATGAGGTATTGCAAATGGCATGATGCGACCTCACACACCACCAATGATTGCAAGGTCTTTAGACAGCAATTGAAGTCAAAGATCGGGGCTGGACGAATCAAATTTGACAATTCTAAAACCCAGAGGCCGATGAAGATCGACCAGCACCCGTTCCGAATAATATGGTGGAAGCTAGTGGAAAGGTTAAAGTCCTGACATCGGAAGCCGCCAAGAAGAATACGTCGGTAGACCCCAAGCATCAGATAGATGTGCATGATGTGAAGGGAAAGAAGCATGCCGATGATAAACGAGCCAAGCGGGTGGCTGACGAGAGTAATAGCATTGGGAGATCTCGGGGATACGGCATCGTGATTACGCACAGGCAACCACGACAGGAATATCGGCGCTCTCAAGAGGAGCAATATCGGCAAAAGGAGGAAGAAAGGAACCAGGAATGGCGGCGGCATAAGAATCATTGGAATTGCCCTTTCTTCATTCATTGGTGGGAAGAAGGCATCAAGTTGCCTACTGCCGATAATTGTCCTGAATGCAATCGATACTATCCCGCTGATCGGTCAGAAAAAAGGTCCCTCTTTGAGAGCCACAGACCGAATTATGCTCGGCCGATCAAGGGAAAGGAATCAGTACATGATCGTTTGGGGGCAATCTCAGTGTGCACGATAGGCTTGGCAAGCGCGTCCGTCGAGAGGACCTCGAAGAGAAGGCTAGTGCAAGGGTACCCGATGAAGAAATATTCTCTAGAGATCCAAATATAAGGGGTGACGCAAGCCGGCACGATGAGAGGCAGTACTAGCCAGTTTGGAAGACTAAGCTTCCTCAATGGTGTCCTAAGGGCCTAACAAAGACTCAGAAAAGAAGGATCCAACGTCAACGCCAAAACGATCCGAATCATGGTGGAAGTCCTTCAAAGGAAGAGCCTCCAGTTTTGGAGTGGAGGCCAAAACACCAGACGGAGAGTCCATCGGTAGATGTCAACATGGTTGTTATGTTGTCGATGGAGTTTATGGCACCTGATGCTGAAGAAGAAGCCGCTAGTATGGCTCAGCTAATGCTAGATCCGATGGCAGCTGTCTTTGAGAAGCCTGCCAATGATGAGAGGCAGCATCTAAGGGCCTTGTTCGTCAAGGGCAAAGTCGATGGGCAACCAGTGTCAAAGATGTTAGTCGATGGTGGAGCGTCGATTAATATAATGTCGTATGTCGTGTTCAGGAAGCTTGGGAAAGGTGACCAAGACTTAGTCAAGACGTACATGAAGCTAAAAGATTTTTAAGGCAATGTGTCACTAGCTATGGGAGCGGTGTGTGTAGACTTGACCATCGGCAGCAAAACTTTGCCGATGACGTTTTTCGTGATCAGCGGTAAAGGGACTTACAATTTACTCCTGAGAAGGGATTGGATTCATGCTAATTGCTGCATCCCTTCTACGATGCACCAGAGCCTTGTGCAGTGGGTAGGAGATCAAATCGAAGTAGTTCGGAGTGAGGTCCCGTCAATTGTTGCATCGGTAGAGTTAGAGACTTATGAGCAGACCAGATGCATATCTGGTGAAGCCTGGGATATAGAATTCCTCAAGGTGGCTGATTACCGGATTACGCCGATCCAAGTAGTCGGCTTTGAAGAAGAGATTTAATGGATCAGTTCGCCGATGACGGAAAACTGGGGAAGGGATTCACATCAGCCGATGATTTGCTAGAAATAGACATCGGCGACAGTAGCAAGCCTAGGCCAACTTTTATTAGTGCTAAGTTAGATTCCCAATGTAAGCAACAGTTGAGTGATTTACTGAAAGAATATAAAGATTGTTTTGCTTGGGATTATACAGAAATGCCTGGTTTAGACCGATCAATAGTTGAACATCGGTTGCCTATTAAATCGGGTTTTCAACCACATCCGCAAGCAGCACACCGATGCAATCCTAACGTATTGCCCGATATTAAAACTGAGATTACAAAGCTAATCGAGGCTGGGTTTATTTGGTAATGTCGATATGCCGAGTGGATTTCTAACGCGGTTCCTGTATATAAAAAAATGGAAAACTTCGTGTTTGTATTTATTTCAGGAATCTCAATAAAGCTACGCCAATGGACGGTTATCCAATGCCAGTTGCCGATTTACTAGTTGATGCCTCTGCTGGACATAAGATTATCAGTTTTATGGATGGTAACGCTGGATATAATCAAATATTCATGGCTGGAGGAGATATATCCAAAACTTCTTTTAGGTGTCCAGGCCACGTCGGTTTGTCTGAGTGGATCGTGATGACTTTTGGCTTGAAGAATGTCGGTGCTACTTATCAAAGAGCAATGAATTTTATTTTTTCATAAGTATATCGGCACATTGGTCGAGATCTATATTGATGATGTGGTGGTAAAGTCCGAAGATTTTCAAAAGCATCTTGCCGATGTACGAAAAATTTTGGAATGCACAAGGGAGCATGGAGTCAAGATGAATCCGAATAAGTGTGCGTTTGGCATATCAGCAGGTCAGTTCCTAGGGTTCATGGTGCATCAAAGGGGTATAGAGATCGGCAGAAAATCCATTGATGCGATTAACAAGGTGGTCGCTCCTGTGAACAAAACTGAGCTGCAATCTTTGATCGGCAAGATTAATTTTATTAGAATATTTATATCTAATTTGTCTGGGAAGATTAAATCTTTTAGCCCATTATTGAAGTTGAAAGCCGGTCAAGAATTTGTGTGGAGAGAAGAGCAGCAATTGGCTTTGGAAGAAATTAAGAAGTATCTGGTGAATCCTCCGATGTTAATTCCGCCTCAACATGGGAAACCCTTCAGATTATATTTGTCTGCCGATGACGGTGTTATCGGGTCGGTCTTGGTTCAAGAATTTGAGGGGAAAGAACATGTGATTTATTATTTGAGTAGGAGGATGGTGGACGCTGAAACCAGGTACTCGTCCGTTGAGAGATTGTGTTTATGTTTGTACTTCTTTTGTACCAAATTGAGGCATTATCTGCTATCGGCTGAATGCACCGTCATGTGTAAGGATGATGTGGTTAAGTATATGTTGTCAATGCCGATTTTGAATGGGAGGATCGGTAAATGGATTTTGGCGCTGTCAGAATTTGATCTAAGGTATGAATGAGCTAAGGCAGTTAAAGGACAGGTGATGGCTGATTTTGTTACTCAACATTGTGGTGCGCTAAATTCCGTAGAGATTGCTCCTTGGACTCTATTCTTTGATGGTTCCACATGTAAGGTAGGAGCGGGTATCGACGTTGTGTTGGTCTTGCCCCGAGGGAAAAAGTATGAAATCTCATTGCCAATTGTTGCTACTTCAACAAATAATCAGGCTGAATACCAGGCGTTGCTGAAGGGATGGAGTTGCTCAGAGATGTGCGTGCCGATGCCGTTGAGGTCTTTGGCGATTCTATGTTGGTAATCAATCAGTTGATTGGAACATATGAGTGCCGAAGTGATATTTTAATTGAGTATCATGGGAAGTGTTTACAATTCTTGAAGGGATTTAGAGAGTATCGTCTTGAGCATATTCCCAGGTTGCACACGGAAGAAGCCAACCGATTGGCGCAACATGCTTTGGGGTATCAGCCGATTCAAGAAGTGATGACATCGGTAACGGTCACCGATGACTGGAGAGAAGAGATTGTCGATTACTTAAGAAATCCGTCTAAGAAAGTGGAAAGGCGGTTAAGGTTTCAAGCTACCAAGTATGTGCTCCTTGATGATGAATTGTATTATCGGACAATTGATGGGGTTTTGCTCAGATGCCTCAGTGGAGAAGAGTCAAAGAGGTTGATGGGTGAAATTCACGAGGGAGTATGTGGAGCACATCAATCGGCATTCAAGATGAAATGGATGATTAGGCGGAATGGATATTATTGGCCAACAATTCTTGACGATTGTTTTAAATATTTCAAGGGATGTCAAGATTGTCAGAGGTTTGGTAATGTTCAGAGAGCACCCGCATCGGCAATGAATCCTATCATTAAATCATGGCCGTTTAGAGGATAGGCCATTGATCTCATTGGCCAAATTTACCACCATCGAGTAAAGGGCATAAATTTATACTCGTTGCCACAGATTACTTCACGAAATGGGTTGAAGCCATCCCTTTGAAAAATGTGACATCGGCAAACATGATAGATTTTGTGAAAGAGTATATTGTTTATCGGTTTGCTATTCCTCAAACTATTACGACTGATCAGGGAACCATGTTCACATCGGGAGAGTTTGATGAGTTCGCTGCCAGTATGGGGTTTAAGGTATTGAACTCTTCTCCTTATTATGCTCAAGCTAATGGTCAGGCCGAAGCAACTAATAAGGGAGTGATCAAGCTTATTAAACATAAGATTGAAGAAAACCCTAGGATGGCATGTCATAGTGCTACTAAAGTTTCACCATATCAGTTGGTGTATGGACACGATGTTGTCCTGCCTTGGGAGATTAAAATTGGTTCCAGACGATAATTTTCTCAGGATCAGTTAACAGCCGATGAGTATGATGTCCTTATGAAGGATGAGTTAGAAGATCTAGCGGGTCATCGGTTGAGAGCCCTAATTAGTATTGAGGAGAATAAGAAGAGGGTTGTCAGGTGGTATAACAAGAAGGTGAAAACGAAAGAGTTTGCCGATGGCGATCTAGTGTGGAAATTGATTTTACCGATTGGGACTAAGAGTTCAAAGTTTGGAAAGTGGTCTCCTAATTGGGAAGGTCCTTTTCGGATAAGTCAGTCTGTGTCTGGCAACGCTTATATTTTAGAGACTCTCGAAGGAGTTGCATTTTCCAGAGCAATAAATAGCAAGTATCTGAAGAAGTATTATCCTAGTATCTGGATGGATGCATGAAAGCAATATGTATATACTGATGACAAAGTTGCCATATAAGGGACATCAGTAGGAAGACGTTAAAAGTTATATTAGAGACGGATCGCTTGTCAAGCTCAGGAGTAACAAGTTACAACAAGGTTTGAATACATAAAATTGCACGAAGGCGGACTTGGTCGGCTTCTTCTATTTCCCTGGTGTCGTCATCAGCAGTGCCATCAACTGTCTTGGCCTTTCTCCTCAGCAGAAGAGCTTCGCGAGCATTGGCGTCCCTTTCATGCTGCAAAGCTTTGGCTATGATAGGGAGCTGGGTCTTCTTCTGGGTGGCCGATTCTAAGGCTTTATCCACTCTCTTCAGCTCGTCCAGCAGCTCTTCTTTTTGTACCGACAGACGGTTGATCTCTTGATCGAGTTCGGTGCCAGAGGCTTCTAGGCGACCGATGTCCTTGTGCTTTTCGTCTGCCATCTGTTTGAACTTGGATATTTCTTCTTCAAGTTTTGTTTGAGTAACTCTGTCAGCAATTCGACCTAAAGCCTTTTTGTATTGGAGTTGTCGACTCTCAAGGAAAGCTGCCTGGAAGAGTGGTTCTTCGATATCGGCAGGCAGTTGATCTTGGATTTCTTTGAAAGCTACCCTTACTGCGCTAGAATCTTGGACCAGTTGGGATGTACTTTGTTGTAGTAGGAGCAGCAGGGCTTCAAGCTTGGATTTCAATTCTGCCGATACGACAGTTGAAGTTTGGGTAGAATCTACCTCTTCATCGGCATCTTCTGGAACGTTGACAGCAAAAGAGAACAGGCTGTTGGGAGAATCTTGGGCCTGGATAGATAAAGAATCAAAATATGTTAGAAAGGAGCTTGTATCTTATGGATTTGTAATAGAAGTAATCGGTTTACCTGCTTTAAAGCAATTTCTCGCCTTTGGCTTGACCGAGTAGCCGATTGCGACCGTATTTTGAGGATCGGCAATGGTTGCTGATGAACTTGCCTCACTAGGAGGGACGGTTGGTGCTGAAGCTGGTGCTGGTGTTGGTGCCGCTTCCGCTGACTTCTGAGGGGAAGTTTCTGCCCTTTGGTCAGGGGTTTCATCTGGTGCTGATGTTGGTACCGATGCCGATACCGTTTCTGTTGTTATAGGGACCTTTTGCGGTGATGGCGTCGTCCCTTGGTCAGGAATCTTGGCTTGTGGTTCCTCAGAGGTAGCTGCCGATACTGGTTCCGATACCGGTGCATCGGTGGGAGCTTGAGAAGGTGCAACAGGAGATGATAGTTTCTTGCGCTTAGGTTTAGGAACAACACTTGAATAGCCTTGGCGCTTAGATCCTTGTGCTTTGGGGGCATCGGTAGATCGAACGGCTCGTACATATGGGATGGTGGCCGATGAGCTTGTTGGCTACAGAAAAAGATGGTTAGTGTAAATTGAAAACAGAGTAAAATTACCGATGAAAATTTACAATCGGTATAAGAAAGGAAAGTATTATCATGAAGGCCTGAGCTAAGGTAGCGGCAGCAGTGGCAGCATCATCGGTTGGCGGTGGTCTCGACCTGATGGTGACCTTAGGGATTGCCCTACGATGCGTGAGAGCAGCCAGTGGAGGGGCCTTGCTGCCGATTGTTGATATTGGGTTCATCGGCCGCAAATTGAAATACTTGCCGCTTTTGCTCTTGTTGGGAATCGGATCATTGACCTGTTGATAGACGGTTAGTTACCGGTGCCTTTGAAAGTCAATGAAGTAGTGGTATCGGGAATAAACTTACCACGTCGTCGGAGATGACTGATCGGTATCAATTAAGTGCCGATAGTAATGTGATGATGGGGCGAATAGTGGTCCTTCCATTCTTGCCACCAGGACTTGTATGGCTCAGTTATGAAAGAAGTCGGCGCCCAAGAAGACAAGTCGAGTTTGACCATATCGGCATGGGGAAAGAGAGTGGTAATTTTGTTCCAATCCATCACATCAGAAATGACCTCTCTTGGTTTGATCACATTGGCATAGCTAAGCTTGATCGGCAGTGGACCGAATGCTAGCTATCTTGCTGCTACCGATGGATAGTAGAACTCGTATGATGGGTGAGAGTTCTTTCCGGTCCCAACAACATTGACTGGGATTGCCCGGGGAATGAGGGTGGCCTTCATGATTACCTCATTTTGAGGTATATTCCCATCGGTAAGGTTGAAGGAGATGGGGAATCGGTTGTCTTCGTCAACATAAGGCCACCAGACTCGTTCTGCAGCCGGGATTCAGCAGTAGAGCCTTTGGAAGAACATGCCAAATTGATCAACATTGTCATCGGTTCCTCGTAGCACTATCATAGCTTTCCCGAAGTTAAGTGGGGAGCAAGTTTCCAATTCGTCATCATCAAAGATATAATCCTCGATATATCCCTTGGAAACTGTTGGCTGAACAGGTCAAATTGGAGACATTTGTACATATGGGCGTTCAGCCACAGGTTGATAAACCACCAGGGGCCTCCAAGGTTACCGATGGGCTCGTCTACTAGTAGCTTCTCCGATACATGGTGTAGAAGACGGTAAACTGAGTCGAGGAGGTATCGGCCAAGAGGAAATTCTCCGCTTGTTAGGAGCTCTGCTGCTGGGAGATTACATGTTGCTAGGTCCGACTGTTCTGCCACAGAAGACGAACTTTTCCAACCACATGTTGAGAAAGGTGGCATGCTCCCTTTGGTTTACCGATCCGGTCTTCTGGTTTTCTTGGATGTATTCGGTCCAACCGCCGATGTTGCGGGTACTTACCCGATGCTCGGACTTCCTATGGAAGAGGGTAGCAGGATCGGCAGAAGAGACATCGAGGCCAGTGAGCATGTGAACATCGGCAAGAGTGAGGGTGGCTGGTCTGTGTCTGAATAAAAATGCATTCATTGTATCAGACCTGAAGTAAGAAACAGCTATCATCATGTTCTCGTTTTTGGCCATATAGGCAATGGACATCGTAATGCATTGCTCAACATTGCGTTCTGACCAGTACAGTTGTTGTGACCTGGCTATCCTGAGGTATCAATTCTTCCACCCTTTGGTGGGTTTAGGCCAGGAACGGAAGGTGTCTGCCCATAACCCTAGGTCAAAATGTTCAGATCTAAAAGGGATGCGGTTGGTTTCTGCGTTGATCAAATTGGTCGGATCGGCATTCCCCATTGGGCCTAGGCAGCAGAGGTGCTCCTGATCGGTAGGAATCACTATATTGTTGCGCATTTCCTAAAGATCCAAGAAAGGCGGAAAAAGAAAAAGATGGGGGGATTGTAAATCGATGCAGAAAGATGAAGTTGCGGTATATTCAGCAAGGGAATAGAGGAAATTACCGCGGAAGCTGTGAAGTTGATCACCATTGAAGGGGTTCTTGCGCTAGGTCGTGCTTCTTGATGAGGGAGGAAACCGCCGGTAGATTGCCGGAGTGTTCTTCGGGGTTGCCATTGGAATGCGGATAAAGATGTGAGCTTAGGGTAAAAAAGAAAGCGGATGGTAATCTTTATAGGCCTAGTCAAGGGGCATTTTCGAGTTTTCTTTTTACTCGGCAGAGGTATGGAAAGATATTGCGATGGATTTGCGCGGAGATCGAGGGATTTGTAACTGTTGGCGCTTCAATTATGGGAGTTGTTGGTAATTTGCGGAGATGGTGCGTGGTAATCAAGATGATGACGTAAGCGTTTTTGGAGGGAAAGATTACAACAGAGCAAATTTTGGCACATAAGATATTTTATACTCCGAAATTGGGGGGAATGTGTTGACACCGTTTTTCGTACGGGTCAATATTGAACCGAGTGCGTTGATCGGCGAGAAGGTAAACATTGTTCCTCATCGGCATCAAGATGCCACTATTCAGGTTATCGATGGAGGCAGAGGAAGTCGTCGGTAGTGAATTTGATTGGGGAAGCGTTAAGGGTGAAAGATATGTTTGCCGATAAGGAGAGATTGCCGATGGAAAGAGGAAAACATTGCCAATTGGAAATGTTGCCGATGGAAGCAAGATGACATAGCTAGCGTCAGCAAGAAGATGCCGATGGCAATTGAAGGAAATTGCGGGTAGAAGGAATCTACCGATGGAAGGTTTCATCGTAAGGGAGATGGATAAGGAAATTAGTAATTTTATGCTAGTATTATTGTTTTAGTTTGAGTTCGACTCTTGCACGAGTCGTTTTATTTCCTTAAAAATAGAAGTTTTGTTTAGGTATAAATCGTGTCTGTTTACAACTCTTTTGCCGGAGTATAACCTAGGGGTGATGTAAAAGGGGACAATCAATAAAATACACCTATTACTTTTCATCTACTTTTCCAGCATCTACTTTTTCGCACTAATTTTAGCATATCCACGAGTTCTTACGACGTCTCGACGGGCTGCATCTACTTGATCCTCGTCAAGCTCGCAAGTTCCGCGTTTTGATCAAATTGGGCCTTGACGTCCGGGCGCATCGTTGTCATCTCGTTCAAACTTGTTCTAGTTATCATCCTTGTTGATTAACTGGTTAAATTGACTGGCACACTTTTTGATATCGAGTTTGGGTATAAGCCCGAGGTGTTCGCAGATCCGATGCTTTTTGTGTCAACAGTGTCAAGATTGCCAGAAGTTCGGTAATGTTCAAAGGGCGCCTGCGTCGGCAATGAATCCTATAATCAAGCCTTGGCCGTTTAGAGGATGGGTCATTGATCTCATCGGCCAAACTTACCCACCGTCGAGCAAGGGGCATAAATTTATACTTGTTGCTACTAATTATTTCACGAAGTGGGTTGAAGTTATTCCTTTGAAGAATGTGACATCGGCAAACATGATAGATTTCGTGAAGGAGCATATTGTTTACCGATTTGGGATTCCTCACATCGGGGGAGTTTTATGAATTTGCTATCGGTATGGGGTTCAAAGTATTGAATTCTTCTCCTTATTATGCTCAAGCTAATGGTCAGGCTGAAGCAACTAATAAGGGGATAATTAAGCTTATCAAGCGCAAGATTGAAGAGAACCCTAGAAGGTGGCATACAGTGCTGAATGAAGCTTTGTGGTCGTATCGGATGGCATGTCATAGTGCTACTAAGGTTTCGCCATATCAGTTAGTATACGGACACGATGTTGTCCTACCTTGGGAAATTAAAACTGGTTCTAGACGATTGTTTTCCCAAGACCAATTAGCGGCCGATGAGTATGATATCCTTTTGAAGGATGAGTTAGAAGACCTAGCGGGTCATCGGCTAAGAGCTTTAATCAGTATCGAGGAAAACAAGAAAAGGGTTGTCAGATGGTATAACAAGAAGGTGAAGGTAAAAGAGTTTGCCGATTGTGATTTGGTGTGGAAACTGATTTTACCGATTGGAACCAAGAGTTCGAAATTCGGTAAGTGGTCTCCTAATTGGCAAGGTCCTTTTCGGATAAGTCAGTCTGTTTCTGGCAACGCTTATATTTTGGAAACTCTCGAAGGGGTTGCATTTTCCAGAGCAATCAATGGTAAATATTTGAAGAAGTATTATCCTAGTATCTGGGTGGATGCATAAGATGATATAAATACAAATACCGATGGTGGAGTTGATCGTACAAAGCATCAGTAGAAAAGCGTTGGCATTATATTACAGACGGATCAGTTATCAAGTTCAAATGTAATGAATTACAACAGGGTTTGAATGGATGAAATTGCACGAAGGCGAACTTGGTCAGCTTCCTCTATCTCCCTAGCGTCGTCATCGGCAGTACCCTCAAATGTCTTGATTTTTCTCCTCAGCAGAAGAGCTTCATGAGCGTTGGCATCCCTCTCTTGTTGCAAAGCTTTGGTCATAGCAGGGAGTTGGGTCTTCTTCTGGGTGGCCGAATTCAAAGCTTCATCTACTCTTTTCAACTCGGCCAACAGTTCTTCTTTCTGTGCCGATAGGCGAGCAATCTCTTGTTCAAGCCCGGTACTAGAAGCTTCTAGACGACTGATGTCCTTATGTTTTTCGTCCGTGGTCTGCATGAATTTGAGTATTTCTTCTTCAAGTTTTACTTGATCGGCTCTATCGGCAATACGACGTGAAGCCTTTTTGTATTGAAGTTGCCGACTCTCAAGGAAAGCTGCTTGGAAGAGTGTTTCTTCGATATCGGCAGGCAATTGATCTTGAATTTCCTTGAAAGCCACCCTTACTGCACTAGAGTCTTGAACCAATTGGGATGTGTTTTGTTGCAGTAGGAGCAGCAAAGCTTCAAGTTTAGATTTCACTTCTGCCGATAAGATAGTCGAAGCTTGAGTAGAACTTGCCTCAGCGGGAGGGACGGTTGGTGCTGGTGCTGGTGTTGATGCTGGTGTTTCTTCCGTTGTTGTTGACTTCTGTGGCGATGCTGCTGTCCCTTGGTCAGGAATTTCGTCCGGTGCTGATGCTGGTGCCGATGCCGATGTTGTTTCTTTTGTTGCAGCTAACTCTTGCAGCGATGGCGCTGTCCCTTGGATGGGAATTTCAGCCTGTAATTGGCCAGGGATGGTTGCCGATGCTGGCTCTGGTGGTGGCCTATCGCTAGGAGGTCGAGGAGACGCGGACGGTGATGTCAATGGAGCTGATGGCTTCTTACGTTTTGGTCAGGGGAAGCACTTGAAGTGCCTTGGCGTTTTGACCCTTGCACTTGGGGGCATCGGCAGGTTGAGCCATAGAGGTTTGTACACTTGGAATGGCTGCCGATGAACTTGTATGCTGCATAAGAGAATTTGGTGCAAATTGAATAAAAATTGTCGATTAAACATGTTATGATCGACATAAATAAATGAAGAATTGTTACCGTGAAGGCTTGTGCCAAGGTGGCGGCAGCAGCAGCGGCATCATCGGTTGGCAATGGTTTGGACCTGATGATAACCTTAGGAACTGTCTTGTGATGCATAAGGGCCGACAATGAAGGGGCTTTGCTGCCGATTGTCGATGTAGGGTTCATCGGTCGCAAGTTGAAATATTTGCCGCTCTTGCTCTTCTTGGGGACCAAATCATTAACCTGTTAACAGAGGGTTAGTTACCGATACATTTGAAAAGTTAACGAAGAAGTAGTATCAGAAATAAGCTTACCGCGTCGTCAGGTATAACATGATCAGCATCAATCAAGTGTCGATAGTAGTGTGATGATGGAGCAAATAGTTGGTCCTTCCATTCTTGCCACCAGGACTTGTATGATTTAGTGATGGAGGATGTCGGTGCCCAAGAAGATAAGTCGATGTTGGATACATCAGCATGAGGAGAGAGAGTGACAATTTTATTCCAATCCATAGCACTGGAGATGACCTCTCTTGGTTTAATCACATTGACATAGCTAAGTTTGATCGGCAATTGACCGAATGCTAGCTGTCTCGCTGCTATCGATAGATAATAGAACTCGTATGATGGATGGGAGTGCTTCCCGGTCCAACGACGTTCACCGGAATAGCCCGGGGAATGAGGGTAGCCTTCATGATTACTTCGTTTTGTGGTATATTCCCATAGGTGAGGTTGAAGGAGAGTGGAAATTGGTTGTCTTCATCGACATAAGGCCACCAGACTCGTTCTGCAGCAAGGATTCCACAGTAGAGCCTCTGGAAGAACATGCCAGATTGATCAACATTAGCATCGTTTCCTGGTAGCACTATCATGGCTTCCCCAAAATTGAGTGGGGAACGGGTTGCCGATTCATCATCGTCAAAGACATAGTCTTCAGATATGTCCCTTGGGAACTATTGGTTGAACAGATCAAATTGGAGACATTTGTGCATATGGGCGTTCGGCCACAAGTTGATAAACCACCAAGGACCTCCAAGGTTGCCAATGGGTTCGCTTAGCAGCAATTTTTCCAATACTTGATGTAGGAGGCGATAAACTAAACCAAGGAGGTATAGGCCAAGGGGAAATCCTCCATCGGCCAGAAGCTCTGCTGCAAGAAGATACATGTTGGTGGGTCCGATTGTTCTGCCGCAGAAAACAAACTTCTCCAACCACATGTTAAGGAAGGTGGCATGCTCCCTTTGTCCTACCGATCTGGTCTTCTGATACTCTTGAATATATCCAGTCCAGCCGCCGATGTTACGTGTGCTTACCCGACGCTCGGACTTCCTACGGAAGAGGGTAGCAGGATCGGCAGAAGAAACGTCGAGGCCGGTGAGCATATGTACATCGGCAAGTGTAGGGGTGGCTGGTCCATGTCTGAATAAAAAGGCGTTCATTGTATCGGACCAGAAATAAGAAGCCGCAATCATCATATTCTCATTCTTGGCCATATCGGCAATGGACAGTCTGATGCATTGGTCGATGTTGCACTCTGACAATTAGAGTTGTTGTGACCTAGCTATCCTGAGATACCAGTTCTTCCCACCCTTGGTAAGTTTGGGCCAGGAGCGAAAAGTATCTCTCCATAACCCTAGATCAAAATGCTCGGATCTAAAAGGGATGTGATTGGTTTCAGCGTTGATAAGATTGGTTGGATCCGTATTCCCCATTGGGCCTAAACAGTAGAGATGTTCTTGATCGGTAGGAATCACTATTTTGTTGCGCATTTCCTAGATCCAGAAAGCAAAGAAAGAGGGAAAGAAGGGATTGTAAAGCGATGCGAAAGGATAAAAACTACGGTATATATGGCAAAGAAAGAAGGAAGATTACCGTGGAAGCCGTGAAGTTGATCGCCATTAAAGGAGGAATTCTTGCAAGGGGTCGCGCTTCCTGATGAGAGAAAAAGCCGTCGGTGATTGCCGAAGTGTTCTTCAGAGATGATATTGGAATGAAGATGAGAATGTGAGCTCGGGGTGAAAAGGAGAACAGGCAGTAATCTTTATAGGCCTAGGTCAAGGGGCATTTTCGAGTTTTCTTTTTACTGAGCAGAGATATGGAAGGATATCACGATGAATTTACACGGTGATCGAGGGATTATGACTGTTGATGCTTCAGTTGTAGGAGTTGTTGGTAATTTGCGATGATGGTGCGCGGTAATCGAAATGATAGCATAGGTGTTTTTGGAGGGAAAGATTACAATGGAGCAAATTTTGGTGCATAAGATATTTTATACTCCGAAATTGGGGGCATGTGTTGACACCGTTTTTTGTACGGGTCAATATTGAACCAAATGCATGGATCGGCAAGGAGTTAATCGTTGTTCCTCGTCGGCATCAAAACTGCCGGTCAAATTACCGATGGCCGATGGTGAATATAGTTGAAGAAGCGTCAAGGGAGAAAGAATATATGTTTGCCGATGAAGAGTATTGCCGATGAACATAAGTTGATGTGGTTGACGTCAGTAGAAAGTTGCCGATGGCAATAGAAGGAGATTGCGGATTGAAGGAATCTGCCGATGGAAAGTTTCATCGTAAGAGAGACGGATAAGGAAACTGGTGATTTTATGCTAGTATTATTGTTTTAGTTTGAGTTCGACTCTTGCATGAGTCATTTTATTTCCTTAAAAATAGGAGTTTTGTTTAGGTATCAGTCGTGTCCATGTATAACTCCTTTTACTGGAGTATAAATATGTACCCGGGGGCGGTGTAGAAGAACAATCAATCAAAATACAAATCTATTACTTTTATCTACTTTTCCAGCATCTACTTTTATCGCATTAGTTCTAGTCTACCTACGAGTTCTTACTATCTCGACGGGCTGCATCTACAAGACTATACTGCAAGTGCTCATTCGTTGGTCTCAACTACCTGATGAACTTGTGACCTAGGAAGACGAAGATGCTTTGTGCCAAGATTTTTCTAGAGCGCTGGCTTGGGACAAGCCATGTCTCGAGGAGGAAGACATGTCACCGAATACCTACGAATGTTGAGGCTGAAAGCAGTCGACGGGCTTTGAACCTGGAAAAAATGCAGGAGCGTCGACTGAAGCAAGTGAAGAAGACATGGCAGCCTTTGAACCGGAAAAAGAGGCGGGAGCACCAGAAGATCCAAGATGATGACGTCGTACCAGAAAGGCCAATTCCAAAATAGTTGGGCCTGATTGGATGTAAGGCCATGTAAAAGGGTTTAGGAGGCACGTGCTTATTGGCCAGTTCCTATGTAGCCCGGGAAAGGAGATGACGTTGAACTTGAATAAGAAAGAAGAAACAAAACCGAACTTGAGGATGTCGGTGGTGACCACAGACGATCACCGGCGGCTCGAGAACCTGATTTCTTATATCCGAGTAATTATCTAGTATATTTTAGTAACACATGACTGCTTTTAGTCTCGATTAACCATATTTTTAGGACATGTTTGGATCTTTGGAATTGAATTTATTATAATATTTATAGTTATCCATACAAGAGAGATATTATTGTTTTTTTGACGCAAAAGACTGGGGGAGATCCCCAAAGTAAGATTTTATAAATAAACGGCAGTCCAAAAGGGGTTACAAACCTGAGTTTAGCTAAAAGCATCTGACCAAAAGCAAAAAGAGGACCTAATAACTTCTTTAAATCTTACAGACTGAAGTAAGCATTCATTCTTGAAATTGAGGACCCAGAGCTGCAGTGTCGGGTTCCGTCTTTGGAAAATCTTGTCGTTCCTAAGTTTCCATAATTCCCATGAGGCAATTGTTGTAATTTCTATGAAGAAATCAAGTTGGAGAGTTTCTTCAGAGGCTTCCAGCCTTTCAGGAATCGGCAGGCTTAAATCCCAGAGGATGTTAAGTTTGTTCCAGCACTGCCTAGCAAACGGGCAGTCGAAGAAGAGATGCTCAATGTCTTCAATCACTTGAAGGTTGCACATTACACAGTGGTTATCACCCTAAAAATTTAGATGTCTCCTTCTTAACATGGCTTTAGTGTTGAGTCTGTCTTGCAGCACCAACCACACAAAGAATTTGATTCTTGGTATACAGCGAGCTTTCCACAATGCTTTGAAGCACCGAGGGGAGGCAAAACCCATGAAGACTTGCTTGTAGAACTTGTTTGCAGTGAACTTGGGTCCCCAGGTCATCTCACATTTATCGATAGTGTCACTATCATATTGTACATATTCCAAGTAAACTTGTAGATCTTGTAGTTCTTCATAAGCAATATCATCAAGGTCAGATTGTGCCGCAAACTCATGCACAGAGAGGTCTTTATTTCTAGCAAAGGAGAACAGTCTATGATAGGCCGTTGCCAAAATCTTGCCTGACCAAAGATCCTCCCAAAAGGAGGCAGATGATCCATTGCCAATCTTGCATCGAGCTAGCCCTCTGTAGACTGTGTGGAGTCTGAGGATATCCTTCCACCAAAACGATCCCATCTCTCTACAGAGGTGAGGAACTTTCCCGAAGTAATATTTGTCCCACACCAGCTTGACCCAAGGTATATCTTCATGATTATAGAATTTGTGGAGTTGTTTGGTTAAAAGGGCATCATTTTGGAGACTTAGATTGATGACTCCTAGGCCACCCTTGTCCTTCGGCTTTGTTACAGTTGACCATGCAACAAGGTTTCCCCCTTTAGCCAATGGATCATTTCCCCTCCAGAGACACTGCTTACGAGCACGATCAATGTTGTCGATAAACCCCTTAGGTACCTTGATGGTGTCGAAACCCCTTAGGTACCTTGAGGTTGCAAATGTTGAACTCAACAATTACTCCGATCGGAGTAATTGCTGAGTTCAGCATTTGCAACCTCCCTGAATATGAGAGCCATGTAGACAGTGAGGACAATCTTCTTTCCACCCAAGCCATAATAGGTGTGAGGTCTTCAATCCGTGGCTTTGTAGTGCCCATTGGTAGGCCTAGATATGTGAAAGGTAGAGTACCAGCTTGGCAGCCCATAGTGTTAGCCAAATGATGTAATCTCAGCTCACTGATGTTAATTGGGAGAATTTGCGAATTGTTGTAGTTCACTTTGAGTCCAGAAGCTGTTTCCAAACTCCCCAACAGTGATTTTAGAAAGTGCAGTTGGCGCACCTCAGCCTTTAGGACGAACAAAATATCATCTGTATACTGGATGATTGGGAATTCCCCAGTCACAGGGGATTGGGGCTTCTAAAAGGAGCTGATCTGACGCTCGGTTCACCAGGTGTTGGAGCAGCTCAGCAGCAATAACAAAGAGTAACGGGGAGAGAGGATCCCCTTGTCTGACCCCACGCATATACATGAAAAACTTCCACGGCATGCTAGTCAGAAGGACAGCAGAGGAGCCAGATGAGAGTAGGCATTGAATCCAGGTGATCCATCTATCTGGGAAGCCTAAATGTTGCAGCAGCAGCAGAATAGTCGAGTGTTCAATTGTGTCAAAGGCCTTCTCAAAATCGAGCTTAAGGATGATCGCTTCCCTTCTAGATTGATGGCACTGATGAATGTACTCAAAACTCCAGGCTAAGCAATCTTGTATTGATCTCGAACGAATGAATCCATACTGGTTGCAGTGGATGAGCTTTAGGATGACGTCCTGTAACCGGTTGGCCAGAATCTTCGTCAGCAGTTTGAGGCTTGTGTTGAGGGAGATGGGTCTGAAGTCACTTGCAGTTTCTGGATGACTGACTTTGGGTATGAGCGTAATGTATGATACATTGATTCCCTCAAGATCAGCCACCCCATTGAAAAAATCGATACACAAGGCATAGAAGTCATCCTTCACAAGGTGCTAGCATTTTTTAAGAAAGCGGCCATTGAAGCCATCGGGACCCGGGGATTTGTCATTTGGCATCAGCCTAACTATGTCGCCAATTTCACTTTGCTGGAAGGGCAAAGTGAGGCTATCAAGATCTGTAAACGTTGGGATGATGGATATGAGGTCAAAAACCATTGAAGGGTTGGAAGTTTGACCCATATGCTTCTTGAAAGAGCTCAGGAGTAAAGCCGCCTTGCTCTCATGATCTTGAATCCAAGTCCCCGAGTCATTGAGAAGTTGAGGGATGGAGTTCCTTCTGTGAGATATCGTTGCCATAGCATGAAAGAATTTTGTACATTCATCCCCGAGCCTTATTCTGTTCACTATATATCTGTTTCGCCAGTATATATTCCTCGATCTTAACAACTTTGCCAGTTTTTCTTTGATGATAACTCTGAAATTTTCTTCTGGATTGTAGAGAGTCCTTGTTTCCTCTAGATTATCTAAGAATAGGATAATCTTGTTGCAGTTTGCTATCAACAGCTTAAGGTTGGAGAGACCATGGCTCCAATTTTTCAGAGCATATCTGAGAGCTTTGAATTTGGTCGAGATCAATTACCGGCTGAGCTTGGTCTATACACTGAGTTCCAGACATTCATCATAGTTTCCAGGAAGCCTTCATGATCGATCCAGTAATTCTCAAACCGAAAAAGGTTAGAGAGAGGGATGGTGGTCTGCACTGTTACATTGCACGGCACATGGTCTGATGTAATCTTTGTTAGTGGGGTGACTTTTGTATTTGGAAAATCAATTGTCCAATTTGGTGAAGTGAAGAACCAATCAAGCTGCTGAAGTAAGGGATCTTGTTGCATATTGCTCCAGGTATATGCTCTTCCTTTTAGCTGAAGTTCGATCATCCCAAGATGGGCAATTGCTTCATTGAAGGTGAAGGTATCCATCAGATTCCCTCCAGGTTTATTACGATTCTGTAGAGACCTATAAAAATTAAAGTCCCCTAAGAAAAGCCAATTGGACGTGTCAGATATTGAGTGACTTCTGAACCAATCTATGAATTGTGTTCTTTTGGGCTCATCGCAGGGGCCATAAACCGTAGTTAACCTCCAGCAGCTTAGATTATGAACTGAGGTGAACTCTATGGTTAAACCGAAGATTCTCCTTTCTATAACAATGCCTTTGAAGGTCGAGTTGTTCCAACCAACTAAGATTCCTCCCGAAGCCCCCTCAAGGGTATAAAATCAAATGAGTTAAAACATTTGGGAGCAATTTTCCTAACAAACACGGAATCAAAATGTTCTTTTTTCGTTTCCTGGAGACAAAAGACCGAGCAGGCACTCTCTTCAATCTTGCTTCTCACCGCATCCCACTTTTCTGAAGCATTAACCCCCCTTATATTCCAACATAAAATTTGCCAACTTCTACAATGCATTTGAACGTATCTTAGTTGGAGCAAGGGTTGTGTCGACTAGCGAGCACAGGCAAAACTGAAGCAAAACAGCCAGAACCAGAGCCAAAAGGTTAGGATAACTGATAAAAGTTCCAGAACATTGGGTAGCCCAAGTACTTCGCATCACAGCATATAAAAAGGTCCGGACGCTGAGAGAGCTAAATAAGATAGGACGAGATAAAGTAAGGTTCCAACAAAATAAAAAAGGAGACGCAGCTCCAAAGCCCCATTGGTCTTTTCTAAACATTGGAAGAGTCTTCAGCGATCGGCGCTGTCATCAGGGCGTCGTCCGACAGCTCTCCAGGAGCTATGCCGCAATTGATTCCCCAGCTGCGGAGAAGTTCTAGGGGAATGGGGCCCGTCTGACTAGTGGCTTCATCAATCAGTACTGCGGCGGGCTTTTTCCTTTTCTTGGACGGCTCCCCTCAAGTTGGACAGTTCTAACATGATAGCCTTCTTTGGCGTTCCTAATTCGGCTGCTTTGACAAACTGAGGTGTCCATCACTGGAGAGGGTGAAGCTGACGAGTGTTGAGGGATTGTCAGCCTCAGCAAGCGTCTCATGGGCCTCACTTGCTGGGCTTGCTTTTCAAATTCAAAAGTACTGGGCTGCATTGGATCTAGGCCCACTTCAGTTGGGCAAGGCATCTCTGGGGGGGGTTTCTGAAGAAGAACTCGTGGCCACTTGGACAGACTGAGAGATCTGGGTATTCTTCTCCTGACTTGGACCAACACTAACAGACTTCATTCTTCTTTTGTAAACCTTGTGAATTTCTCCCGCAGAAGTCTGTCCAGATGACAAAACCTTTGGAGTCGAGGTTTTCTTCCCATCAGTCCATGCAGCAAGGAGTTGTAGAGCCATGGCTGCTCCTGTAGTCTTCTAGGGAACAATGTCCAGGCCATTGGGCACAAAGGTCGTTTCCACCATAGAGGGGATGATAATTGGACTGAACAACTCCCTCACATCCAAACCAGAGCAAGATGATTGCAAAGCAAACCCCGGGATGACTCTGTCACTCAAAATTGTCTGACTGTTCCATGGAGGGCTCGACATTGGGGCCACAGAGAGCTGAATCTGTAAGTCGGAGTCAGAGCCCCGGAGGAAGCTTAGGGCTGAACCAGATAGGTCCATGTTGATCACGTCTTGGGGGTTCAGGGGATGGTGTGGAGGTTGTTGTCCCTGATTCTGAAGATGCTGAACTGCCTGTTCCCAGGCTGGCCATCCCTCAATGTTCTCTGCCTGAGCTGCAGAGGCCACATCCCCATGGTGAGGGTGGATTGGTTGCTGCTGCTGTCCAAGGTGATGCTGGTGAATACCTTGTACTCCATGGTTGGGGTTTGCCCCCTGGTTCTCACCTAACCAGTCATGGGGTATTGGATTGGCCCCCATAACAGGAAACCCAAAATCAGGGTGCGGTTCACCATCGAACGGAACAGGGTCTTCTTCACCTTGAAACTCATCTGGGAACTGCCCATTTAGAATGTAAACCAGGACAGACCATGAATGACCGATTCCCCCCCATGATCGATCCCCTTGACACCACCAAACTATGCGGAACCCTGTTCGGACTGAGCAGAAGCACTCTAACCAGAATACGAGACTTATTGTTGTTCACATACCAGGCTAAGACTCGACCGAATGGAGCTACTGCCGCTTTGATGAAGATGTCAGATTGAAAATCACGCGGGAAGGCAAGAAACATGATCCAAGAAATTCTGGTGTAAGCGCAGAAGCGGCTATTGATGCCTTCATCATGATTGATCACCCGAATCGCTCTATTGTGAAAGTGCATCGGGCTATTATGAACCATCTGATCTCTTTGTGGGACATTAGCAAGCCTAATTAGACCAAGACCTAGTGGAGATAGGTGGTGGGACAGAACTCGGACTCTCTGCGTATCCTCAAAAAAATGCACCACCATCGTGAGGAAGGGCCTGAGTTGATTTACCTCCGCTGGCATGGGTTGGATGGTGACGATGGTGTAGTCCTCATGATCTCGTGTCGGCTCTCCACCCAAAGCCAGACGGCCTCTTGCAGGGCGATCCCATCCATGATCAACCGTGAGCCCCGCGAGCAGATAGGGAGCGGGGTTAACGGGGAAGTTGGCCATGGGTTCAGCTTCAGCGCCGCCAAGGTGAGCAACAATGGGGTTTTCAGGAGTGAACAGTGGCGGCGTGTGAAGGAAGATTAGATGAACTTTCACCAACCAGGGGAGGCGAAGAGACCGGGGCAGGATTGCTAGAATCGAGGCAACTAGGATCTTTTGCGGATTTACTGCCTTCGATAGAATCTAGGAAAGGTAAGGGACGCTTTGGTTTCCAAACTAGAATCGGAGGCTTCGAAAAGGTTTTAGGCTTAGCTGGGTGGGCCTTGGTCCGACAAAAGGACATAACATGGCCATGCCTCAAGAAGCGAAGACAACGGACCCGGTAGTGGCACGAAGAACGCGGAAGCCGCCTTGATCAACGGGCGTTCAAGAATAGAACTCGATCCAAGAGAAAGGTTGTCGAAGGAGGAAAAAATGCCGAGGAAGAGACGCAAGATCTAATTGAGTGGTGAAAGAGCCAAAGCTGATCTTGGAAGAAGACTCTGAAGGATCCCTGCGGTTGGGATGGATTAAAATTTTGGCAAACCTCACTCGCTTTGCAACCTTTACAGATTTTGCTTTTTCTAGCTTTTTTTCCTCACGCCTGGCAGATTTCTAAAGGACCTTAGTCCATTCTTTCTCCTGTTCGATCTCCCAAATGCGCTTCTCACGTTCCCAGTGTAGGATGCCCTTATTCCAGAGATGGAAATAAGCATCAAAGAGAGATGTGATCACCCTTCTCAAATTATAAATCTCGAAGCCCACACATTTAGAGAAGACCGAAAAACGAAAGTGATTCGTGCTCAAAAACTTGACATGGAAATTTGCGGCCCGACCACCCAAACAGGATTGCAAAGCAAGACCAACTGAATGTTAAACGGAAGAGGAATCTCCGAAAAGTCACAAGAATGAAGAAGGAACCAGCGGGGGAGGGAGAGGGGTGGTGCACCGAGGACTTGAAGTGGGAACGAATTCCATCTTGGAACGCCAGGCCTTGATCGAAATCAAGGCGAGAGGCGAGATCCGAGGAGGAACCCATGAGGACCTTGAGGGAAGCCGGAGCTCAGGAGGATCCATTGCCGCCGCGGGGCGGAGCGGGAGCGGGGGAGGGGAGCGCCATCTTGACTCATATGGTACCTCTATGGCTGCTATTGCAAAACATCCCGCTATTCATACTAAGGCATTGCCTAAGTATGTTGCTCCTAACTTGAGAGGACCCAAACTAGTTTTGAGAGATATTATTGTTAGCCATACAAGGAAGATAATTATAGTTGTAGAGTAGAAATATAGCATAGTAATTTACAAAATTAATTTCTATCTCTCACCCTATAAATTTGAGATAGGTTTATATATGAACTTTGAAAATTAGTGGAATATCAAATTCTAAGCCAAATAACATAAGTTATTACGGTAGATTTCAATTCCTCTAAATAAAATGATCCAAATGACCCCTTAATGAATTTCATATCCACCATTTTGGTGAGTCCGAGAATAGAGCCAACTCCCCAACAAGCCTCTAAATGGAATTTCGTATTTTAATTCGTCAATATCCACTCCTTTCTAAAAAGATGACTTGTGCATAACAATGCTGCCATCTACTAGCTCGCTATTTTTCTCCAACTCCATTTCTGTTTATTTTTGTGGTGTGTGCGTTCTGAACTTTTGTTTGAAGAATGAACTTGCTCCAAGTACTCAACTCGTACAGTCATACATGGGTCTACAATACAAACGCTTAATACAAACGTGTTTCCTAACATTCTCTACAATGCAGGTGGATTATCTGATGTGCAAAGTTGTATTAATCCAACTTTCTTAGAGTGTCCAAACATTTCAAGTTAATAACATTTATAATATCAAATAAATATTATTAGTTTGTTCATTAATTAATGAGCTTTGTTACGGTGTTTGGGAGGAACCACCGGTTCCTTCCTTTAGAATTATTTGCAGACATTGTTGATTAGGAAAGTAATTAATTACGTTTCGGGGCAGTTTAGTACTTTTCTACTATATATACACATAATAACAGCCCAACATGCCCTCTGATTCCCAGCCGGTTCGCCGCACCATGATTCCCTCGCGTCGAGCAGTAAGCGCGAGAGATACTCCTGACCCGTGGCGACATCATCGACGCCCACATCCAGCATCCCTTGCAGTCGCCCTTGCGGCCTCGGCGTCGCCCCGTCGCACGCTGTCCGCCGGCCATTGTTGGCTACCGCAGTACCGCTGCCTTGCTGGGCGCTTGTACTGGACTGCTGCGGCCGTAAGCAGAAAAAGATAGGCAAGGACAGCATGCAGTATCGAATACTAACCAGTGATAGATCGATTAGTTATCAAATAAAAAAACCGATGGTAGATTGATGCCCTGGCAACATCGTCATTCATCTTAGAGTGGGGTGAGCTTGAGTTTCCATTGCCTCCTACCATGGCGCCCAGAAGTTCCCAGAATTAGAAAATAATTCACGGATGTGTAAGCAGCCAAGCACGCACAACGCATCAGGAACAAGGAGCTACCGTAGGCAACAGGGGCGTCCCAATGGCCGGACCCGAGAGGCGAACAAGGAGCTACCGTGTAGGCAACAGGGACGTCCCGATGGCCGGACCGGAGAGGCGCTCTTCAGTACGTCGGCAGAAAAGAGGATCGCGGTCGGAGGCGCGGCGTCAAACTCACCTCATCTGATATGCAAATACTATTATACCCTTTCAATTTAAATTACGGACTAGTTCCTGGTCCACATGTTTTTAGTTCCGGTTCCTCTTAGTTAGTTCCTTCTATTTTTAAACCATTAGATCTAAAGAAACGGAGGGCTCCCATTATTTCCAAACACAGTAAAATTACTATTAATTATATTTCATAGTAATATCAATTTGATGTTATAAAACTCTCTGTAATTTTGATCATATTTGAGTTACTTTGATTCAAAAAGTTAGAATGATTATAATTTAAGAGAGGGAATAGTAATGTTTGTCGGTGCTAGCTATCATACGAAATGATGAAATCTCAACAGCAATTTTTTTGCCCATTTTATAGAAATATTGCTACACGAATAGAAACAATTTCACGAAGATCCTGGTAAAATTATGTACACATGCCAAGGTGCCAGTTCAGAAACACGAGCAGCACTGCACAGAAGCGCGCATTCCCCTCACATTGGCCCAAACAAACCACATTCAGACACTGCGAGAAGGCTCCTCAGGTGATCGTGGCTGTTCACAGCTGCTTGTTGGCTATACTGCGATCTTACCTTCCAACAAATGCTTAGGTGAACCAGCAGCATAGGCTTCTAAACCTAGAAAAAAAATAACTTACGGCCTCGATCACAAATCTTCTCACTAAATTACGCTACCAGGTGAAGTATGTCTAGCTGTCATCTGTGAGGTTGATCCTCGGTTATCTGCTGCTGAGGTGGCGGGCTCAACAGGATATGACCATAAACAAACTCATTCCACGTGTCCGGCACACCAGGGAGGCACCAGTGGATGCAATCCGCGAACTTCCTTGGGTTCGCCTTCTGCTCTGCCGTCAGCAGCTTCCCCTGCCGCAGCGTGTGCACCGAAGTGTGCGCATCCTTGCGGATCTCCGACAGCGCAGTTATGTTGATGAAGTGCACCGGTACCTTCTTCATCGACCTCGTCACACGCTGAGCAGTCACGAAGAGATCCCAATCCGTGCCCACCTCCAATTTTTTTGTGTAGTTGATTGCTGGCTGTGTCTCGGAGAAGCATTTTATGGCATTGGGGCTGCCCCAACCTTCACTCCTAGATCAAGACAATGAATGTGGCACCAGTGGTCAGACCCAGCATCGCTGAGTAGTACATTTGTGCAACAACAAATGGCAGAAGGCATTAACACTAAAACTACCATCACGGCAACCTGTATTTTGAAACCAACAGCAATAATGTTGGGGGGAAATTCTGCATCAAGGTATGGATACTTACTGCATATGTACGGGTGACACACTCATGAATAAGACCGTTGTTCTCTTGGGATCTATGTGCGCCTCTACCCATCTAGACCATGTCTTGAGGACCTTACGGTATGCCTCAACACGTTCTATTTCATCATACTTGACATGTTTCCTTGAAAAAGATCCACCATGCCTGTAGTCAAGGTAGTTTGTGTAAGCAGAAGCAAACATATCCAGAACGTAAAGATCTTCATATCACGTTCACGAAAAAAAAATACTCCTAAGGTTGGTCTGTTGGTCAGACAAACTGTTTTCATTGTGAGGATTCAAGGATTAATGTCTACAGTTACTCACAAAGTTTTCATCTGGGGTGTGTTCATCCACCAAATGTAAGTATTGAAGATCAGGTAGTCCACCCCTTCCCAGTTCGCCGCATGCTTCGCGATCAATGTTGGCTTGATCATGCGGTCACTGATGCTATGAATGTCTGGGTCATCTGAGTTTGACTCCACAAGGAAAGGAGCCCAATAGAACTCAACTGTTGCATTGTACTCCTGAAACATTCCATGTAAATAATTTGCATCAGGGTTAACCATAAGATGCATAAGTGAATAAAATCTCAGCATAAACATAATTTGAGCATTCTTATCTTCTTTTTTTAATTATTGAGGCTGGCAATGTGATTTACTAATACAAACACCATTTGATAAGGCTGATTCGAGCCAGATATTCAATGCTGATTTATTCTATGATCTCTCTAATGGATTTCGCAGTGTTCAGTAACCACTACTTGATGAGTAAGTATCAAGTACCTGAAGATGGAACACATTAAGAGAACCATTCTTGACAAGAGACTTTTTCTCCCATGGAGCCTCTGACTGTACGAGGCACACCATGGACTCCCACTGGTTCCGATTCAGAGAATCCCCCACAAACATCAGTCTTTTGTTCCTCAGCTTCTCCAGAAGCAACTTAGCCTCAAATCTGTAACAGAATTGTCAAAACGTACATCAGTTTCATAACAAAATTTGCACAAGATACATGTGAATCTATTTTCAAGATTAAGTTTAGGCCACCATGGATTTGACAAGACTTTTCATGTGAGTTCTACAACACTCTGGCTGGGCCACAAATCTAGGGATTTTCACCAGTATCTTTTGTACAATTTAACATCTGCATGACCCATAATGATAAGTATATGCATTTCAAACCAGAAGGCCCTAAATCAAATGTCGTGATTCATTTACATGAAAGTGATGTATAACATAATTTCTCTCCAACTTGAAATATAGCCCCTCTGTTCCAAATTTTAAGACGTTTAGCTTTTATAGATACATTGTTTTTACTATGTATCTAGACATAATGTATATATGCATAGCAAAAGCTACGTATCTAGAAAAGTCAAAATGTCTTATAATTTGGAACTGAGAGAATACAACCATGGTCCATGGTGGGGACACTAAACATCCAACAAAACTCACTTGTCATATAATAGACAACATTGCACAAGCAACAAAACTTACTTGTCATAGAATTTCAGGAAGTAAATAGCATGAGTTATATCCAGAAACTACAAATTCAAGGTGGCTATTGGTCGATGTGACTAAATGTGAAGTTTAATTTTCTAATAAATTTCCTCTGTTTTGAAGGTTTAGTCATGTAATATGTAGCATGGGAACAGATCAGACCAAAGAGCATGCAAGTAACGACGCTTGCTTGTGTGCTACATATTGACCGAATGCATTACCTAAATATATGGAGTAAATAATACTATAAGCACGCGCAAGAGCTTATAGCTTCATGCATTTGAAAATAAATAAACTAACTATTAGTAAATTGTGATGTCAGTGCGACTAATTGTGCTCAACACTGACAAATGTGAACCCAGCCGTACCCAATTGAAAGGTTCTAGGGTATATAAACAAATGTTGCTCAACTATTAGCTCATGTTTTGGTTTATGTTTTAGTATGAAATAGGGTATTCACCAATTTAGAGCAACTCAAAGAGACTCTTTATATCCTTCCTAGAGAGTCTTTATATCCTTCCTATAGGAATAGATTTTTGGTGAAAAAATACCCTCCAACAGCTTCTTTAATTTGATTTCCAAATATAGACATCCTCTATTCTGAATTTCTCACTAGCCAAAGATGGAGAGTGAGGATGGCTTTGCAATGCGCGCACAAAGATATAGACAAAATGTTGAAGCATACAAAGATATAAAAAATGATTTTTACTCATATGACTCTCCAAAGATTATTGTTAGCAGTGAATTTTAGGAAGACTCTTGGAGATGCTCTTACACTCAAATGACCATAGCGCAGATAGTTGTTAGCAGTTAGTTAGAACTAGAAGTTGATGCCACGTCATGCAACAACTCCCACTTGTTTTTTCTTTCCTTTTTCCTTTTTAGATTCCAAACCTGTTACCTCCCCATTCAACAACTTTCTCTAACAAACAGAACTTCTCTATCAAACAATAAATTGCTTAATATATTCAAAGAAAGACCATAGCTTGATGTGAGTGTGGTCTCTTTTTCTCATCAATTATAACACCTAACAATTTAAGTATCCATATAGAAATCTTAGTTGCCAAGAAACACAGCTAATGAGTACAAACTTTAACAGATCACTTTCACCTAACGTACTCTGCAGTCTAGATGCAGGGCAACCCTGTACAGCCACTTGCGTTGATGAAAATTTCAGACTACTAACAAACATTGACGGAGCTCTGCAAAAACTAAGCACGAACCCATTGTAGATCGCACTGACAACCATTGCAACAGTAAGATGAAAGGGTTACAAGTTACAGCAAGGCTACACTATGACTATGAGATTTGATCATGCTGGAAGCCGATATTATTCTTCATCCATAATTAGTTGTTACTACAATCACGACAGATTGGGGCCATTGGTAGTGTTTTATGTGAGCAATGGTGCGAGATAGGGTATGAAACAAGATGAGCTAGCTACAATACACCTGTACTTCTGGCGCAATTGTGCATCCTCACACAAGTTGGGCGTATCACCACGTCAACACAGAGCGCAAAGAAAAATAGGACGAAAAGACTGCTGTACTAAACAGAAAAAGAAAGCGCGGAGTGATCTGGCCGCCCATGCGGAGCACGCGTCCACCACCCGCTCTTTCCAGTAATCCAGTCCGCAAACGAAAGCGCGCACGCACCTACCCAACCGACGCGCGCCGGGCAGCATAAGCTCGTACACGCATACGTATACGCACTGCATCTGTAGATAGAAAGGGGAAAAGGATAACTGGAATGCAGTGGCAGGCAAGCAAGGCGGTGGTACCTGGGGAGGTCGCAGCCGTCCGGCTGCCAGCGCCACTTCTGGTAGTCGTCGTCGCGGCGGCCGTTGCGCGTGCAGGTGACCTGCTCCGTGAGGAAGCTACAGTCGGACTCCTTGTACAGCGGCGCACGGGACTCGTCGTACACCCAGCGGCCCTTGTACAGGTCGCAGGTCCCCGGGGACTGCTCCTGCGCGCCGCCGTCGCCGTGGCCTCCGCTTCCTCCTTGTACCGCCTCCTCGATCAGCGGCGCATCCTGCAGGGAGCTTCCGGCCGTCGCTCCAGGTTTCGCTGCGCCCTCCTGGACCTCCTCCTGCCGCTCCCGCGGGGGCGGGTCGGCCCGATCCGCGCCGTCAACAGGCGCCGATTCCGCTACCCGCGACGGCGGCGCGAGCGCCTCTACGTCCGCCGCCGCCGCCGCCTCCTGCACGAAGGAACGGGAAACCACCGTAGGTTTAGCTTACCGACAACCGAGCGAGCGAAAGATAAGCAGGAACAGGAGCGGTAGGTGCCGACCCTTGCGATGCTGGAGACGGCGGTGGCGCCATCGGAAGAGGAGAGCTTGGCGTACGTCGTCAGGCCGCCGTGCCTCCGCAGCGAGGCTGCGATGTGGGCGCTGTCGTAGAGCACGGAGACCCCCAGCAGCGCGGCGAGCGCGAAGACCGCGGCCACCTGCGCCCGCCTGCTGGGCATCCCGACAGCGAGTGGCCCGGCCCCGCCCTTCCGCCGCGGGATCCGCATCGGCGCGGGACGGAACCGACGCGCTGGCCGCAGCCGGGATTTGGGGATTCCACGACCGGTTGGTCTCGCCTGCTGTATTCCCGCCGGGGACAGCCGCGGTTGATTCGCCGCCTCCTCGGGCCGCGGCGGCGGGGGCTGCAGCTGCGAGCAGGGAGCGGCAGGCCGGCAGCTTTCTTCTTGGCTCGGTTTCCTCGATGTTAATTTATGAGGCGGGGCACGCTCTTCAAGAGGGAGCGGAGGACAAGCGGGGTGGGTGGGCGCCACCCTGCGGGGTAGGGCAGGATGTGGTGTGGGCCCATGGTTAGCGGAATGCGTGGAGGGGGAGGAGCAAGCGGGGTTCGGCGCTTTTGGCAGCCTGGGTGCTTTGTGAGACCGAGGAGGACACTGGAGGAGCTCCATCAAGGGTTACTCCTACTTTATGGCCCAAAGTGGGGTCCGGGAGTACAGGTGTAGTAGGCAAAGCGTTAAGGCTCTCACCTAGAGTTCAAATCTACGTATTAAGTAGTAACATATTAAGTGGTACGCGACGAAGACTTTATTCTGGATTTATTCTATAAGAGGCCGTGGACTACGCATTAGGACTTTAAGATTTGTCAGTTCAGTCCTTCGAAGGTGTTCGTAGGGACGAGTGTACTAAGGACACTGTGTACTTAAAAAAAAGTTATGGTCCAAAGCGCACGGTAATTATCGGGCGATTCTTCGCTTGCCACCATGCATAGTCGCACGAGGACGGTGTCAAAAGTGACGCACTGCTCCATGCGACCGAGACGGCTGGTGCTGTTTTTTTTTCCGCAAAATAGCTATTTTGTCCTTAAACTATTGACTAAAGCTTAATTTAGTATCTTTTATATAAAAAAAATATATTATATAAAACCTAAGTATATTAGTACATTACAAGTATTATGTATTATAAAATAGTACTCATGATGTGAATAGCATAAATTAAAACATAATATGTTAATAGCTTTACAACGTGGATTATCGCACAGTCAAATACTATACTCGACAACAACTGCCCTTACTACCACCAAAGAAAAATGAAGACACATAATCCGTTAATCGTTTTGCAGTGTGAATGATCGCACAGTCAAATATTATACTCGACAAATGGTCTGAAAACAACTGCCCTTCCTACCACCAAAGAAAGAGGAAGACTGATCTAAAAATTATTCTCCCTAGTCTTTCATCATAGTTAGATCTAATCACAACAAAACGGAGAAAAGACCGGAGAAAATTATTCTATAGCGACGACATCCCTCCGCCTTGATGCTGCCGTCTGCAAAATAAAAATCTCCATGCCGTCATGTCGATGAAGATGGTGACGCCGAAGTTGTCATCCTCGTCTTCAATGGGCCGTCACGGAGAAGACGATTCCTGTCGGATACGAAGGTAAGGGGTACCCTAAACCCTTCGATAAATTAACGATAAACATAACAACCATTTTTAAGACAGGAATCAACCAATCGCTCAAGTCAGTGAAGAAGAGCCCATCACACAAAGGCCCCCTGCACCGGCTGTACCACCCAGTCGTGGGCCGGCCTGCTTCGGGAAAGAGACGGACAAGGGGTCGAACGAACGACCCCCCGCCTCCACCTCGACGCCGAATGACGGACGAGGGGCCGAACGAACGACCCCTCCGCCTCCACCTCGACGCCGAATGACGGACCGAGGGTCGAACGAATGACCCCTCGGCCTCGACCTCGATCTCTCCGACTCCGCCTCTGCTCCGACCCTACCTCGACGCCGAGTGACGGAAAGAAGTCAAACGAACGACCCCTCAACGAGAAGCTCGATCAGCCCAACTGCTCCCGGTATGGGTTAAAGTAAACCCACCTAACGCCATGGGCGCCCACGTCCGCAGTCAAATCCATCAGTTCATCGCTGTGACCCGGACCTCCATCAACTGTGTTGCCACTGTCGCCACGACGCGAGTACGGACTCCAGAAACACCCCTCGGGACGTGAACAGTGCAGACCTCGACGACGTCTTCGGGAATACGACAGGGCCACCCCGGTCTCGACCTCACCCCTCGACCGAGGAGCTCGACCCCTACCTCCAACAACTCTGGTATGGGGCCCGCCCCATCTGCCCCGTCTCACTTCAGCTGTGGCTTTCGCACCCGCCTGCGGAAGTTGTGCCGTGACGACTTCTACTGTCGCCATGACCCGGAGCGCCAGAAGGACGGGAAGGCCATGCCGGCACAGTGCACGACGTCCCTTCGCCAGCACTATGCCGTGGACACGCCGCCCATACCACAACAGTTTAGGACCCTGTACCCTCGGGCTTCCCTTTGGTCTATAAAAGGGGACGCCGAGGTAGAAGAAATGGGACCGAATCTCTGGATTTCCAGACAACTCCACACTCACATTCCATACACCCCATTGCTCGATCGACCCCTCGAACAACCTTCCAACCGCCTAGGGTAGCCCAGCTAGCCTTAGGCACCAGCTCACTCCGAGCTACCCCGTGTAACTCAGCTTGTACTCCCCCTGTACGAGCACTTTGGGTGCGAGATAATACAAGTCATCCTCCCCCGCTGGACGTAGGGCCTTCTTTGCCCGAACCAGGATAAATCTTGTGTACATCTTACATCACATTTGGGAGAGGGAGCACGCAATATACAAATTTACTAGTTGGTGGTCTTGACCCCTGGGTCATAACACCGACAGTTGGCGCGCCAGGTAGGGGGAATTGCGTGTCGATCAACTCCGAACTACTCTCTCAGATGGATTCCACGATCCCATCACTTCCATTCACCACAATCGTCTGGTTCGGCAGTCTAGGGTTCATATCCACCGGTCAGGGCCACTACATAGTCTTTCCCTTTGCTCGTGGCTTGGACAGCAGCAACCCCGGTACGCCGGGGGCAACGAGGATCAGGCGACGGTCCCTTCGCTTGCGCCTCTGGCCTGCGATCAGAAGGAGGCGTGAGCGATTCTGACGCGCTCGTCGTCGTGCGGATTTCAAGACGTCAGATGTCGTTTCCCTGGCCCCAGCTGGCGACACAGTCCCTCCCCGCTGGGGTCTGTTTGACCCATGCATGCGGGTTGGGGGCGGACACCCCTCTGAGCGGGATTTTGGCTCTGCCATATCATCGTCCCCGGGGTCCCCGTGGCCTCTCCGACACACTCGACCCCGCCACCACCGTGTGGCCCGTTCCCGTACGGGCTCCACAACAGCGCAAGACTCTGTTATGCCCTCGCAGGATTGCAGATACAGATACGGTGCGGGTCTCTAGGGACCCCGCTGCGTGCGACGGACAAGCCCGTCACCACCTCTTCGCCGGGCGAGCACCCGGAGCCGAGACAAGCCCGGACCTGGGGCACGTTGCGGCGACGCCTGGCCGAGGAGCGTAGGGGATCTTTCCCCCACTTCTACCACGCCGACCCCGACTCAGACTCCCCCGATGAGAGTTATGATCCCACCCGGGAATGCTTTCACCTCGACGAACAGGCTGACCCCCAGGACGACGTCGACGACACCGCGGCCACAGAGGAAGGAGGAGGGGGCAACGCTACACCAGCACGAGATGCCAACCCCCCGAGTCCTGACCAAGCCGATCCACCCCCAGACGTCCAGATCACGCAAGTCCGAGAGCTGCTCAGTAAGCTCGAGGAGGAGCGCCTGCGACTTCAGCAACTCGAGCACACCCTCGAGTGAGATCGAGGGCGCCCACAGGGTGGAGGAGCTCGCGAGCGGGCCCGGGAAGTCCACCGGCAAATCGTCGAGGAGGGGGCGAACGAACCCCGAGTCTACAACCGTGCCAGCCAAAATGTTGTTGCGGCCGCAATGCTGCTCCACGACATGCCAGCGCCATCAACACCCCAAGCACGGCGCATCAGGAATGAGATCCAGGGCTTCTACAAACTGCGGCCGTGCAGCAGGCGGAGAGCTCGGCCTCGAGGCGTCGAGGGGCCGCCTCCGAGCGACAGTAAGTACCCCCTCGACAAAATCGAGAGGTGTCCGTCCATCAGGACAAAGCACCCCAAGGCCAAGTCGAGCGACGACCAGTTCGGGAATGCCTCGTCGATGATCGACCCCCACGAGTGAACAATCGACGCCGGTACGGCGATGCCGAGGCTCGAGGTTACAGTGCTCACCGACGTGGGCGCTACGACAGCGACGAAGATCGATGTCGGTCTCCGGAACCACCGGGGCCCCGAGTCTTCGGTAGAACCATCCGGCGAACCCCCCTGCCCGTCCATTTCCGTCCACCCACCAGCCTGGTCAAGTACAACGGCGAAACCAAGCCAGAGCTCTGGCTTGCCAATTTCAGGCTGGCGTGTCAGCTGGGAGGAGCCGACAATGATCACGTCATCATTCGGCAACTCCCACTGTTCCTCTCTAACACCGCTCGCAGATGGCTCGAGGAGCTACCCCCGGACTTGATCCAAGACTGGCCCGACCTGGTCCGGATCTTCGAGGGAAACTTCAAAGGCACCTACGAGTGGCCAGACAACCCCTGGGATCTCCGCAGCTGCAAGCAGAAGCCAGGGAAACCCTCCGCGCCTTCACCCGCCGGTTCTCGAGGCAGCGTACCGCACTAACCCACATCTCTGACCACGAGGTCATCACGGCGTTCATCGCCGGAACAACCTGCAAAGAGTTGGTGCGGGAGCTGGGGCGAAACACCCCCAAGACCGCCAACGAGCTCATGGACATCATCGCCAACTACGTAGCTGGCGAAGAAGCCGTTGGTGCGTTCTTCCAGATACCTCCAGACAAGGGAAAGGGCAAGGCGGACGAGCCCGGGGGCTCGGACAACGGACCCAAGAAGAACAACGGGCCCAGAGGGAACAACAATGGCAACGGCGGCAGAAAGAAGAAAAAGAAGAACCAACCGGGCCGACGCAACGTCGAACCCGACGTCGAGCCCGACGATCTTGTCGCTGCAGCAGACAAGAAGAAGGCTCGAGGGCCCCCTCCCGACGGGGGCGTCTTCGACAAGATGCTGAAGGAGCCCTGTCCCTATCATATGGGGCCGGCCAACCACCGCCTCGAGGACTGTCGCATGCTCAGAAAGCACTTCATCCCTCCTGGCTTCAAGAAAGACGACGGCAGGGAAGACCCACCCTACGACATCCACGTCAAGGGCGATGCCAAAAAAGGGGGCTTCCCTGAAATTCACGACTGCTACATGATCTACGGGGGGCCCTCGACTCGACTCACCACGCGCCAGCAAAAGAGGGAGCGTCGAGAGGTCTTCTCCGTTCGAGCCCAGGCTCCTCGGTACCTCGACTGGTCCCACACTCCGATCACCTTCGACCAGGACGACCACCCCGAGCACATCCCCAACGCGGGGGTCTACCCTCTCGTCGTCGACCCGATCATACTCAACACCTGCCTCACCAAGGTACTCATGGATGGGGAAGCAGCCTCAACATCATCTACGCCGAGACCCTCGACCTCCTGGGGATCCCGAGGACCATGCTCCTGCCCAGCGCGGGGGTTCCACGGGATCATCCCGGGAAGAAGGCACTCCCGATCGGCCGCGTCAAGCTACCCGTTTGCTTCGGCGTCCCCTCGAACTTCCGAAAGGAAGAGCTCACCTTCGAGGTGGTTGCGTTCCGAGGCACCTACCACGCCATCATTGGATGACCGGGGTACGCCAAGTTCCTGGCGATCCCGAACTACACCTACCTCAAGTTGAAGATGCCAGTGTAACGTCCCACCTCCTCGAGGCCGGGCCCGTTAACGCCTGATAGCTTTCATAGGACACAGACTACCCTCACAGACCAACACTAGTCTTTTCGGCGCACTTTGTCCTCACTCATGCGCCCCCGAGAAGAACTTCCCGGTCGGTCACCCATCCCTAAATTTCTCTAGGCCAAGCACGCTTAACCTCGGAGTTCTTTAAAGTTGAGCTTCCGGAAAAGAAGTTGCAACTTATTGGTATGAGTATCCTATTAAGCCCTAGGCCAGGGTGTTACATCCTCACCCCCTTAGGAGACCGACGTCCTCGTCGGTCAACCCCAGGCCAGGAACATTCCCTCTTGGCCACGTTCGTATGTCCAGTGCCAGCGCATGTGCCATGCTGTGTGACCACTCTGGATCCACACCAGCCATGCGCACCATGCCTGCATAACTGACCCACACGCGCCCGTGAAACCGCAAGGGTCGGCTCTGATACCATTTGTAACGTCCCACCTCCTCGAGGCCGGGCCCGTTAACGCCTGATAGCTTTCATAGGACATAGACTACCCTCACAGACCAACACTAGTCTTTTCGGCGCACTTTGTCCTCACTCATGCGCCCCCGGGAAGAACTTCCCGGTCGGTCACCCATCCCTAAATTTCTGCAGGCCAAGCACGCTTAACCTCGGAGTTCTTTAGAGCTTCCGGAAAAGAAGTTGCAACTTATTGGTATGAGTATCCTATTAAGCCCTAGGCCAGGGTGTTACAGCCTCACCCCCTTAGGAGACCGACGTCCTCGTCGGTCAACCCCAGGCCAGGAACGTTCCCTCTTGGCCACGTCCGTATGTCCAGTGCCAGCGCATGTGCCATGCTGTGTGACCACTCTGGATCCACACCAGCCATGCGCACCATGCCTGCACAACTGACCCACATGCGCCCGTGAAACCGCAAGGGTCGGCTCTGATACCATTTGTAACGTCCCACACCTCCTCGAGGCCGGGCCCGTTAACGCCTGATAGCTTTCATAGGACATAGACTACCCTCACAGACCAACATTAGTCTTTTCGGCGCACTTTGTCCTCACTCATGCGCCCCCGGGAAGAACTTCCCGGTCGGTCACCCATCCCTAAATTTCTGCAGGCCAAGCACGCTTAACCTCGGAGTTCTTTAGAGTTGAGCTTCCGGAAAAGAAGTTGCAACTTATTGGTATGAGTATCCTATTAATCCTATTAAGCCCTAGGCCAGGGTGTTACAGCCAGGGCCCACGGGGGTCATCACCGTCGACACCTCCTACGAGCACGCATACGACTGCGACATCGAGTGCGTGGAAAAAGCCGAGGCTGTCGAGGAGTCGACCATCCTCGCGGCCCTCAACGACTTGTTCGGGGAGATCCCCGACCCCAAGCGACACGCTGGCAACTTCAAGCCGGCGGAAGACACCAAGACCGTCCCGCTCGACCCTGGCCTCGCGGATGGGAAGGTGCTGACGATCAGCGCCACCCTCGAGCCCAAATAGGAAGTAGTGCTCGTCGACTTTCTCCGTGCGAATGCCGACGTGTTTGCATGGAGTCCCTCAGATATGCCGGGCATTCCGAGGGAAGTCGCCGAGCACTCCTTGGACATCCGAGCCGGGTCGAAACCGGTGAAGCAACGCCTGCGCCGCTTCAACGAGGAGAAGCGCAAGATCATCGGGGAGGAGGTCGATAAGCTTTTGAAGGCCGGATTCATCAAGGAGGTACATCATCCCAAGTGGTTAGCTAATCCCGTACTTGTTAAGAAAAAAAATGGGAAGGACAGGATGTGTGTAGACTACACCAGTCTAAATAAAGCATGTCCCAAGGTTCCTTTCGCACTACCACGTATCGACCAAATAGTGGATTCCACTGCGGGATGTGAAACCCTCTGCTTCCTGGATGCATATTCCGGCTACCACCAAATAAAGATGAAGGAGTCCGATCAGCTCGCGACTTCCTTCATCACCCCCTTCGGTATGTTTTGCTACCTCACCATGCCCTTCGGCCTCCGAAATGCCGGGGTCACCTATCAACGATGCATGCTCCACGTCTTTGGGAAACACATAGGGCCAACCGTCGAAGCCTATGTCGACGACATCGTGGTCAAGTCCAAGACAGTCGGAAACCTGGTCGGAGATCTCGAGATCGCGTTTGGGCGCCTTCAGGCAAATCGCATAAAACTAAACCCTGAGAAGTGTGTCTTCAGAGTTCCTCGAGGCATGCTCCTAGGGTACATAGTTTCCCAACGTGGGATCGAGGCCAATCCCGAGAAGGTAACCACAATCACAAGGATGGGCCCGATCCATGACCTCAAAGGTGTACAAAGGGTCACGGGGTGCCTCGCTGCCCTCAGCCGGTTCATCTCGAGGCTCGGGGAGAAGGCACTACCCCTTTACCGCCTCCTGAAGAAAACAGAACACTTCGCGTGGACCGCCGAGGCCGAGGAATCACTCTCGAAGCTCAAAGCCCTGCTCACCTCGTCACCGGTCTTGGTACCCCCGAGTCCGGCCGAGCCCCTCTTGCTCTATGTCGCAGCAACTACCCAGGTAGTTAGCGCTGCCATAGTAGTCGAGAGGGCGGAAGAAGGACACGCTCTGCCGGTTCAGAGGCTTGTCTACTTCATGAGCGAGGTGCTTTCCGAGACCAAGACGAGATACCCCCACATCCAGAAGCTGTTGTACGCAATCGTCCTCACTCGGCGTAAGCTCCAGCACTATTTCTTGGGCCACCCGGTCACTGTGGTTTCATCTTTCCCCCTCGGAGAGATAATCCAGAACCGGGAGGCATCGGGAAGAATCGCCAAGTGGTCGGTCGAGCTCATGGGGGAAACCCTATCCTACGCCCCTCGGAAGGCCATCAAATCTCAGGTATTGGCAGATTTTGTTGCAGAATGGACCGACACCCAACTACCCCCAGCGCAAGTTCAGACCGAGCTCTGGGCCATGTACTTCGACGGATCGTTGATGAAGATGGGGGCAAGCGCCGGATTGCTATTCATATCACCCTCAGGGGTCCACATGCGCTATGTCATCTGCCTCCATTTTCCCGCCTCCAACAACGTCGCCGAATACGAGGCCCTCGTCAACGGCCTGTGCATCGCCATCGAGCTCGGGGTTCGACGCCTCGACGTGCGGGGGGATTCACAGTTGGTGATCGACCAAGTGATGACAGATTCGAGCTGCCACGACCCCAATATGGAAGCCTACTGCAAGGAGGTCCGAAAACTCGAGGACAAATTCTATGGCCTCGAGCTCAACCACGTCGCCCGTCGGTACAACGAAGCTGCCGACGAGCTGGCCAAAATCACGTCTACTCGAGGTATGGTTCCTCCCAATGTCTTCTCGAGGGACCTTCACAAGCCATCTGTCGACCTAAACTCGGGGGCTCCCGCCCTTGAGCAAGGGGTCGATCCACCCCCCTCGACTGATCCCCCCTCGAGCGGGGAAGAGGTCATGGAGATCGACGGGGCTGCCGCAGCGCCAATCCCTCCGACGGATTGGTGCGCACCCTACCTCGAGTACCTGACATGGGGCGAACTCCCAGAGGACCGCACGGAGGCCCGTCGTGTAGCCTGACGTGCCAAAACCTACGTCTTGTATGGGGACGGCCGCGAGCTATATCGACGTAGCCCGTCCGGTGTATTTCAACGCTGCCTCACCCTCGAGGAGGGGAGGGCATTGCTGAAGGATCTACACTCGGGGGCTTGCGGCCACCACGCGGCGCCAAGAACGCTGGTAGGAAGTGCCTTCCGACAAGGCTTCTACTGGCCGACAGCCGTCGCTAACGCCACCAAACTCGTCCGATCTTGCAAGGGATGCCAATTCTACGCTAGGCAGACCCACCTACCCGCCCAAGCTCTTTAGATGATACCTATAACTTGGCCGTTCGCAGTATGGGGGCTCGACATGGTGGGCCCCCTGAAGCGAACCAAAGGTGGCCACACCCACCTCCTCGTGGCTATAGACAAGTTCTCGAAGTGGATCGAGGCTCGACCCATCGCCAATATCCAGTCTCGACAAGCCGTGCTATTCTTCACCGACATCATCCACCGCTTCGGGGTCCCCAACGTCATCATCACCGACAACAGCACGTAGTTCACCGGCCAAAAGTTCCTGGATTTTTGTGACCACCACCACGTCAGGGTGAATTGGTCTGCAGTCACCCACCCTCGAACTAACGGCAGGTCGAGCGTGCCAATGGTATGGTTTTGCAGGGCCCCAAGCCAAGGATCTTCGATCGGCTGAATAGGCATGACAAGAGATGGGTCGATGAGCTGCCCGCTGTTCTATGGAGTCTCCGAACGACACCAAGTCGAGCCACGGGGTTCTCTCCGTTCTTCTTGGTCTATGGGTCCGAGGTCGTCCTCCCCACCGACCTCGAGTACGGGTCCCCTCGACTAAAGGCCTACAGCGAGCAAGCAAACACAACAGCCCGAGGGGACTCCCTCGACCAGCTCAAGGAAGCCCGAGACGTGGCCCTCTTCAACTCGGCAAAGTACCAACAGACGTTGCGGCGCCACCACGACAAAAACGTGCGCAAAAGGGACCTCGACGTCGGCTACCTCGTTCTGCGCCGTCGACAAAGCAACAAGGGGCGTCACCAGCTGACGCCACCTTGGGAGGGACCCTTCATCGTAGCAGAGGTGCTGAAACCCGGCACTTACAAGCTGAAGAACGAGAAGGGTGAGATCCTCACCAACGCGTGGAACATCGAACAACTACGTCGTTTCTATCCCTAAGGCCTCGACGCCTCGTACATTTTCACATTTATGTACAAATTCTCGAATGAATAGAAAATTCGTGATCCTAGCGCTTTCATCTTCATTCATGACTCGAGGTAGATTTGCTCTACCCCTCGACGCCTCTCTTTTTTCTGCCCCTCGAAGCACGCTTAGCGCAGGGTAGGGTACGTGCTCGAGACCCACAAGGGTCGAGGGGTGCCAAGCCAGGAACTCTCCTACGCCCCCGGGCTAAGGTACTCCCGCTCGCTCCCCCCCTCAAGGGCCTCGGGCGTGCGTCCAACAACTGCGCCAAAAAGTGGAGCACCAAGGATGGTGGAAGTAAGAATGGCTCGAGAGATCACCGCTCGTGGTCGAAAAGGTAGCCTCGACTCTGCCCCGGCAAAGTCGAGCCTCCCTCGGGTGCTGACAGGAGGGGAACCCCCCTCCTAAGTCCTCGAAAAACTCGAACGTTTTTTCGAAACTCGGCTTTCCCTCTCGATCTTTCCCTCGAGTACGCTTCATGGCTAAGTATAGGTGCCTCGAACTCCCTAAGGGTCGCGGGTGTCGTCGAGCCAGGGACTCTCCTACGCCCCAGGGCTACGGTATCCCCGCTCGCTCCCCCCCTTCCAGGGATATGAGCGTGCGTCGTACACTTAGTCCACAAGCGACGACTCAGGCAAAGAAAAGCAGAGAGAGCTCGAGAAGTAGAAATAACAAGGCGCATTTCGAACAAAGTGCATTAGATATAAGAAGCCCTCGGGGGCTCGGCATTGTATCATTACAAAAGCCTAACTATTACACGGACCTTTCTGTCCAGATGTGGCTCGCAGGCCTAGGACTACTCAACGAGGGGGTCACCGTCCTCAAGAAGCAATGCAGGAAGCTGGGCATCACGCGTTGGCCACATCAGAAGGTGAAGAGTCTGCAGAAGCTCATCGACAACATCCGAGGGCTACTCGGTGCCATCTCCGTCCGCCGAGGGGACCACTTCGGGCTCGAAGAGCTTTGCCAGCTCGCCTCCGGGCACCTCCGTAAGATCCATCAGCTTCTGGCACCTCGCGTCGTTCTCTTCGTCAGTCAGCCTCGGGTCGGTGACGAACCCGTTGGTGACGGCGTTGTGGTCGTAGTTGTAGCCCGAGCTGACGACCGCGAGCGCCCGCTTCACGCCCACGTGCAGGGCTGCACGGACGTGCTCCGTCACCTCCTGCGTCATGGAGTAGAAGCGGCGCAGCTGGGAATCTACTCGAGCGTCGCCCTCGACCTCCGGCTCCGGCTCGACTAAGAGGTCGTCACAGAAGGTGGAGATAGCACCCTCGAGCCTCACGTTAAGGCTCGCCTCCGTCCCAAGGAGGCCCTGAAGACTGGTCAGGTCCTCGTGGGCTCGGGCCTTGTCTGTTGCGAGCTCTGCCAAAGCAAGCACAAAACTCGGTCAAAACCAAAAGAGCAGAAAAAAGGGTCGAGACCGGGCAAACTCAGCAACACTCTCAAGAAACTTACCGTCGGCATGCGCCTCCAAGGTGGCGTAGCCCCGCTTGGTCTCCTCGAGTTGGCGGCGGACGTTGACGAGCTCGGTGGCTTGGTCACCGACTTTAGCCTCAAGGCCCTCGATGACCTTGCCAGCGTCATCGAGGGCCCTCTTTTGGTTGTTCGCCACCACCCCCAGAGAGACCGCGCGGGTCCGAGCCTTCTCCTCCGCGGTGGCCAGTGTGTCGCGCTCGCGGGAGACGGCGTCGAGGTCGCCCCGGAGCTCCCGGATGCTCTCCGTTGCCCGGGCCAGCTCCTCCTTCAGCCAGGCGGCCTCCTCCTCGGCCCTGCGCTAGGCCTCCAGGGCGGCGTCCCGTTCCTCCCCAACATTGATGGTCGACTGGAGGGCGTCGTCGATCCACGACTGCACCGTCTCCTAGGTGGCCTGGGCCGCTTCCTGCACGACCGTCACCCCGGCCCTCGCTTGGGCGATCTTGGACTCGGCCTCCTCCCGCACGGTTGCCGCCTCGGCTCTCGCCTGGGCGGCCTTGGCCTCCGCCGTCCCCAGCGAAGCACGGAGGGCGGGGAGCTACTCCTGCGCCCGGAGGATGAACTGAGACTTGTCGTAGGACCTCACCCTCAGCATCTGACAGAGGTGAAAAAGAAGATCATCAGAAAAGGACAGTCAGGCAATCCAAGCAAAACCGAAGGGAGAACGGAACTCACCTCCATCCCCCGACATATGTCCATGGCAGCAACGTCCGCGGCAAGGCGCACCGAGTGCTCGAACCATGCCCGGTACTCCTCCAGGTGCTCCCACGTCCGGAGCTCGGCCTGGTCGTCGAGCGTGAGGAAGAGCTGCTCGGGGTCTTGAGGGTCCGCCAGCTCGAGGACCTCTTGTCCCCAGTACGCGCTGCGGCGGTCGATCCTCTCCTGGACCTCCCGCATGACGCCCTGGCGCACTTCGGCAGCACCCCCACGGCGTTCCACCTTCTCCACCCAATCAAAGAAGGGGGAAAACTCCTCCGCCTGGGCCCTCCCGGCCTCAGGACCACCCTGCGAGGACGTCGACGGTCCTGCCAAGCCATCACCTCCGGACAAGGGAGGTCCAGGCCGGGAGAACAGCCCTGCACGATGAAAGACACGAAGCGATTAGTACCTGGCACCGCAGATCCACTATGGCTCGACCAAGTCGGAGCACGACTTACCTCGAGACGACGAACCCCCGATCTCAAGGCGAGGCCGAGCCACCTCTAGTTCCGCCCGAGGGGCTGAGACAGCGGTCGTTTCCACCGAGCCCACCAGCTCGGCCACCATCTCGGCCACCTCTTTGGCAGTGGACGTCATCAACATCCCTGCCTTCTCTACGGCGGGTGCCACCTCGGGTTGCTCGGCTCGACCCCCTCCTCGACCCCCGGCGTCGCCGACGGGCCCTCAGACGCGGCAGCGGCCGTGCCCTCGCGCTCGAGCCGTAGACGCGCCTCCAACGAAGCGAGGCTCTCGGGCCACCGCCCCGGCGTCGGGCGAGCCGGAGTCTCCTCCTCGACTGCGGAGGCCACGCCCTCCACCTCCATCTCGGCGGCGGCTTGTGGCTCGACCCCCTCGGTCACGACCGCCGTCGACGCGGGCCCCGCGCCTTCCAAGGCGCTGGGTGCGCCTTCGTCCGACGGATGGGCGGGCGCGGCTTCGCCCGCCACTTCGGCGGCCCTCTCCAGTGGGGCGGGCAGGCCCGTCTCCTCTCCCGCCTGGGCCAGCGCCGAGGCCCCCTGTGCTGCCCCTCGCTCCATCGCCTCCCGGGCCCTGGCCGCCCACGCCGCCTCGGGGGTGAGTGTCGAAGGGGGCGGAGCAGCGGGACTGGCCTCGACGGCCGCCTCGACAGCAGCCCCCGCCCTCAACTTCTTGCCAGGGGCAAGGAACGCATCCTCCCGCAGGCACTTCGACCTAAAAAAGAGACCCGCGCGCAACGGTAAGCACAAGTCGTGAAGCAACAAAAAGAAAAATACAGTAAACACCCTCGATCGGCAGAAAAGCAACTTACCCCTTCAGGGCCACGCGTTTCTGGCCGACGGACTTCGAGCCGCTCAAGGGCTTGAACGCAACGCGCCGGGGGCCACTCCTCCACGGTCTGCAGCGGGGGTCGAGGCCGCCCTCGGCGCCGTCTCTTGGGCTGGGGCCAACGACGCTCTCGTCGGCCCCCTGCTGGTTTCCTCCTACGCCAACGGGCCCCACGCCCGTGCGCTCAACCCGGCAGGCGCTGGGGGCGTGTCCAATCGACCCCCCGACGGGGATCGCGATGACCGCCCGCGCGTCTGCTGCGGCACTTCATCTTGAGGAGCCATGGGGCGCTCCACCCGCGGCTCGGCCTCGACAGTGGGGGCCGACCTCGACGTCGACCCCTCTCCTCCTCCGGTTCCGACGGTCGCCCTCTGTTCGGGCGCCGTTTGCTCCTCCTCGCTCCAATCCTCCTTGGCCTCGCTGTCGCTGCTCTCCTCCTCCTCCTCATCCTCCTCCTCGGAGGGCAATTCCTCCTCGGGAAGGCCGTCCCGCCTCTGCCGGGCCCGGCACTGCTCCCTCGCCTGCCTCTCACGGGACCTCTTGCCCTTGTCCTTCTTGGCCTGGTCCTTGGCCTTCTTGTCCTTCTCGGCCTGGAGGCGCCTCGCCTGGGAGTCGCCCTGTTCCTCCTTCACCGGCGGCGGCGAATCCCGGAAGGTAACATTCCCCTGGGGAATGCAAGGTAGTTAGGTCGCAACAAGGAAGGAGAACAAGGTAAATACAAAAACACTAACAGAGGAAGGAGCCTCACCAGCTAGACGTATCCCTCGTCCGGCCTCATGGGGACCTTGGCGACATTCTTGACCTCGAACCCGCCCGCGAAGAAGAGACGAACGCGGTGGACCACCCTCTCGGGGGGGTAGCTCGTCCCCCAGAAGGCGACACCCCGAGAGGTCGACCCCCGGGCACATCTCGTCGAGGCGCGGAGGACGAGCCATCAGCGGGACGACCCGCCGCTGATGGAAGGCCGACGCGACGATCGCCGCCGTGAGTCCCTCCTTCTTCAGACGCTCGACCGCGCCCAACAGGTTTGTGAGGCGACGCTGCTTCTTCTGCACGACTCCGTACCTCCAGCAGTCGGGCTGCGCGTCGATCGTCCTCCCGGTGTAGGCGGGGAGCAGGTTGTCGTCGTTCCTCAAGTAAAACCACCCGGAATGCCATCCGGAGTGGCTCAACGAAAGCTTCGCCGGGATCTAGCAATCCGATCGCTTGAGGGCGATGTTGCAGCACCCGGCCCTGACCTTCTTGCGGGTGCCCTTGACGGCCGACGCGTGGAAGATGCTCGCCTCGAAGAGATGGAGCCACAACTCCCAGTGAGGCTCGATCCCGAGGTAGCCTTCGCACACGGCGGTGAAGACCGCCGCATGACAGACGCCGTTAGGGGTGAGGTGCTGAAGCTCCATGCCGTAGTGGTGGAGGATCGCGCATAGAAGATGACTGGGTGGGGCGCCTAGCCCCGCCCGGTGGAAGAACTCGAAGCTCACCACGTAGCCCTCCGGCAGATGGGGCTCGACATGCTCCGGCGGCGGTACCATCCACTCCGGCCGGTCGACGGAAGTAACAGGCCAGAGGAGGCCGCTCTCCACCAGGTCTCCCAGGCGCGCAGTGGTCGCCGAAGATGCGAGCCAGTCATCGGGGCCGACAAGGCTGTACCTGACCATGGGAGCAGGAAGGCTAATGCGCTCGGGTGTGGGGGCGGTAGGTACGTTCCCAATCTCCCCTCTCTTTCTCTCGCGTGCGTAGAGGTCCGGCTCACAGGGCGTCTAAGGCAATGGCGGGGAGAAGGAGGCAGGGAAGGCGATGGCAAGGAGGCAGGGAAGGCAAGTGTGCAGAAAAAGCACCTGACTCCTCACCTTCGCTATTTATAAGCGGGAGGCCAACGGGCGGATCCGATAAACAGGAAACTGAATCTCCGCATTTAATGCGCCTGCACACCCCTTCCTCGTTTTCCTCCAGGGTAAGGCGTTCTGTCCCATCATCGGGCTCTGCACCGCACTCCGCCCTGCGCCTGCAACTGTTGCGCCGAACGGATATCGCCTAAAAAGGCGCGCAGCCGGAACGTTATCTTCGGAGGTAAGGAATCTTGAGGCAGCGAGAGCTGGCCCTCGAAAGAGGGTTCGACAGCTACCCTCGAGTACCCGAGGACAGAAATGACCTCGGGTTATGGGCTTCGGTCCACCCCCAAAATCTCGAGGGGACAAAGGCCGGCCCACGAACAGGCTCGATAGCCCCCCTCGAGTGCCCAAGGTCTGAGGGGACCTCGGGTTATCGACTCAGGTCTACTCCCCAGTCTCGAAGGGATAAAGGCTGGCCCTTTCACAGGGTTCGACAGGCTCCCTCGAGGACTCGAGCCCAACGGGCGAAGGCACAGGTATGTCCCCAAGTTCAATACAACTACCTGCTTTTCCCCCTCGGCGTTCCACAAAGCAGGACTCCTCCTTCGGAGGATAGCGTCGGATGACGAACCATCCATCAAATCTTGAGGGAGCGAAGGCTGACCCTTACATAGGGTTCGATAGCCGCCCTCGAGTACCTGAGGTCAGGAAGGACCCATGGTCACCGGACTCCGGTCCACCCCCAAATCTTGAGGGAGCGGAGGCTGGCCCCACGAACGGGGTTCGACAGCCGCCCTCGAGTACGCGAGTCAGGGATGTCCCGGGGGGGGGGGGGGCCAGGCGCATGCCCCTAGCTCGAGAACGAACTCTCGAGGTCCCCTGGGATATATCCGAGGCATAACCAAGGAATACCTAAGGATCCCTACGCTGGGAGGCATCGAGCCACCAACTCCTATCGAACGGGGTTGGCACCTTGGTAAGCCATATGGTCTTACTTAATGAGAGCGCCTCCGGGCTGCTAATCGACCCCTATCGAATGGGGCACGAGCTCTCACTCGGATTTTTACCCGTACTGGGCACCATTTTTAATGGACTCATGCCCGACACCAGCTCACCGAGGACTTCGGGCTCGTCCTAACGAGGATAGCACGATGCTCTTCACCCCACAATCCGAACGCAAGGATCCGTGGGAGGGACTCTATGAGGTAGTGAAGGCCTAGCCAATCGAGGGCTCGAGGGCCCGACTACGCACGGCACCCCTCGACGAAAGAGGGTCGAAAACACTCGTGACCTGGCAGACAGAGTTGACCTCTCGGGAGGGGCGCTCTGACTCCAGTTACGTTCAAGGGAGCGAAGGCTGGCCCTCGGTAGGGTTCGACAGCCGCCCTCGAACACCTCTCTTTGCAGGGAAAGGAACGCCCATAGCCCGGCAAACGAAATCGACCCCTCGGTAGGGCGCCACGCCTCCAGGTAACCTCAAAGTCCCCTCGATACAACACATCATAGCCCCCAGAGGAGTTCTTAATCACTCCTCTGGGGCCTCGGGGGCTACTGTCGGGTACGAAGGTAAGGGGTACCCTAAACCCTTCGATACATTAACGCTAAACATAGCAACCATTTTTAAGACAGAAATCAACCAATCGCTCAAGTCAGCGAAGAAGAGCCCATCACACAAAGGCCCCCTGCACCGGCTGTACCAACCAGTCGTGGGCCGGCCTGCTTCGGGAAAGAGACGGACAAGGGGTCGAATGAACGACCCCTCCGCCTCCACCTCGACGCCGGATGACGGACTGAGGGTCGAACGAACGACCCCTTGGCCTCAACCTTGATCTCTCCGACTCCGCCTCTGCTCCGACCCTACCTTGATGCCGAGTGACGGAAAGAAGTCAAACGAACGACCCCTCAACGAGAAGCTCGATCAGCCCAACTGCTCTCGGTATGGGTTAAAGTAAACCCGCCTAACGCCATGGGCGCCCACGTCCGCAGTCAAATCCATCAGCTCATCGCTGTGACCCGGACCTCCATCAACTGTGCTGCCACTGTCGCCATGACGCGAGTACGGACTCCAGAAGCACCCCTCGGGACGTGAACAGTGCAGACCTCGACGACGTCTTCGGGAATACGACAGGGCCACCCCGATCTCGATCTCACCCCTCGATCGGGGAGCTCGACCCCTACCTCCAACAACTCCGGTATGGGGCCCGTCCCATCCGCCCCGTCTCACTTCAGCTGTGGGATTCGCGCCCGCCTGCGGAAGCTGTGCCGCGACGACTTCTACTGCCGCCACGACCCGGAGCGCCAGAAGGACGGGAAGGCCATGCCGGCATAGTGCATGACATCCCTTCGCCAGCACTATGCCATGGACACGCCGCCCATACCACAACAGTTTAGGCCCTGTACCCTCGGGCTTCCCTTTGGTCTATAAAAGGGGACGCCGAGGTAGAAGAAAGGGGGCCGAATCTCTAGATTTCCAGACAACTCCACACTCACATTCCATACACCCCATTGCTCGATCGACCCCTCGAGCAACCTTCCAACCGCCTAGGGTAGCCCAGCTAGCCTTAGGCACCAGCTCACTCCGAGCTACCCCGTGTAACTCAGCTTGTACTCCCCCTGTACGAGCACTTTGGGTGCGAGATAATACAAGTCATCCTCCCCCGCTGGACGTAGGGCCTTCTTTGCCCGAACCAGGATAAATCTTGTGTACATCTTACATCACATCTGGGAGAGGGAGCACACAATATACAAATTTACTAGTTGGTGGTCTTGACTCCTGGGTCATAACACCGACAATTCCACACTTCTCCTTCACCGTTGTCGGAGAGGAGGAGATAAAACTCCAATAACAAAAACTTAGAAATTAAGACACTAACCCTAATAACTCGATCTACTAGAGCAACTTATTAAAATTAATGGACCCCACTCCCTTCAACCCTTGGTTCGTTAAGAGCTATTTTGTAAGGCTTGAACGGTTAAAATCTTAATTTCAGCTAAGAGCCGATCTACTAGAGCCGTTACCGAGGGCTAAAATCTTAACGAACAAAGGGCTAAAATTAATACTATAGTATAACCAGCTAAAATCTTAGCTTGGCTTGGCTCGGCTTGTAATGAGCCAAGTTGAGTCAAGTCGAGCCAGTCACGAGTTGAGCGAGCTAACGAGCTTCGAGTTTTTCGTTCAGCCTTAATTTTTGCTCCAAACCTGAATGTGGCAAGAAAACGTGTTGGACCTTACAAGAAAGAAAAGAGTAGGGTCCAAGTCATCTATGATTATGATTATGGAAAATCAATTAATTTTCCATTATTATTTTAGTTTCTCGTATTGGGCTAGAACTTGGTTTAGTTTTGACTATAAATAGGAGACCCAGTTAATCAAACACAAATCAACATCACGCCACCCTTAGGAGTAGGAGTATTGTAAAATTCGGTGAGTTTCTTATCCATGCTAGGTTGTAACGACCTCGATCGATCTCTAGTTTGCTGTAAGTACCGTCATGGCTCGTATTACTCTTTTGTAAGGTTGTAACGGCTTTGACCGATCTCTTATGATACATAATACAAGCTAGTGATCGTCAATTTCATGTTGAATAATTTTGTTGCTTGATATGATCTTGATAGTTATCGAATCTCTCTAAGATTGAATTTAACTTGCTTCATTCTTTCTATAGATTGATTTAGTTATCAAAATATTGTTGTTTTTAATGTTTCATTCTATATAACAATATTTTCTCAACATAGATGGAGTAGATCGGTCCTTGAATTACCATATTTGATGGCTTGCTTAATTTTTACAATTCATTTAATCTATTCATGGTTAAGCATGCTAGATCGACCGTTTTTGCTTCAATCTCATGTCTCACGTGATACGCGTTCAAGGGTATGTTTAGAGTCAATATTAAGATTCGTTAATCTCTTTTAGGGCTTTCTTTGATGGCTATAACGTCATTGACCGATCCCTACTAATAGATTTCCCTAATTATAGACGTTGTCGGTTAATAGATCTTACTCAAGACAATAAACGTATACCTTGTTAGTTGATGACGTTAGTGTCGGTTGTCATAGCTGAAAGCTTGCTCGTAGATAAAATGACATATGTTCCTTGAGTTTACCAATTTATATGTGCATGTTATCTTGATACTTGAATAAGAATACAAATAGATCAGTTAGCCCTTATGTAATTTTTATTATGGCTGCAACGGCGTAGATCGATCCCCACTGTTAAAATTCACAGATTAAGACGATGTCAGTTGGTAGGTTTTATTTGTTATAATTAGAATGGTATCTTGCTAGCATTCATTTACACTTTGGATAAATGATTGTTTCGTATGTTATAATCTTTATTTCATCTGATCGGCTAATTTAATTGTTCTTTAACTTATATATGAGAATAGCATATTTGTGATTCATATTCGGGGTATCATCTATTTAGGTGGTAATCCTATAAGCTGGCTGCTCTGAGCCATACATTCGGCATGGTCCGGTGGGTGTACCGATTAGTTCCGACTGGTGTTACTAATTACCTTTCTCCTTGTCAATTGGAGGTAAAATTGACTGGCACGCCTTGGACCAATCGGATCGATGACCGGCCTGCTGAAAGAAGCCATACGAACCAGAAGACTCCACTTTGGCTCCTGGATTGGGAGCATGTTTGGCTGACCGATTTTCAGGTGAACATGTTTTTTGGCACGCTCGGTGGGACACCACAATCATCATCGACATCATGCCACCCAAAGACGCAGCATCCAATGACGCCATACTCATGGTCACCATGGAGGAACTCTCTAAAGAAGGTAGAAGCCTCAATGAAAAAGCTCGTGAAGTGTTCCAGACTAGATGTTTGATGTCGTTCACGAAGACCCGGGACAAAGTATTCCAAAAGGCAAGAATTTTCGAAGATTGTCATGCCAGGAGATTCCATTGCTGACGAGCGAGCTGACAAGGAATACTTTGATGAATCTCTACACAAGGCTATTCGTCAGGCAATGACAAAGCACAATATAATGTTCCTCAATACTTTCAAGACTATCATGAAGAGTATATTCCCCGAGTTTCCTATTGAGAAGATGGGGCCTATGTACTTCAATTTTCCTGATCCAAGTGTTGGTGAAGCAACGCCTTCCAAGTCAACTGTAGCTAGAGGCTCTGATGGAGAAATCGGGAGTACATCCAAAGGAAGTAGTGGCAATGCTATGAATGGAGGAAGAATTGGGGAAACAATGCAACAGCCAATTGGTGCAACACCCAATCAGTGACCAGACTCGCGAGTAATGTTGGAGGAGAAGTGCCACCAGGATTCAACAATCAATAATCGGGTGGTGACCCTGCAGGATATCATCAGGTCTTGAATTATGGATATTGGGGTATGACCCCTCATCCTGAGTATCAAGGATGTACTGTCAATTCCAATGATGATTTGATATGCAAGATGACTGACATAATGGAAAATCAGTTTGACATAAGAAAGAATGCCACTTATTCTTATAGGCATCCTTACTCACAGTGGTTCAACCGTGTTGACCATCCTCCTTGCTGGAGAATGCTAGACTTTTCCAAGTTCACTGGACAAGATGATATTGGTACTGTGGAGCATATTAGCCGATATCTGGCAATATTGGGGGATACATCCGTGGAGGAGGCACATAAAGTCAGATTCTTCTCCTTGTCATTATTAGGGTCAGCATTTACATCGTACACATCATTGCCTCCCAACTCTATCCCTGGGTGGAATGATCTAGAGAAGAAATTTCATGCATATTTCTTCACTGGTACAGGAGAAAAGAGGCCTACTGATTAACAAGCATGAGGATGAAGAATAATGAGATACGTTTAGAGTTCCTTGCAAGATTCAGAAGCGTCATGAGTATGTGCTTCACACTAAACCTGCCTGATAGCCAATATACAGATTTGGTTGTTCAAGGGATGCTGTCATAGTTAAGAGAAAAGCTTGAAGGACATCATTTTGAGAATCTTGGTGCTTTAGCGTAGAGAGTATCTATGCTGAGTAACCAATGGAAGTATTAATGCAATAATACCCGATTCTAGAAGACTACAGCTATGATAGTTTGTTATCCCTTGGATGAGGATACAAATGAAGAAGATGAGAATGTTGTGGAGTGGAGTTGGGGCCAAAAGCCAGTGGTCATAGGGCATCCTTGGGTAGGTCTCAGGAAGCATATGATTTTGATATCTCCAAGGCTGATAAGATCTTTGATTACTTGTTGGAGAAAGGCCAGATCAAATTGCTAGCTGGTCAAAAGTTTCCTAGTGCAGAAGAGAGAAAGGGTAAAAGATTCTTCAAATTGGAAGCTTCAGCATTTAAAAGAACCGACAATATTCAGTCCCTGAAAGGAATAACACTAAATTAAATGATAAATTGGCAAATGCAAATTTTGCATTTATTCTACCATTGAAAATTTGCGTCTGCTTAAGGGAAAAAACATAGATCCAATTTATGTACCTAGTGATAGAAAAGATAGATTTGCAAGAAAATACACTCTTTCTTTTCTCATTTTGATTTATCTGCCAATAGCGTTTAAATAAATACTGCAGTTCTCACCCTTCTCACATTAGCAAATTGTTGAGTTATTTTAGCGAACACATATAGCAGGTACAATGTGTCTTACACTCCTCATGATAGTACTGTCCATTTTAGTGTACCGGCCAATGAAGCCTTCAGGACATTTTAGTCCTCGAGCACAGCCTAGTCAAACACAGATATAATCATCTAAGCCTATGCACACCATCACGTTGAAAAGATTTGAGGTTGATTGAACATTACAATTTAAAATGAAAACACTACATAGGGTTAGGGTGGCATCCAGTGTTGGGCTACTGGTTGGGTTCCTTCTGCCAATGGGGGCGAGGCTATAGGAATTTGTGTTGGGCAAGGACAGGTCTAGACTTATGAAAAACTGGAGGGGAGCAGCCGAACAGGGATTGGGGATTCTTGCTGCTAATGAGCTCGATTCTAGTTTTATTCTAATTAGGTGAGCACGAGACAGGTTGAGGAGCAGCATCGTCAGGCAAACGCTCAGGCTATTCCTTAGGCCTAGATGCAACTATGGCAAGACCAGCTTCAGCTACAGTTTTAGCGTTTCAGCAGACTTCAATGTAGTTCATGCAGCATATTATGACAGCCACTAGAGCCCCACCTTTCAGGCCTCATCTTCCCTAGCAGACAGGTTCTTCATAGACAGTTCTACCTCCGGCAGGGCAGTCTCAGCCAGTAGCCCTGCCTTCAACTTTATAGTCCGACATACTTTAGAGTCAGGGGTCGTCTACTCAGTTTGCTTCTCCCATGCTGCATGTCTCACAGTGGTTTGCTTCACCGGGTCAGACTTTGATTCTCATAGGCTTTACATCGACCTGGGAAACTTCCCTATCACAGACTACCAGAGATTTGTCAGCTTCTTATAGTGAGCTTACCTGTCAGCCCACACCTACTCAGGACTTGGGGACCAAGACGATAGAGCCACTCCCTCCGACTAAGGGTACTCACACATCCTAAGTGGTGCCGTCTGAAGTATCTCTTGAGAGCTCGACTCGAACGGTATCCACACCTCCTACTGTAGTCTAGACAGAGGCTATGGCCATTACAGTAGAGGTTGCACCAGCTAAGGTAGCAGTGGTGGCTTCTGAGCCATAGGGACAGATTGCAGAGTTAAAGGCACAACCCGTTGACCTAGTCATAGAGTCAAAGGCATAGCCAGTCCTCGATATTGAGTTAGAGACAGATGAGCCGACCTAGACCGCTTCACAGTCACCGGTAGCTTCTGAGTATCTGGCAGATGACAGTTTGACCTCCGACCCCAACTACTCCTAGGAGCTTGCCTCACGCGACTTGACTGCTCTAGTCCCAGGACTGTAGTTTTTTGGTGCTTGTCGCTAATGGAGGAGAGGGTGGAGTATGTAGACTCATGAGGAGTTGTGAGAGGGTTGGATCTTTTTGTTGTGTTATACTCATATCATGCATCATGCTTACTACTTTATTACATTATATTATATGTATGCTACTTGGTTGTGTGACATGTCTCTCTATGCTTTTTACTCATATATGTTGATGATATGTCACTTGGTTATGCTCATGCTATATGCTTGTTATGCTTCCGTGCTTAGCTCCAATATATCTTTTGAGCATAACTTGTTGTACTCATGCGCGCTTAATTCATATTCATATGAGTACTTGTTGTGATTTGGTTGATATAAGCATGTTCATTCATTCTTATTCACTAACCCATGCATATATGAACCAAGTCATTGAAAATCTCACCAAACCATTCTTAACTCATACTCGAGATCGTATTACCATCAATCACCAAAAAGGGGATACTAAAAGCATCTAGGCCCCAAAAGTTTTGGTGATTAACGACAATGCAAGATTATTATGACTAACGTGTGTTTTGTAGAGACAAATTGAGTTAGGTAATGGTAATAGTGATTGAATGGGCAACCAATGGATTTCATGCCCCTTTGCGATGGATATCGTTTCAGTTTCAAAGGAATTCAACAAGACTTAGAATGATCTAGGTCTAAGTGTCATTGGAGTTGGGAGACCCTTATAGTAGATAAGGGTCTCTGTTTTTACCTTTGACCGTACTATTAAGGGGGTTTGAATGTGTAGCTTGACTTAGATAAGTCTCATGTAGTAGGTGTGGTGCACACTTGTCTAACATAGCCCTAAGTGACCCTAGGTTGGCCCTAAGATCAGTTGGAACAACTTCCATTGTTGATGAAACTCGATTCATAGTTGTTTCAGGGATTTAGAGAGCACTGGACGCTAGTTCAACTGGCACTAGACGTGTACAGTGTATGCAAAGTGGCTAGGGTTTCCACATGACTCTATCCCCATGAGGCACCGGAACATTCGGTGTACTCAATGAGCGCTCGAGAGCGCATCGGACGTAGGCACCAGACGCTGGGTCCCCTTGAGGGTCGCATCGGGTGAGTAGCGTCCAGTGGTGTTATAGTAAGGTTCTAGAGAGGTCTGAGAGCCACCGGACACGTCCGGTGCTCACACAATGAGTTTCCAGAGAGCGTAGAGAGGCACCAGAGTGTCCGATGCCTACTGAATTCAAACAGTAACTAGCCATTGGGAAGGCACCGGAGCATCTGGTGCTCATTAAAACATAGAGTTTTATTCCCAACGGGTATGTTTGAGGTGGGGGTATTTATACCCCTTCCCTTGCTTCTCTCTCTTGCCTCTCCTCATTCCATCAGCTGAGATACACTTGGAGAGTGTCTGAGAGAGCAAGAGCTCTAGTGAGGAGTTGAGATTTGCTAATCCCTAGCTTAGATCCCTCATTAGTGTCTAGTGAGCAACAAGTGTGCATCCACTCACCTCATAAGACTTGTGTGAGTCAAGTGTGAGTTCTATCTTGTCACTCTTAGTGATCGACAACACCTAGATGGCTTGGTGGCGATTGGGAGCTTGAACATCATCTGGTGGAGATTGTGGATGACTCAAGCCATGTTGTGATCAGTTGTGGGTAATTCACCGAGCCAGAACGACAAAAAATCAGCCCGTAGAGAGCACTTGGTCCTTGCGCGGATCAAGGGTAGTGATACCATTTCGCGGGTGCTCTAATGAGGACTAGGGGGAGTGTCGACTCCTCGATACATCGGCAAAACGTCAACATGTGAAACTCCCTTCTCCTTTCTCCTTCTATCTCTTGCAATTACTTTCATGCACTACTTTCTTTGCTATTGTTTCATTGATGATCATGCTTGACTAGAATTGCATAGGGTGTTGTTCTACTTATGTTCTTGCTTAGTTTCCTTTCTATAGCTTGTTATCACACTTGTAGGCACTAGGGTTAATTGACTTTTGGTGTAGGTTTAATTCTTGCATAGAAATTTTAGAAAAACTCAATTCACCCCCTGTCTTGGGCATTTTGATCCTTTCTCCCTATGAGGATACTATATGTCATCGATCTCATCATCGATGGATGCAAAAAAGGAATCAAGGTTTCAAGGTGATGTTCTGCATCCTATGTCGTACATGGTGATGCAACTACTGATATTCTTTCAGTGATTTAGATGCGGTTTGAACTCGTTCTGAAGTGTTGGATCTTACGACATGTTCAATGTTTTGGTGTTGGCCATTAGATTCACTTAAGGACTACACTTTAACTCTAGTATTCGAGGGAAGCCATTGAAAATAAGACGATAAAAGAATCTAAATAGAATATTATGTATTTTTTATTTTAGATTTTTTTCACGTATATAGTAATTTGGAGATATATTGTGTCAAGATTTAATATAAGTTCTCCTCACTTCCAATGAAAATACATATGCTATGAAAAAATCTCGACATCAACCATTTTATGGTCATAATTACGCTATTTGTAACACTAGAAAATACACCTGTTGTGAAAAAGCTCGACATCAACCATTTAATGGTCATAATTAAACACACTGTTTGCAACCTTGTAGTGGTGGGTGGGGCATTTTACAAGCACAAAACCAGTTCGACGAAACACATGGCGTATTATTACATATATGAGCACTCGTGGGCAACGCATGTTATGGTGAAGACTACACCATGATTTTTGTTTTGGAGTTGGCCTAGCCGACAGAAAAATCAGGCGGAGGGTCGCCTTCTGAGTTCTGATTCGTCTCTCTCGCTAGGTGACCTGGCTTGATCTCAAAAAAAAAAGGTGACCTGGCTTGGATGGTTCTTGAAGCCTGCTCTGTTGGCCGGCAGTCTCTCTATTATTCGCTGTAACATTTTAGGCCCTATTTAGTAGGGATTCCTAATAGCACTTCTGTGATATATTTACTTTTCATATATTGTTTATAGAAACCGTTTTTATCACTTTTTCTTCTTTTCTTACAGAGCTCGTGGGAGCAAAAAAAATTATTTGCTTATTTACCTATTTTTAATTTGTTTTTTATTAGTATCAGAATACTCATGCAACATCCATATAACATCTGATGTGATATCCAAAAACTTTACAGAGTGCATCTGAATAAGCCTGCCCTCAGATTAAAAAAGAGTGCACTTCTAGCTATAGTGCTACTTGCCGTCTTGTAAAATGAAGGATCTTAATTTCAAAATGCGATATTCATTTATATATCGACCAAAATGTTTATCATGAACCCAAATATAGTAATCAAAGAGGTTTATATATGTGTCATTTATCTTGCACACATAAATGGCAGTTCCTAGGCAGCAAGTATAGCGAAAAAAATGTCAATCACGTACATTTGCGGATGTCTCCCGAGAAAGAGAAACCACAATTCAATCATCGAACATAGTACACGAACGGGCCGCCCGCGGCTTTGCCGCCAGCAGTAAAGATGGCCAAACGGGCCGATTTTTTCGGGCTGGCACGAGCATGGCCCGAAAAACGCCCCGAGACGCTAGCGACGTGCTCGTGTGCCAGTCCGGCCCGCCACCGTGTCCGTGCTCGGGCTGCCATATCAGCCCGCTAGCACGGCACGGGCACGGGCACGGGCACGGGCACGGCCCGCTCCAACGGCAAGCACGGCCTCGGAACGGTGCCTCGGCCTGATGCGGCTTGGCCATTGGATGGAGGACGTCCCTGCCATCCTAGCCGTTGGAGGCGCACCCCCCTGGGAGGGGTATAAATACCAGCGCCGCGGCGAGCCCCCCCCGCCACGAACCCTAATCACTCTCTCCTCACTCGCTCCCTCTTTGGAACCCTAACCCTAGCCGCCGCCTGCTGATCTCCTCACTCCTCTGTCCTCTCGTCTTCCCGTTGGCCGGTGGCCGGCACGGGCATGGCCGATCTCCTACACCTCTCGTCTGCCTCCATGACCGACGATGTAGGAACCTCCTCATCCACATCTTGAACTCTTCGTATTTTCCTCGTCTCCCTCCTCATCCACCTCTGCATCCGGTACTTGTGGGGCTCCGTGAGCTTACGTCGAGGAACTAGGGTGTCGGATATGTACGTCGACGTCGTCGTTGTCTCTGGTGCTCCGGCCGTAGACGTGAGTTTTTTGCGGATCTGTACATCTTGATTCCTCTGAGCTCTCACCCCCGGATCTGTGTGCTAACATTCTTTTTTTGATGGTCTTTTGAAGCCGTCAAGGGACCGGAGAACGGCGGCGACGAGATGTCGTCCGACGAGGTGGAGGAGATCGGGACCGGTCACTCCATGACCATGAACGATGAGTTGCGCCTCTGTGGGATGCGCGGAGATGACGAGGAGGACCTCGCTGGTGATGCCGAGGAGCTTCTCAGTCTCGGCCATGCCGCTGCCGCCGAGTTGTTCAACCGGACTCATGCTGAGGTAGAGCTGGCTGCTGCTGCCGCCAACACCGGCACTGCCGGTGATGGCCAGGCAAATGCACCCGGCAAAGGTGAGGCCGAGGCCGTTGGCGGCACAGCCAGGCCGCCCAGGGTCAGGAAGTCGACCTCTGCATGCTGGGATGATTTCACTGAACTCACAAAACAGGTAAACAACAAGGATTTCAGGTATGGGGCTATCTGTAAGCACTGTAAGGAGTTCAGTGCTATGTCTAGGTTTGGTACTGGCCATCTCCTTCGTCATGTGGATAGTTGCCCTAAAAAGTGTGAGATTGATCGTATGACTCAGCCCCACATTACTTTCACTAGGGACGGTACTGTTCGTAACTGGGATTATTCTGCTGATGTGGCTCGTTCAGAGCTTGTTCGCTTGCTTGCTAGGCTAGATCTTCCCCTCTATATTGGGCAAACTGAGGCCTGGGAAGAGTACATCACAAAGGCTCATAACCCTAGGTTTAAACATGTTTCTAGGCAAACAACAACTAGAGATTTGTTTAAGTACTTCACTGATAAGCGTAATAACCTGATAGATGCTTTGAAAAATAATGCTATTACTTCTGTTGCTATTACTTATGATATTTGGTCTGGAAATGCTAAAGAGGATTACTTGAGTGTTGTTGCTCATTACATTAATGTTGATTGGCAACTTGAAAAGAGGGTGCTGGGTCAAGGCTGATTGATGTGTCACATAATGCTGAGAACATTGCTGAACGTGTTGCTAATGGGCTTAATGAGTTTGGTATATTGAACAAGGTTTTCTCTGTTACTTTGGACAATGCATCTACTAATAACAAAGCTATGGATAAAATTAAACCTGTGCTTAAGGAGTATTTGGGTGCTGATCTGTTTTTGCATCAACGTTGTGCTTGTCATATCATTAACCTGATAGTTAAGGAGGCTCTAGCTATTGTTAATCCTATGCTTGATTGTTTCAGAACTACAATATCATTCATCAACTCTTCTAACCAAAGAATTGCTGCATATAAGAGTTTCTGCATGGCATCTGGTATTAGACCTAGGAAACTTGGATTGGACATGGATGTTAGGTGGAACTCTACCTATCTGATGCTTAAGCATCTGTTACCTCACAAGGAATCTTTTAATACTTTTATTGAGTCTAATTATCCTAGACCTAGAGATGGTGCATTTCTGTTGACTCATGATCATTGGGCTATGGCAACTAAAATCATGGCATTTCTTGAACTGTTTTATGACTCAACTATTGATTTGTCTGGTGTGTATTATCCTACTGCTCCTCTTATGGTTCATCACATTGTTAGGATTGCTATACATCTACATAAGTTTCAAAATGATGAACATATTAGACCTGTTGTGCAACCTATGATTGATAAATACAACAAATACTGGAAACAAATACCTGATCTCTACTGTATTGCATTTATCTTGGATCCTAGAGCTAAGATTAAAGGTTTTAACAAAGTGATTAGGAAGTTGCAATTGATAACTGATGTTGATTACAGTAATAAGTTGGTTGAGATTAGAGCTCTTCTTTTCAAGTTGTATCATAAATATGATGATATGTATGGCTCTGTCAAGGAGAAAAGGGTTGTCCCTCCAACACTATCAGGTAAGAAGAGAACTGCTTGGGATGACATTTATGATGATGATGATGACATTATTCCTTTTAGTCTTGATCTGTCCAGGTCTATGTCTGCTACTGCATTGCTTCATGTAGCATCTTCTACCAGTTCTGCTTCTGAACTCAGTGCCTACCTGGACTGTGATACAGTCAGTCAGTTGGATGATGACTTTAACCTCTTGCATTGGTGGCATCAACATAAACTTACTTATCCAGTTCTTTCAACCCCTGCTAAAGACATTTTTAGTGTGCCTGTTTCTACCATTTCTTCAGAGGCAACCTTCAGCTTGACTGGTAGGATCATTGAAGAACGACGGAGGCGGTTGAACCCTGAAACCATGGAGGCACTCACTTGCATCAAGGATTGGGAAGCGGCAGCAGCACGACTACAACATATGGTGGAGGACAAGGTTCTTGTGATGCCTTTGAGCATCAATATCTCGATTAGGCATTTCTGTAATGGTCTATAATAGTGATTAGGACTAAGAACTGATTTGAACATGGAACTTGTGATGTAATGAACAATGAACAATTAAACTGGAGCTTGACTGCACTCTTTTTCCCTGTCTAGGGTTTCTCACAAGGGTGAGTTTTACCTAGACAAGTTTTTAATGAGGCAACCATTGCACAAGCTCCCTTTTGTTTTATCTGAGTCTTTTGTTTGATGGTTATGTGTCTTGTTGGATGATTTTGATCTGTGGATTATCAAAGTTGTAAAAAATTGAGTTCTTTTGATGTTTTTGATGAAACTAGTGCTGTGACTTGATAGTGTCTTTTGTTTCATAGTTATGTCTTGTTGGATGATTTGGATTTGTGAACTATGAAAGTTGTGAAAAAATGAGTTTTTTTATGTTTTTGATGAAACTAGTGTCGTGCTGACACGGGACTGGCGGGCTGGCGTGCCCAGCGGCACGGTACGGCACGCTCCAGCTCTAGCCGTATCGTGTTTGTGCTGAAATTCGGACACGACAGCACGATAGGCACGGCACGGCAAACACGCGTGCCTTATCGTGCCCGTGCCGAGTCGTGCCCGTGCTAGTGGCCCGGCACCGATTGGCCATCTTTAGCTAGGAGCACGGTGCAGCGCTAGCTAGTGGTAGTGGTAGGGCCGTATGCCGCTGTCTGCTGACGTAGGGGCGGCAGAGACTGCTCCTCAATCGATCTCCACTGCATTCAATTGCTTCACCTGTGTCTGCTCTGCGTGGTATAGGTGTTTTTTTTCGTGGGAAATTTATTTGTCGTGTTACATCGAATCTTCTGGCACTAATTTAGTCTATGAAAAATAGACTAATTATAAAACTAATTGCATCACCATGCAGAAATTAACAAGACGATTCTATTAAGACAAGTTAATCTAGAAATGTTTACTGTAGCATAACATTGTCAAACATAAATTAAATAGGCTTAAAAGTTTCGTCTCACGAAATAGACTAAATTAGTGACGGATGATTCGATGCAACGGGGGCAAAACTTTTGACGCTCCAACCAAATTTTTGACGGATGATTGTTTCATGATAAGTCTATTGATATAATTTTCATATTTTTAAAGTCAACAACTTAAAAATTATTCATGATTTATATTCTCAACGTTTAACTAAAACTTTGTTTTAAACGATCAGTTTTTCTTTAGTACCCCCCCCCCCCCCGGAGATGGCAGCCATAGCAGGTGCTTTCGTAGGTACCAACCGCGCGCATAATAAACCTACTCCATACAACAGTGCGTACCTTGGGCACATGACCAAATTGCATCGGCAAAGGTCAAGTAGGTGCCGGTTTGACGAATCTCTCCCTCCATGATTATAGTACGTACTCCTACATATGCAACGAACTAACTAAAGCGCGGGAGGACAAGGAAGAGCGACCGAACGTTCCGATCCGTGTGTTGCGCCGGGACAAGCCCAACCAATTTTATTTTAAATTTCGCTAACCGTTCATCTGGCCAGCATTGTGTACAACCAGAGATTATTCACCTTCACGTACAAGACCACTTAATTCTCTTCTTCCTTTCTTATAATCACTGTTATCCACGGAAGAATGCAATTCTAATACATTCTTTAGTTGACGTATCTAATGTTTAACTAAATATGTGGATAAAAATATTAACATTTATGACATTAAACAAGTATATAGAACAAAAATTTATCTAATAACTAACTAATCTATCTAGCGATATTTATTCGATATATTATAAATCTCGATAGCTATTTATTAAACATAAGATATTTTAACTCCTACCGTGAGATCCTGTGATGCAGGCAGCGGCGAGTCCTGTTCGTGAAACTGGGGTATGTACAGGAGATGAAAATACTAAACTTGCACTTAAGCATAATTAATTAATTATATGTTAATTAATAGCTGTAGTAAATAATTTTCAAGAGAGGAACCACCCTTTACTCCCTAGTACAGTAAATATAGCGCGGAGCTGCCAAATTGTTCTTATATACTATAATCAGTTCTTTTAAAATAAAAGGAAGTAATCTTAGTAGTAGTAGTACTATATATAGCTAGGGGAGTAGTACCGGTGCTTTTTGCATTGCATGAGTTTTGATAAAAATATATATTGCTCTAGAATAAACAAGCTGGCCGATCTTTTTTCAAAGATACTCGATCCTTTCCGGAGAAAACAACAAACATATTAATTAATGAGAAGTTTGCTCGGTAATCATTAGTCAACTCTGAGTCATATTATCATCTCAGCGGAAATGTGTTAGCTAGACAGTCAGCTGGCTCTCCCTTTTGTATGTCGTCCAGACAATCCTTCGGTTATGCACTTGGACTGACTAAACACCTACCACTAGTCTAACAAACAAACTTGTCCGTTGAATTTATTTTCCCTGCTCAAATCTAACAAACTTGATGTTGCGAGTTGTGGCCATATATATATATATTCTCCGTTTGACTTGCTTCTATTACCAGTGCTCCCTCTATATAGAAATTAGGTCAGTCTCAATGGAGAGTTTCATGGCGTCGTTTCCAAGACTGCCATATCATACAAAATGAAATGAAACTCGGATGAAATTGTTGGGGATACTACCTCACCGTATCCCCAGAGAACTTGTGGGCCTTCCGACCAGGAGACGGCCCAGCCGCGAGGCCTTGTGGCACGCGACCAGCCCGTCGTGCTCGCCAAGGACTCCAGAGAAGCCTTGTTCGCCAAGGAAATTTCTAGTAGATAGACTCGGATCCCTTGCCATAAGGGACCGATCGTAATCTGTTAGGCGAGCAGGGACCCCGTAAAAAACAATCTCTTAGACTTCTCTCAGATCAACTACAGATCTTGTAACCTAATACGCAAGATCAATCAAACCACCAAAACACAGGACGTAGGGTATTACGGCGATTTGCCGGCCCGAACCTCTCTAAATCGCCGTGTCTACACTCTTTGTGTTACGCTTGATCGCCGTCGCCACACCTCCGCCTACAATCTACTACCGTAGGGTACCCCCTAGGTAGATTGCGACGCGTATTTCGTCGACAGTTGGCGCGCCAGGTAGGGGGTGTGTGCATCGACGTCATGGCTCCTCAAGCGGTTACGTTCCCAGATTCGATGGTCCTGCCGACGGCCGGGACCATGCTTCAGAATGGATCCATCTCATGGACCATCAGATCTACCCCTCAGCGGACAGACGCGCCGTTGCTCGCGCGTCGTCCCACCACATTGACGCGTCGCCAGCCGAAGAAGATCAGCATCGACGTCCTAGTCGGCGCCATCGACCGCTCCAACGCCAACATCACCGAGTGCATCGACCTCGTGCAGGCGGTACGACGTCGGCTCCCCGGCCACCACGGTCACCGACCACACAGCCGCCGAACCGCAAAGGCGACGACCGCAACAACCAGAGGTGTCCGCATCCCTCCAACTATGCCTTACGAACTCAGCAACCAGGCGACGCTTTTTCAACGTGTCGGGTACGAAGGTAAGGGGTACCCTAAACCCTTCGATAAATTAACACTAAACATAGCAACCATTTTTAAGGCAAGGATCAGCCCACTACTCGGTGAGACGCGGCCCATCAATCGAAGGCCCCCCCTACACCAACTGCGGCAACAAGCCACGGGCCGGCTCCACCTCGACGACGGACGAGGGGGCGAGCGAACGACCCCCGGCTCCACCTCGACGACGGACGAGGGGGCGAGCGAACGACCCCCGGCTCCACCTCGACGACGGACGAGGGGTCGAACGATCGACCCCCCGGCCTCTACCTCGACTTCGACCTCTCTGACCCCGTCGACGCCTCGACCTCCCCCTCGACCAAGGGTCGAGCGGACGACCCTCGGACGAGGGGCTCGATTAACCCAACTGCTCCGGCATGGGTTAAAGTGAACCCACCTAACTACATGGGCGCCCGCGTCCGCTGTCAAATCCGCCAACTCCCCGTCCAGTCCCCGATTCCCGTCAACTGTGCCGCCACTGTTGCCACTACGCGAGTACGGACTCCAACAGTACCCCTCGGAAAGTGAACAGTGCGACCCTCGACGACGACTTCGGGAGCGCGACGGAGCCACACAGGGCTCGACCCCCTCCCTCGACCGGGGGGCTCGACCCCCTCCTCTTCAACAACTCCGGTACGGAAGCCGTCCCATCCGACGTCCCGCTTCGGTCGTGGGACTCGTGCCCGCCTGCGGACACTGCACTGCGATGACTTCTACTGCCGCCACGACCGGGGACGCCTGAAGGACGGGAAAATCATGCTGCGACAGTGCTCAACGTCTCTCCACCAACACTGTGCCGCGGATACGCCGCCCATACTGCTACAGTTAGGGCCCTGTACCCTCGGACCTCCTCTTGGTCTATAAAAGGGGACGCCGAGGTAGAGTATAGGGGACTTCTGGGGACTCTGAGGATCGGCTCCTACTTCATCTGGGACTCTGATCCGACTTTCGTTCTCAGGGACCCTAGTCCACACTCCACACACACCACGCCACTCGATCGACCCCTCGGGTGGCCGACTCCGTGTAACACAGCTTGTACCCCCCCTGTACGAGCACGCTTTGGGTGCGAGATAATACAAGTCATCCTCCCCCCGCTGGACGTAGGGCCTTCTTTGCCCGAACCAGGATAAACCTTGTGTCCATCTTGCATCACGTCTGAGAGAGGGAGCGCGCGATATACAAATTTACTCGTTGGTGGTCTTGACCCCCGGGCCATAACACCGACACAACACTAGATACCCCGATCAGTCTTCGATGAGATCCCTCCGACACCCATCGTGAACACCGTCATCATCTCCCCGATCCCCAGTAACTCTGACCAGCCAGCGTCCCTCGGGGGCACGGTTTCAGTCACTACCACGATGCCCGAAACACCCGATCCCTCTAGATCGACTAGCGAAATCCCCGAGTTCCCCCCAGGCTTTGGTGGGATGGTCTTCCACGTCTCCGCCGACAGCGCTCCTCGCGACAGCGAGACGGAGGCTGCTTGTGTCGCAAGGGAGCAGCACAACATCGAACGCGCTCGACGCCGTGAATGGGAGCGCATCGAGCAAGAAAAGCAGGAGGACGAACGCCGTGAGCGTGACCGACTCACGCGTGAACAACGCGAGCGGGACCGAAGAAATGGTGGTCGCATGCCAGGACGTAATCTCCAACACGAATTCGACCAGATAGGCGACATTACGGTATACCCCACCCCAAGCGCCAATCTGGCCGCTGCAACCTGCGAGTTGTCCAAACTCCCGACCACACCGGAAATCGAGAAGATAGAAGCCCACCTGAAGGCAACGATGGTCCAGGTGAACAAGGCGGCTCGCCAAAATGAATTCTCCGACCAATCCTACAGCAAAAACAACTCCAGAAGCCCCCCGCGGGATTACAGGCGAAGATCCCCGCTGCGGGATGACAAGGAGCGCGGCAACCCGCGCCACGAACGATCGCCGGAGCTGGCCGACGAAGACCCCAAGTGAGTACCCACGCAGATATCCGCATTACAACGATAATCAATGGCGAGACTGGGCGCCACCACCTATCGGGAATCTGCGACGGTCCCTCCGCTTGCGTCTCTGGCCTGCGATCAGGAGGAGGCGCGAGCGGCTCCGACGCGCTCGCCGTCGTGCGAGCTCTGGGGCGCCGGATGCCGTTCCCTCGGTCCCAGCTGGCGACACGGCCCCTTCTCCTAGGGGTCCGCTTGACCCACGCTTGTGGGCCGAGGGCGGGCGTCTCCCCGAACGGAACTTCGGCTCTGCCATGTCGTCATCCCCGGAGGCTCCCATGGCTTCTTCGACACCCTCGACCCCGTCACCACCGCGTGACCCGTTCCCATATGGGCTTCGCAACAGTGCCGGACTCTACTTTTCTTTCGCAGGGCTGCGGATACATACATGCGACGAGTCTCCATGGACTCCATCGTGGGCGACGACCGATCCCGTCACCGCCACTTCACCGGGCGAACCAGAGCTGCCCCGTACGTGGGGCACGTTACGGCGGCGCCTGGAGGAGGAAGAAAGGGGTAGGCTCTTCCCCCACTTCTACCACGCGGACTTCGACTCGGACTCTCCCGACGAGAGTTACGACTCCACTCGGGAGTGCTTCCACCTCGACGAGCAAACCGACCTCCAGGACGACGTCGATGACACCGCGGCCACCAAAGAAGGAAGGGGGGCCAACGCCACTCCACCTCGAGATGCCATCCCCCCAAGTCCTGATAGAGCCGATCCACCCCCCGATGTCCAGATTACGCAGGTCCGAGAGCTTCTCGGCAAGCTCGAGGAGGAACGCCTGCGTCTTCAGCAGCTCGAACACGCCCTCGAGCGGGATCGAGGGCGTCCTCAGGGTGGAGGAGCTCGCGAGCGGCCCAGGAAGTCCACCGGCAGATCGTCGAGGAGGGGAACGCCGAACCCCGAGTCTTCAACCGCGCGAGCCAGAATGTCGTAGCAGCCGCGATGCTGCTCCGCGACATGCCAGCGCCATCGACCCCCCAGGCACAGCGTATCAGGGACGAAATCCAGGGGCTGCTCCAAACTGCGGCCGTGCAGCAGGCGGAGAGCTCGGCCTCGAGGCGTCGAGGGGCTGCCTCTGAGCGACAAGCAGCGCCCCCTCGACAAAATCGGGAGGCCTCTGTCCACCAGAACAAGGTGCCCCAGGGCCGGGTCGTGCCACGACCGGTTTAGGAATGCCTTGTCGACGACCTCCCCCCTCGAGTGATCAATCGACGTCGATACGGCGACGCCGAGGCTCGAGGCTACAACGCTCACCGAGGTGGGCGCTACGACAGCGACGAAGACCGATGTCGGTCTCCGGAGCTGCCGGGGCCCCGAGTCTTCGGAAGAACTATCCGGCGGGCCTCCCTGCCCATACGTTTCCGTCCACCCACCAGCCTGATCAAATACAACGGCGAAACCAAGCCAGAGCTCTGGCTTGCCGACTTCAGGCTGGCGTGCCAGCTGGGTGGAGCCAAAGATGACCTCGTCATCATCCGGCAACTCCCATTGTTCCTCTCCGACACCGCTCGAAGGTGGCTCGAGGAGCTACCCCCGGACTTGATCCAGGACTGGTCCGACCTAGTCCGGATATTCGAGGGCAACTTCAAGGGCACCTACGAGCTCCCGGGCAACTCCTGGGACCTTCGCAGCTGCAAGCAGAAACCAGGGGAGACCCTCCGCGCCTTCACCCGCTGATTCTCGAAGCAGCGTACCGCACTGACCCACATCTCCGACCACGAGGTCATCACGACGTTCATTGCCGGGACAACCTGCAAGGAGTTGGTGCGGGAGCTGGGGCGAAACATCCCCAAGACCGCCAACGAGCTCATGGACGTCATCGCCAACTACGCGGCTGGCGACGAGGCCGTTGGGGCATTCTTCCAGATTCCCCCAGGGAAGGGGAAGGGAAACACGGATGAACCCGGGGGCTCGGACGATGGGCCCAAGAGAAACAAGGGGCCCAGGAGGAACAACGACGGCAACGGCGGCCGGAATAAGAAGAAGAAGAACCAACCGGGCCGGCGCAACGTCGAGCCCAACGTCCAGCACGACGACGAGCCCGACGACCTTGTCGCTGCAACGGACAAGCGGAAGCCACGAGGGCCCCCTCCCGACGGGAGCGTCTTCGACAAGATGCTGAAGGAACCGTGCCCCTATCATATGGGGCCGGCCAACCACCGCCTCGAGGATTGCCGCATGCTCCGAAAGCACTTCATCCCTCCTGTCTCTAGGAGAGACGACGACAAGGAAGACCCGCCCTGTGACGCCCAGTCAGGGGCGATGTCCAAAAAGGAGGCTTCACCGAGATCCACGACTGCTACATGATCTACGGGGGACCCTCGACTCGTCTCACCACGCGCCAGCGCAAAGAGGGAACGTCGAGAAGTTTTTTCCGTTCGGGCCCAGGCCCCGCGGTACCTCGACTGGTCCCACACGCCGATCACCTTCGATCAGGACGACCACCCCGAGCACGTCCCCAACGCGGGGGCTTACCCGCTCGTCGTCGGCCCGATCATCCTCAACACCCGCCTCACCAAGGTGCTCATGGATGGGGGGAGCAGCCTCAACATCATCTACGCCGAGACCCTCGACCTCCTGGGGATCCCGAGGACCATGGTCCTGCCCAGCGCGGGGGGGTTCCACGGGATCGTCCCCGGGAAGAAGGCACTCCCGATCAGCCGTATCAAGCTGCCGGTCTGCTTCGGCGTCCCCTTGAACTTCCGAAAGGAAGAGTTGACCTTCGAGGTGGTCGCGTGGCGAGACACCTACCACGCCATCATCGGTAGACCGGGATACGCCAAGTTCATGGCGGTCCCGAACTACACCTACCTCAAGCTCAAGATGCCGGGACCCTCGGGGGTCATCACCGTCGACACCTCCTACGAGCACGCATACGACTGCGACGTCCAGTGCGTGGAAAAAGCCGAGGACCGTGAGGAGTCGGCTATCCTCACGGCCCTCAACGACTTGTCCGGAGAGATCCCCGACCCCAAGCGCCACGCTGGCAACTTCAAGCCGGCGGAAGACACGAAGACCGTCCCGCTCGACCCCGGCCTCGCGGATGGGAAGGTGCTGACGATCAGCGCCACCCTCGAGCCCAAATAGGAAGCTGTGCTCGTCGACTTTCTCCGTGCGAACGCCGACGTGTTTTCATGGAGCCCCTCGGACATGCCGGGCATCCCGAGGGAAGTCGCCGAGCACTCCTTGGACATCCGAGCCGGGTCCAAACCGGTGAAGCAACGCCTGCGCCGCTTCGACGAGGAGAAGCGCAGGATCAGCGGGGAGGAGGTCGACAAGCTTTTGAAGGCTGGATTCATCAAGGGGTGCATCATCCCGAGTGGTTAGCTAATCCCGTGCTTGTAAAGAAAAAGAATGGGAAGGATAGGATGTGTGTAGACTACACCAGTTTGAATAAAGCATGTCCTAAAGTTCCTTTTCCTTTACCACGCATCGACCAAATAGTAGATTCCACTTCGGGATGTGAAACCCTTTGCTTCCTCGATGCGTATTCCGGCTACCACCAAATAAAGATGAAGGAGTCCGATCAGCTCGCGACCTCCTTCATCACTCCCTTCGGCATGTTTTGCTACCTCACCATGCCCTTCGGCTTGCGGAACGCCGGGGCCACCTACCAGCGATGCATGCTCCACGTCTTCGGGAAACGCATAGGGCCGACTGTCGAGGCCTACGTCGATGACATCGTGGTCAAGTCCAGAACCGCCGGAAACCTGGTCGGAGACCTCGAGATCACGTTTGGGTGCCTCAGGGCTAATCGCATAAAACTAAACCCTGAGAAGTGTGTCTTCGGGGTCCCTCGAGGCATGCTCTTGGTTACATAGTTTCCCAGCGCGGCATCGAGGCCAATCCCGAGAAGGTAACCGCCATCACGTGGATGGGCCCGATCAACGACCTCAAGAGCGTGCAAAGGGTTACTGGGTGCCTTGCTTCCCTCAGTCGCTTCATCTTGAGGCTCGGAGAGAAGGCCCTACCCCTTTACCGCCTCCTGAAGAAGATGGAACACTTTGCGTGGACCACCGAAGCTGAGGAATCGCTCTCGATACTCAAGGCCTTGCTATCCTCGCCCCCGGTCTTGGTCCCCTCGAGCCTGGCCGAGCCCCTCTTGCTCTATGTCGCAGCGACTACCCAGGTAGTCAGCGCGGTCATAGTGGTCGAGAGGGAGGAGGAAGGACACACCCTGCCGGTTCAGAGGCCTGTCTACTTCGTGAGCGAGGTCCTTTCCGAGACCAAGACGAGGTATCCCCACATCCAGAAGCTGCTGTACGCGGTCGTCCTCACTCGGCGTAAGCTCAAACATTACTTCCTGGGCCATCCGGTCACTGTGGTTTCTTCTTTCCCCCTCGGAGAGATAATCCAGAACCGGGAGGCATCGGGAAGGATCGCCAAGTGGTCCGCCGAGCTCATGGGGGAGACCCTCTCCTACGCCCCTCGGAAGGCCATCAAGTCTCAGGTACTGGCAGATTTCGTTGCAGAATGGACCGACACCCAACTACCCCCGGCGCAGGTTCAGAGCGAGCTCTGGACCATGTACTTCGACGGATCGCTGATGAAGATGGGAGCAGGCGCCGGATTGCTATTCATATCACCCTCAAGGGTCCATATGCGATATGTCATCCGCCTCCACTTCCCCGCCTCCAACAACGTCGCCGAGTACGAGGCCCTCGTCAACGGCCTGCGCATCGCCATTGAGCTTGGGGTTCGACGCCTTGACGTGCGAGGGGACTCTCAGTTGGTGATCGACCAAGTGATGAAAGACTCGAGCTGCCACGATCCTAAGATGGAAGCCTACTGCAAGGAGGTCCGAAGGCTCGAGGACAAGTTCTACGGCCTCGAGCTCAACCACGTAGCCCGTCGGTACAACGAAGCTGCCGACGCGCTGGCCAAGATCGCGTCTACTCGAGGGACGGTCCCCCCCGACATCTTCTCGAGGGATCTGCACACACCATCCGTTGACCTAGGCTCGGGGGCTCCTGCCCTCAAGAAAGGGGTCGACCCACCCCCCTCGACCAATCCCCCCTCGAGCGGGGGAGAGGTCATGGAGATCGACAGGGCCGCCGCGGCGCCAACCCCTCCGACGGATTGGCGCGCGCCTTACCTCGAGTACCTGATGCGAGGCGAACTCCCGGAAGACCGCACGGAAGCCCGTCGAGTAGCTCGACGTGCCAAAACCTACGTCTTGTACGGGGATGGCCGCGAGCTATATCGATGTAGCCCGTCGGGTGTACTTCAACGATGCCTCACCCTCGAGGAGGGGAGGGCATTGCTGAAGGACCTACACTCGGGGGCTTGTGGCCACCACGCGGTGCCGAGAACGTTGGTAGGAAGTGCCTTTCGACAGGGCTTCTACTGGTCGACGGCTGTCAACGACGCCACCAAACTCGTTCGATCCTGCCAGGGATGCCAATTCTACGCCAGGCAGACCCACCTACCCGCCCAAGCTCTTCAGATGATACCCATAACTTGGCCGTTCGCAGTATTGGGGCTCGACATGGTCGGCCCCCTAAAAAGAACCAAGGGTGGGCACACTCACCTTCTCGTGGCTATCGACAAATTCTCGAAGTGGATCGAGGCTCGACCCATCGCCAACATCCAGTCTCGGCAAGCCGTGCTATTCTTCACCGACATCATCCACCGTTTCGGGGTCCCTAACGTCATCATCACTAACAACGGCACGCAGTTTACCAGCCAAAACTTCCTGGACTTCTGTGACCACCACCACATCAGGTTGAATTGGTCCGCAGTGGCCCACCCTCGAACTAACGGTCAGGTCGAGCGTGCCAACGGTATGGTTTTGCAGGGCCTCAAGCCAAGGATCTTCGACCGGCTGAACAGACATGGAAGGAGATGGGTCGACGAGCTGCCCGCTGTGCTATGGAGTCTCCGAACGACACCGAGTCGAGCCACGGGGTTCTCCCCGTTCTTCTTGGTCTATGGGTCCGAGGCCGTCCTCCCCGCCGACCTCGAGTACGGGACCCCTCGACTGAAAGCCTACAGCGAGCAAGCCAACACGGTAACCCGAGAGGACTCCCTCGACTAGCTCGAGGAAGCTCGTGACATGGCCCTCTTCAAGTCCGCTCAGTACCAGCAGACGCTGCGATGCTACCATGACAAAAACGTGCGCAAAAGGGACCTCAACATCGGCGACCTCGTTCTGCGCCGTCGACAAAGCAACAAGGGGGCGTCACACGCTGACACCACCTTGGGAGGGACCCTTCATCGTGGCGGAGGTGCTGAAGCCCGACACTTACAAACTGAAGAACGAGAAGGGCGAGATCTTCACCAACGCGTGGAACATCGAACAACTACGTCACTTCTATCCCTAAGGCCCCAGGGCCTTGTACATTTTCGCATTTATGTACAAATTCTCGAATGAATAAAATGTTCTCGAAACACATTTCATGTTCGTTCGTAGCTCGAAGGTAGCCTTGACTTCGCCCGGACAAAATCGAGCTCCCCTCGGGGGCTGACAGGAGGACACCCCCTCCTAAGTCCCCGAAAAACCCATGCGCTTTTTCGAAACTCGACCCTCCCTCTCGATCTTCGCCTCGAGTATGCTTCTCAACTAAGTAAAGGTGCCTCGAGCTCCCTAAGGGTCGAGGGTGCCATCGAGCCAGGGACCCACCTACGCCCTAGGGCTACGGTATCCCTACTCGCCACCCCCCTTCCAGGGATACGAGCGTGCGTCGAATACTTAAGTTCACAAGCGTCGACTTAGGCAAAGAAAGGTAGAGAGAGCTCGATAAGTAGAAATAACGAGACGAACCCATCTACAGCACTAAGGTAGCCTCGACTTTGCCTCAGCAAAGTCGAGCCTCCCTCGGGGGTGTTGACACTGTTTTTCGACACGTGTCAAATGGGCTGAGGCTTGACTGGTTAGCGGCCGTTCTCCATCGGTATCAGGAGTTGATAATGCCGATAGGAGGGTGCTATGAGTTTTGCCGATGGAAGCTGAGAAGCCTTGCCGACCAAATCGGTGAAGTCTTGCTGGAACTGATTGCCGATGAGGAGTCTTTGCCGATTGCTGATGAAAGGGCCTTGCCAATTGCCGATAAAGGCTTGTTGCCGATTGCCGATGGAAAAATGGTTGCCGATTGCCGATGAAGAAGATGCTGCTGATTGCCGATCGAAGAAGTATTACCGATGCCGATGGGTGTGATTTAGCACTTGGTGGCAGCAGAAGACTACCGGTGGCCAAAGAAGGAAGTTGCAGGGATCTGCCGATGGAAAGTTTCCATCGAAGGGTATAAGGAAACTGGTGTTTTATGCCAGTATTATTATAGTAATTTGAGTCCGACTCTTGCGTGAGTCGTTTATTTTCCCTTAAAATAGGTGTGTTTGTTTAGGAAATAAATATTGTTATCTAGCTCCTGCGCGAGTCAGTTTTCCTTTAAAGTAGGAGTTTGTTTTAGGAAAGATATGTGTCGTGTCATTGTACAACTCTCCATGTGGGAGTATAAATATGAGCCCGAGGGCTATGGAATAGATATCAATCAAATCAAAAACAAACCAATTTTATTTTATTCTACCTTTTATCGCAATTTACCTTCTTATGCATTAGTCATAGTTATCAACGAGTTCTTCAAGATTTTGACGGGCTGCATCACCTTGATCTCCGTCAAAATCTTTGTTAGTTCCGCGTGGGAGTACCTCTAGGCTTTGGCAATCCGGGCGCATCGCTGTTTGCCTCGTCTAGCTCTGCTCTAGTTACCCGTGATCAATCTGAGCCTTGACGTCCGGGCGCATCGCTGTCGTCTTGTTCAGTTTGTCATAGTTATCATCCTTGTCGATTGATTGGTCAAATCGACTGGCACGCCCTCGACATCGAGTTTTGGGTAATAGCCCGAGGTGTTCACAGATCTGACGCTTTTTGTGTCAACACCTCTTTTGGCACGCTCGGTGGGACCTGATTATACAAATCTACACATCCGGCATGGTTGATCACGCCGATGTTAATCAGAGGAATGTCATTGAAGTGTCTGAGGCCGATCTGAAAGATGATCAGAAGCAGGCCATGGAGCGGGCTATGGAGGAATACAGGCAGCTGTATCTCAAATCCTTCAGCCTCAGCAGGAGCAGCGAAGCAATTCAGAAGGAAGATCCGCCGTTGCCACGGCAGGTCATGTACGACGCCAACCCTGGCAAGCTACAATAGATGGTTAACGCCGCTGTAAGTCAAGCTTTGATTAACCACTCTAGCGTGCTGTCCAATACTGTCTACAATGCTGTTGCACAAACATTCAAAGAAGGACATGCACCGCGATATGCCGGCCCAGCGTACCATCAACCTGGGATGGCATCTGCAAGCCCATCAGCGGCTCAGATGGTGTCTTCCACCCCGGTGGAACCGTCTGCCGATGTGGCTACGTCACCAAGACCGAACGCCGGCGATGCTACCAAGTTCAACGCAGATCCAGCCGTGTCGGCAACTTTAGGACCAGCCCCCGCTAACTGGTGGGGATACGGTATGCCTCCGAATCTATATGCTAGCTCTAACCTGGTGCAGGGAGACGGTTCAACCTGGAAGAACTCTACAGCATCGGCAGCACAGCCACAGCCGATGGCTCATGTGATGCACAACTCCGCGCCTGCTCCAACCATACAAGTGCCATCAGATGATCTCCAAGTGATCCCCAACATACCTCTGATGCCACCATCGGCAAGCTCTATGCCGATGCAACACATTATAACCACCGGTAGTCAATCTCTGGCGGCAAACGCTCAAGCCGGAGCTCCGTATCCCCAAGGCAATCTGGTGATCAATTGCTCCAAGATTCAAGAGCCGCATGCTCCGGTCAGCTATCAACCATCGGCAAGTCACATGCCGATGCCTTACAATATGGGATGGGCCAACCAGCCACCAGCTCAGCAGCCCGGCGTGCCAATGTGTTATTATGGAGGCCCAGCTTACATCCAAGGCGGATCATCGGTACAACAACCGATGAACGTAACAGTTCAGCCGACTCCGCCAAGTATGTCAAATCATCCATCGGTAGGCCAACCGATGCATAGCATGCAAATGACTGATGTTGCGCCTGCGACAACTGCATATCTTCAAGGGGCGCGTCAGCCGACTCTGCCAAGCATGCCAATCTATCCATCGGTAAATCAGCCGATGCATAGCGTCCAGATGACTGGTGCTGCGCCCACAACTACTGCACATCTCCAAGAGGCGCGTCAGCCAACTCCACCGGTCGATAATCAGCCAATGAGTCGGCAGGAGCAGGATGCTTATTGGGTCGGCAAGATTGCCGAAGTCATGAAGGAGCAATTCGGTATCAAACCCAAGGTCAATACATACTCCTATCGGACCCCGTACCCGCCTGCATATGACTTGATTCCTCTCCCAAATCGGTACAAGGTGCCTGATTTTACCAAGTTCTCCGGCCAAGACGACGCGTCGATGATGGAGCACACAACCGCTTCATTATCCAGTGCGGGGAGGTTGCCGGCAGGGAGGAATTAAGGGTGAGACTGTTCTCGTCATCATTGTCTGGATCGGCTTTCACGTGGTTCATATCATTGCCTCCAAATTCTATAATTACATGGGCCGATCTGGAGAGGCAATTTCACAAATACTTCTTTGCTGGCATACATGAGAAGAAGCTTACCGATTTGGTTAAAATGAGACAGCGCAACGACGAATCGGTAGAAAGTTTTGTGCAGAGGCTACGGGATGTGAAGAACAAGTGCTACAGTCTGGTGCTTGATGATCGGCAACTAGCAGATTTGGCCTTCCAGGGGTTACTGCCGCACATCAAGGACAAGTATGCATCCCAGGAGTTAGAGAGCCTAAGTCACCTGGTGCAGAGGATTGCCGATCAGGATGTCAAAGCCTTTGAGCCCAGGAAGACTTGGAACAAAAGGTGACCTTCATCGGGAGAGAAGAAGACTCTGGATCAGATGAAGAGCTGAATGTCGATGTGGCCGAATGGGTGAAGGATAAGAAGCCTGTGTCTTGTCCGTTCGGCCAAAAAGAAACAGAAAGGTTCACCTTTGATATCACCAAGGCCGATAGGATGTTTGACCTATTGCTGCAAGAGGGGCGAATCAAGTTGGCGCCCAATCAAGTGATTCCATCGGCCGAAGAGCTCAAGAAGATTAGGTACTGCAAGTGGCATAATGCAACCTCACACAGTACCAATGACTGCAAAGTATTCAGGCAGCAGTTGCAGTCGGAGATTGAGTCTGGGCGTATTAAGTTCGAAAACTCTAAAGCCCAGAAGCCGATGAAGATAGATCAGCACCCGTTCCCAAACAACATGGTGGAGATCAATGACAAAACCAAAGTGCTGACATCGGAAGCCGCCAGAAGGAATTCATCGGTAGATCCTGACTACCAAGTGCCTAAGCGCGACGCAGGAAAGTTTGCCGATGACAGAAAAGGTAAGAAGGTTGCCGATGAAGGTAACAGCGCCAACAGGGGTCCCGGAGTGGTGATTACTCACAAACAGCCAAGGCGATATCATCGGGAATCATGTGAGGAACGGTATCGGCAAGAAGAAGAGGAGCATCGGGAATGGCTTCGACATAAGGACCACTGGAGGTGTCCCTTCTTTGTTCATTGCTGGGAAGAAGGCATCAAGCTGCCCACTGCCGATAACTGTCCGGAATGCAATGGGTACTACACAGCCGATCGGTCAGGTAAGCGACCTTGTTTTGATGATCAGGCACCCAGGTACGCCCGGCCGCTCAAGAAGATAGATCGGCACATGACCGACTGGGGGGCAAGCTCAGTGCCCACGATCGGCTTGGCAGGCGTGTTGACCAGAGGGAGCTGGAGGAGATGGCCAACACTAGAGTGCCCGACGAGGAGATATTCTCCAGAGATCCCAACATTGGAAGAAGTGCCGATGTAAGCTGTGAGAGGCAGCATCAACCTGTCTGGAAGACCAAGCTTCCTCCCTGGTGCCCTAAGGGTTTGACTAAGACCCAGAAGAGGAGAATTCAGCGCCAGCGCCGTGACGACCTATATGACAGTGCAGAACCCTCAGAGGAGAAGCAATGGAGGCCGAAGCGCAAGGACAGAGGCCCATCGGCAGATATAAACATGGTTGTCATGTTGCCGATGGAGTTTATGGCGCCCGTCAGCAATGATGAAGAGGTTGCCGATATGGCACAGTTGGTACTGGACCCGATGGCGGCTATCTTCGAAAAGCCGGCCGAAGATGAGAGGCAGCACTTGAGGGCTTTGTTCGTTAAGGGCAAGGTGGATGGTCAGCCGATGACCAAAATGCTAGTGGATGGCAGCGCATCGATCAACATAATGCCCTACGTCGTGTTCAAGAAGCTTGGCAAAGGTGATCGGGACTTGGTCGAAACCGACATGAAGCTCAAGGACTTCGAAGGCAATGTGTCAACCGCCATGGGAGCTGTATGTGTTGAATTGACCATCGGCAGTAAGACTTTGCCGACAACGTTCTTTGTAATCAGCGGCAAAGGCACCTACAACTTACTCCTTGGGAGGGACTGGATCCATGCTAATTGCTATATCCATTCTACTATGCATCAGAGTTTGGTACAGTGGATCGGGGACAGAATTGAAGTAGTCCGCGGTGAAGCCCCATCTACTGTAGCATCGGCAGAGTTGGATACTTATGAGCAAACCAGGTGCATATCTAGCGAAGCCTGGGACAAAGAGTTCCTCAAAGTTGCCGATTACCGTATCAAACCGATCCAAGCAGTCGGTCCTGAGGAGGAGTCTTAATGGATCAGTTCGCCGATGACGGAAAACTGGGGCAGGGCTTCACGTCTGCCGATGACTTGCTCGAGGTCGACATCGGCGATGGTAGTAAACCTAGGCCTACTTTTATTAGTGCTAAGTTAGATTCCCAATGTAAGCAGCAGTTAATTGATTTATGAAAAGAAAATAAAGATTGTTTCGCTTGGGATTATACAGAGATGCCTGGTTTGGACCGATCGATAGTCGAACATCAGTTACCCATCATGTCTGGTTTCCAGCCACATCGGCAGCCGGCGCGCCGATGCAATCCTACTATCTTACCCGATATCAAAGCTGAGATTACTAAGTTGATCGAAGCTGGATTTATTCGGCAATGCCGATATGCCGATTGGATTTCTAATGTGGTTCCTGTGTATAAAAAGAATGGAAAACTTCATGTCTGTATTGATTTCAGGAACTTGAACAAGGCTACGCCGATGGATGGCTACCCGATGCCCGTGGCCGATATGCTGATCGATGCTGTTGCTGGACATCAAATTATTAGCTTCATGGATGGTAATGCTGGGTACAATCAAATATTCATGGCTAAAGAAGACATACCCAAGACTGCTTTCCGGTGTCCAGGTCACGTCGGTTTGTTTGAGTGGGTGGTCATGACTTTTGGCTTGAAGAATGCCGGTGCTACTTATCAGAGGGTGATGAGTTTTATCTTTCATAAGTACATCGGCACAATTGTTGAGATCTACATTGATGATGTGGTGGTTAAGTCTGGAGACTTCAAGAAGCATCTTGCCGATTTGCGGAAAATATTGGAGTGCACGAGGGAGCATGGGCTGAAGATGAATCCTAACAAGTGTGCGTTTGGCGTATCCGCAGGGCAGTTTCTGGGCTTCATGATACATTAGAGAGGCATCGAGATCGGCAGAAAATCTATTGATGCAATTAACAGGGTAGTTGCTCCCAAAAACAAGACTGAGCTGCAGTCTCTGATCGGCAAGATTAATTTCATTAGAAGATTTATATCCAATCTGTCTGGTAAGATTAAATCTTTTAGTCCTCTGTTGAAGTTGAAGGCCGATCAGGAATTTATATGGAGAGAGGAGCAGCAGTCAGCCTTAGAAGAGATTAAATGGTACTTGGTAAATCCCCCAGTCTTAGTTCCACCTCAGCACGGGAAGCCTTTCAGATTATATTTGTCTGCCGATGACGGTGTTATCGGGTCAGCCTTAATTCAAGAGTTTGAAGGGAAGGAGCGTGTAATATATTACCTGAGCAGAAGGTTGGTGGACGCTGAAACCAGGTATTCGGCCACAGAGAGATTGAGTTTATGTTTATACTTCTCTTGCACTAAATTAAGACACTACTTACTGTCGGCCGAATGTACTGTTGTCTGTAAAGATGATGTGGTCAAGTACATGTTGTCAATGCCGATTTTGAGTGGACGAATCGGTAAATGGATTCTGGCATTATCTGAATTTGACCTAAGGTATGAATCGGCAAAGGCTGTTAAGGGTCAGGTGATGGCCGATTTTGTCACTCAGCACTGCAATATGGTGGGCTTTGTTGAAATTGCCCCTTGGGCTCTGTTCTTTGATGGGTCTACATGCAAGGATGGAGCAGGTATCGGTATTCTGTTAATTTCACCCCGAGGACAGAGGTATGAGATTTCGTTGCCGATTGTTGCTACTTCAACGAACAATCAGGCTGAGTACCAGGCTTTGCTTAAAGGGTTAGAACTGCTCAGGGAGGTGCATGCCGATACCGTTGAAATCTTCGGTGATTCCATGTTGGTGATTAATCAGCTGATCGGGACATATGAGTGCCGAAGTGAAGTGTTAATCGCAGCCCATGAGTGGTGTCTGCGGTTGTTAAAGGAGTTCAAAGAGTACCGCCTTGAGCACATTCCAAGGTTGCATAATGAAGAGGCTAATCGGCTAGCACAGAATGCCTCAGGATATCAGCCGATTCAGGAAGTCACGACATCGGTAACAGATGCCGATGACTGGAGAAAGGGGATTGCCGATTACTTGAGGGATCCATCCAGAAAAGTTGAAAGGCGCCTAAGGTTCCAAGCCACAAAGTATGTGCTCCTTGATAATGAGTTGTATTATCGGACAATTGACGGAGTTTTGCTCAGATGTCTTGGCAAAGAGGAATCAAGGGAGTTGATGGGTGAGATCCATGAAGGTGTATGTGGAGCGCATCAATCGGCATTCAAGATGAAGTGGATGATTAGGCGGAATGGATATTATTGGCCGACAATCCTGGAAGATTGTTTCAATTATTTCAAAGGGTGCCAAGATTATCAAAAGTTTGGTAATGTGCAAAGGGCGCCTGCATCGGCAATGAATCCTATAATTAAACCTTGGCCGTTCAGAGGATGGGCTATTGATCTCATCGGCCAGATTTATCCGCCGTCGAGCAAGGGGCACAAGTTCATACTTGTTGCTACCGATTACTTCACTAAATGGGTTGAGGCAATTCCGTTAAAAAAGGTAACATCGGCAAACATGGTGGATTTCGTTAAGGAGCATATTGTTTACCGATTTGGTATTCCTCAAACCATTACCACCGATCAAGGGACCATGTTCACATCGGGAGAGTTTGATGACTTTGCTGCTAGCATGGGTTTCAAGGTGTTGAATTCTTCTCCTTATTACGCTCAAGCTAACGTCAAGCCGAGGCGGCTAATAAAGGAGTCATTAAGCTTATAAAGCGCAAGATTGAAGAAAACCCTAGAAGGTGGCACGTGGTGTTGAACGAAGCTTTATGGTCATATCGGATGGCTTGTCATGGTGCAACCAAGGTCTCGCCGTATCAGTTGGTTTATGGACACGATGCTGTCCTACCTTGGGAAATTAAAACTGGTTCTAGGCGATTATCTTTTCAAGATCAGTTGACGACCGATGATTACGTTACTCTGATGAAAGATGAGTTAGAAGATTTGGCAGGTCATCGGTTGAGAGCGTTAATTAATATTGAAGAGAACAAGAAGAGGGTTGCCCGATGGTATGATAAGAAAGTAAAGGTAAAAGAATTTGCCGATGGTGATTTGGTTTGGAAGTTGATTTTACCGATTGGGACTAAGAGCTCTAAGTTTGGAAAGTGGTCCCCTAATTGGGAAGGTCCTTATCGGATAAAACAGTCTGCTCCTGGTAATGCGTACATTTTGGAAACCCTCGAGGGGATGACGTTTTCTAGGGCGATCAACGGCAAATACTTGAAGAGATATTACCCTAGCGTATGGGTAGACGCATGATGCTTAGTCAAATGCCGATGAAAAGTGAACTTATAAAAACATCGGTGAAAGCAAACTGGCGTTATACTACAAAACAAAATTAAGTATCAGGTTACATTCCTGCCGATACTACAGACATCAAAATAAGGAATGAATAACATTTATCGCGCGCAGGCAAATTTGGTCTATTTCATCTAACTCCTGAGCGTCAGCATCGGCAGAGCCCTCAACCGGCTTGATTTTCTTCTTCCATGAGATAGCTTGCCAAGCATATTGATCCCTTTCTTGCTGCAAAGCCCCGATGGAGTCAGACAGTTGGGTCTTCTGTTGATTGGCAGCTGTCAGACCCTCTTCAATCTGTTGCAGTTCTGCCAGCAGCTCCTCTTTCCTCGCCGATAGCCGAGAGATTTCCTGGTCGAGGTTGCCGATGGAAGTTTTGGCTTGACCAATGCTTCTGTGCTTCTCATCGGCAAGGCCTTTAAATCTGAACTTCTCTTCCTCGCTCTTGGCTTGGGCCGCTCTATCGGCAATGCGACGAGTAAGCCGCTGGTACTGAATTTGTTTGACGTCAATGGAAGCTGCTTGGAGGATGGTTTCTGCTGCATCGGCGGAAAGATGGCTCTGGATATCTTTGAATATAATCCTTGCCGCCAATGAGTCCTGGACAAGTTGGGAAGTATCTTGCAGCAGTAGGGAGAGCAACTCCTCAAGTTTGGACTTGACTTCTGCCGATAGAGCCGGGTGGGAGCTCTCCTCTTCATCGTCATCAGGGACGTCGACGGCAAAAGAGAACAAACTGTCTTCTCGGAGGCGGCTTGGGCGCTCATCTTTGTTCTGAAGATTTAAGCTATAGGAGAAGAGGCTGTCCGGGGAATCTTGGGCCTGAAAACAAAGGTTAAAATATGCCGATTGTAAAACTATACTGAGCTTTAAGGTAATCTACTTACCGTCTTGAAACGGATCTCCTGCCTGGGGCTTGGCATGCTAGACGGTCCGGCTTCATCTCGAACATCGGCGGCAGATGCCGATGACTGAGCCTGTGTTGGGGAGGCAGCTGATGCTGCTAGTCTTGGCGTAGTTGTTGCTGGTATCGCCTCCGATGTAGTGGCGGTTTCTTGTGGTGGCACTCTGTCATCGGGGACCTGGGTCGACGGTGCCGATGCCGACGTTGTTGCTGCTGCGGGGGCTTGAGTGGTTCCTTCGCCAGATAATCTGGTTGGCGTTGCCGATGCCGGTGTTACCTCCACTGCTACGGCGGGAGTTGTTTCTTCAGTCAGCATAGCCGGTGCCGATGCCGACGCCGTTTCGATCGTTGCAGGAGCCGCTATCTCCTGGACGGGGGCATTATCCATCGGTTGTTCAGGTACGGAAGCCGATGGAGCTTCTACCGATGACCCGTCGGCAGGTGGTGCGACTGGAGCCGGAAGTAGTCTTACTGGCGGTGCATCGGCAGCTGATGGTACAGTTGGAGCCGATGGCGGAGGGGAAGCCAGCCTCAAGCGCCTTTTCTTTGTTGGCGCAACAGTAGGAGAGCCAATCCGCTTGGATGAAGACTGGGGGGCATCGGCAATAGGGTCAGAAGTTAGTTGTATTCTGTGAACAGATGCCGATGACCATAATGCCTGAAAATACAAAGCGAGTTATGCAAGGTAAATGTTGCCGATGGAACAGTGTATGATCGGTACAAGTAAAGAGTTTACTGCATAAGTTTGCGTGAAGGCAACAGCGGCAGCCGATGTAGCCTGAGCTGTTGTAGGCATCGACAAAGGTACCTATTGGGGCGTAAAGGCAGCCAGTGATGGGGCTTTGTTGCCGATGATCGATATAGGACCCATCATCCGAAGTTTGAAGGGTCTACCGCTGTTGCTCACTGTGGGGACTGGATCATCGGCCTGTCAGGTGCGAAGGGGCAAAAGAGTGTTGGTGCCGATGACAAATGAAATAAATAATAAATGTACATCGGATGGAAGACTTACTGCGTCATCGGGAATGAAGTAATCGACGTCGATCAAGTGCCGATAGTAATGAGAAGATTTGGCGAGTAGTTGGCACTTCCATTCTTGCCACCAAGATTTGAACTCATTGGTGATGAAGGAGGTTGGCGTCCAGGAGGACAAGTCGAGGTCTGATAAATCGGCATCGGCAGGGATGCTGATGACTTTGTTCCAATCCAGATTGCTGGAGATTGTCTGTCTGGGTTTTACTACCTTGGAATAGCACAGCTTGATCGACAGTTGGCCAAATGCCAGTTGTCTTGCCGCCGCCGATGGATAGTAGAACTCATAAGATGGTGAAGCATTCTTCCTAGATCCAAAGATGTTTACTGGGATAGCTCGGGGAGTTATACTGGCCCTCATGATTGCTTGGTTCTTGGGCAGGCTCATATTGGTTAAGTTAAACAATAGTGGAAAATGATTGTCTTCATCGAGGTATGGCCACCAGGCCCGTTCCGAGGAGGGAAATCCGTTGTAGAACTTCTGGAAGTAATAGCCGAAGTGCTCCCTGTCGGCATCGGTACCTGACAGCATTATGATGACTTCTCCAAAGTTAAGCGGAGGCCGAGTTGCCGATTCGTCATCATCGTATCGGTAGTCTTCTGATATATCCCTCGGGAATTGTTGGGCAAATAGATCAAACCCGAGAGTCTTGTGCATGTGAGCGTTCAGCCATAGGTTAACAAACCACCAGGGGCCACCGAGATTGCCGATAGACTCCCCTAGCAGCAGTTTGTTGGATACTTGGTGCAGCAATCGGTAGACTGACCCGAGGAGGTACCTGCCTAAAGGGAGACTTGTGCCATTGGCAAGCAGTTCAGCCGCGGGGAGATGCATGGTAGTCGGGCCGATAGTTTTGCCACAGAAGACAAACTTTTCTAACCACATGTTTAAGAAGATGGCATGCTCCCGTTGGTTTACCGATCCAGTTTTCTGATGCTCCTGAATGTAGCCTGTCCAGCCGCCGATACTCGCGGGTGTTCACCTTGTGCTCAGCTTTTCTGTTGAAGAGGCTAAGCGTATCGGCAGAAGTGATATCCAAGCCGGTCAACATGTAGACATCGGCAAGGGTGGGAGTAGTTGGTCCATGCCTGAAGAGGAAGGCATTCATGCTATCGGACCAGAAGTATGAAGCTGCTATCATTAAGTTCTCATTCTTCTCTGTATCGGCAATTGAGAGCCTAATGCATTGATCTAAGCTACGCTCCTGCCAGTACACCTGCTGTGACCTTGCCAACCTCAGATACCAGTTTTTCCATCCTTTGGTGTGCTTGGGCCATGAACGGAATGTATCTTTCCACAATCCCAGACCAAAGCTTTCAGATCTAAATGGTATCCTATTGGTTTCTGCGTTGATGATGGAAGTGGGGTCTGGATTGCCCATTGGGCCTAGGCAGCTAAGATTGGAACCAGCAAGAGGGATGATGACTTTGTTGTACAGCTCCTAGGGTTCGAGAAAAGGACGAATCAGAAGGAAGAACATAGGTGAAATCAGGTTTTTTGCGCAAAAAAGAGAGGTTGGATTAGATGAGGAATGGATCTTACCTTCGGGATGTCAACTTGGATCGCCATTTGGAACCGGAGGGGTGCTTGGTTCGTCCTTAGATTGCAAAGGGTACTGTTGCTTGAGCTTGTGTTCTTCAGGGCAGCCAGAGGTTGAAGACGAAAGCAGGAAGGTGAAAGTGAAAATGGGCTCGGGTAAAAAGGACGGTATGGACCCCAGTAACTTTTATAAGCCTGTTCAGGGGTATTTTGGGTTCTGTTCCACACTGTGCAAGAATGTAGGGAGGCCCGCGGTGGATACGCGCGGTAATCGAGGTGGTAAGTAACTGTTCGTGCTGCAATCGAGGGATTTTATTATTTAATTGCAGTTCCAGATGCGGGGATCGAGGAAACCGTACGCCTATCTCCGGGATAACGGCTACAGCAACGGCTACAACAACGGCTACAGTGGAGAGAGTTTCGGCACGTAAAGTTATACGCTCCGAAACTAGGGGGCATGTGTTGACACCGTTTTTCGACACGTGTCAAATGGGCTGAGGCTTGACTGGTTAGCGGCCGTTCTCCATCGGTATCAGGAGTTGATAATGCTGATAGGAGGGTGCTATGAGTTTTGCCGATGGAAGCTGAGAAGCCTTGCCGACCAAATCGGTGAAGTCTTGCTGGAACTGATTGCCGATGAGGAGTCTTTGCCGATTGCTGATGAAAGGGCCTTGCCAATTGCCGATAAAGGCTTGTTGCCGATTGCCGATGGAAAAATGGTTGCCGATTGCCGATGAAGAAGATGCTGCTGATTGCCGATCGGAGAAGTATTACCGATGCCGATGGGTGTGATTTAGCACTTGGTGGCAGCAGAAGACTACCGGTGGCCAAAGAAGGAAGTTGCAGGGATCTGCCGATGGAAAGTTTCCATCGAAGGGTATAAGGAAACTGGTGTTTTATGCTGGTATTATTATAGTAATTTGAGTCCGACTCTTGCGTGAGTCGTTTATTTTCCCTTAAAATAGGTGTGTTTGTTTAGGAAATAAATATTGTTATCTAGCTCCTGCGCGAGTCAGTTTTCCTTTAAAGTAGGAGTTTGTTTTAGGAAAGATATGTGTCGTGTCATTTTACAACTCTCCATGTGGGAGTATAAATATGAGCCCGAGGGCTATGGAATAGATATCAATCAAATAAAAAACAAACCAATTTTATCTTATTCTACCTTTTATCGCAATTTACCTTCTTATGCATTAGTCATAGTTATCAACGAGGTCTTCAAGCTTTCGACGGGCTGCATCACCTTGATCTCTGTCAAAATCCTTGTTAGTTCCGCGTGGGAGTACCTCTAGGCTTTGGCAATCCGGGCGCATCGCTGTTTGCCTCATCTAGCTCTGCTCTAGTTACCCGTGATCAATCTGAGCCTTGACGTCCGGGTGCATCGCTGTCGTCTCGTTCAGTTTGTCATAGTTATCATCCTTGTCGATTGATTGGTCAAATCGACTGGCACACCCTCGACATCGAGCTTTGGGTAATAGCCCGAGGTGTTCACAGATCTGACGCTTTTGTGTCAACAGGGGGCTAACAGGGCCCCCCCCTAAGTCTCCGAAAAACTCGAACGTTTTTTTGAAACTCGACTCTCCCTCTCGTTCTTTCCCTCGAGCACGCTTCTTAACTAAGTAAAGGCGCCTCGAGCTCCCTAAGGGTCGAGGGTGTCGTCGAGCCAGGGACCCACCTACGCCCCAGGGCTACAGTATCCCCGCTCGCCACCCCCCTTCCAGGGGTAAGAGCGTGCGTCGAACACTTAGTTCACAAGCGTCGACTCAGGCAAAGAAAAGCAGGGAAAGCTCGGAAAAACAAAATTAACTGCGTGCATCTTGATCAAACCGCATTATACACAAAAAGCCCTCGGGGGCTTGGCATTGTATCAGTACAATGGCCTAACTATTACATGGACCTTTTTGTCTAGATATGGCTCGCAGGTTCGGGACTACCCATCGACACCATCAGAGGGCTGCTCGTCCACCGAGGGGATCACTTCGGGCTCGAAGAGGCTCGCCAGCAGACCTCCAGGCACCTCTGCGTGATCCATCAACTCCTGGCACTTCGCGTCGTTCTCTTCCTCAGTCAGCTCCGGGTCGGTGGCGAACCCGTCGACAACGAGGTTGAGGTCCACGTCGTTGAGTGAGTTGACGACCGCGAGGGCCCGCTTCACGCCCACATGCAGGGCGGCTCAGACGTTCTCCGTTACCCCCCGCGTCATGGAGTAGAAGCGGCACAGCAAGGAGTCCCCTCGAGCATCCCCCTCGACCTCCGGCTCCGGCTTGACCGAGAGGTCGTTGCAAAAGGTGTTGATGGCGGCCGCGAGCGTCGTGTTGAGGTTAGCCTCGGTGCCAAGGAGCCCCTAAAGATTGTCCAGGTCCTTGTGGGCGCGGGCATTCTCCTTCGCAAGCTCTGCCGAAACAAGCATGCAACAGTCAAAACCCAACAAAAAAGTAGAAAGAGGGTCGAGGCAGGACAGATTCTGCAACACTCGAAGCACTCACCTTGGGCCTGCATGTCCAAGGTAGAGTAGGCCTGCTCGGTCTCCTCGAGCTGGCGGCGGAAGTCGTCAAGGTCGGAGGACTGGTCCTTGACCTTGGCCTCGAGACCCTCGATGGTCTTGTTTGCGTCATCGGGGGCCCTCCTCTGGTTCATCGCCACCACGCCCAAGGAGGTCGCGCGGGTCCGAGCCTTCTCCTCCGAGGTGGCCAGAGCGTCGCGCTCGCGGGAGACGGCGTTGAGGTCGCCCCGGAGCCCTCGGATGCCTTCCCTCAGCTGGGCGGCCTCCTCCTCGGCCTTGCGCTGGGCCTCGAGGGCAGCATCCCGCTCCCGCCCGACGGTGACGGTCGACCGAAGGGCGTCGTCGAGCTTCGCTTGCGCCGACGACAAGGCCTCCCAAGCTTCCTTCTGGATGGCCTCGTAGCCGGCCTTCGCGTGGGCGATCTTCGACTCGGCATCCTTCTGGATAGTCGCCGCCTCCACCTTCGCGCGGGCGACCTCATCCCTCGCCTTATCTAGCGAGGCGTGGAGGGTCGAGAGTTGTCCCTGTACCCGGAGAATGTACTGGGACTTCTCGTAGGACCTCACCCGCAGCGACTGACGAGGATAAAGACGGAGATCGTCAACAAACGGCAACCAGACAGTTCAAAGTACAATCTAAGGTAGAACAGAACCTACCTCCATTCCCTCGCGTATGTCTGCGGCAGTGACCTCCGCAGCGCGACGTACCGAGTGTTCAAATAAAGCCCGATACGCCTCGACGTTCTCCCACCGTCGGAGCTCGGACTAGTCGTCGAGCATGAGGAAAACCCGCTCGGGGTCTCGAGGGTCCGCCACCTCGAGAACCTCCTGGCCCCAGGCCGCGCTGCGGGCGGCGATCCTCTGCTCCATCGTCCCCGTGACGCCGTCGCGCAGGTCCCCCCCTCCTCGATAAGAGGAGAGGGGCAAGGCTTCTTCCTCTGGGCCACCTTGCGACGACGTCGATGGCCCCGCCAAGCCATCGCCACCGGTAGAAGAGGACCCCGGCCAGTAAGACAGCCCTGCGCAGTGAAGGACTCGAAAAGGTAAATACCCAGCAAGGGTAACCCACCACATCTCGAGCAAGTCGAAGTGTAACTTACCTCAAGACAGCGGCCCCCCAACCTCGAGGGGAGGCTGAGCCACCTCCGGCTCCGCCCGAGGAGCCGCGATGATGGCCATTTCCGCTGGGTCCACCAACTCGGCCACCATCTCGTCCACCTGGGCGAGGGTGGACTCCATCAGCATCCCGCCCTGCGCCGACGCGGGCGTTCCCTCGGCGCGCTCGACCGGACCTCCCGCCTCGAGCCCCGGCGTCGTTGAGGGGCCCTCGGGCGTGGCGGTAGTCGTACCCCCGCGCTCGAGCTGGAGTTGAGCCTCCAGCGCAGCCAGGCCCTCGGGCCAACGCCCCGGCGTTGGGTGAGCCGGAGCCTCCCCCTCGTTCGCAGGGGCCTGGGGCCTGGCCACCTCCACCACCTCGGCTGCGACCGCCGTCGGCAGAAGCTCCGCGCCCCCCGGGGCACCAAATGCGACTTCCTCTTACGGCCGCGCGGACGCCACGACCGTCGCTTCGGCGACCACCGCCGGCACGCTCGCCTCCTCCGCCGTCTGGGCAGATGCCGAGGCCCCCTGTGCCTCCCCCCGCGCCGCCACCTCTTGGGCCATGGCTGCCGGTGCCGCATCGGGGGCAATCGTCGAAGGGGGCGGGGCGGCAGGACCGACCTCAGTGGCTGCCTGGACCGCAGCCCCCGTCTTCAGCTTTTTGGCGGGGGCAGGGGGCGCGGCTCCCTGCCGGCGCTTCGACCTGAAAAAGACACACGTGTGCAACGATAAGCACGGGTCGTTATCAACAAAAGGAAAATTCAGACAACGCCTATCAAAGCTACTTACCCCCTCGGAGCCCGACGCTTCGTCCCGACGACCGTCGGGCTGGTCGAGCTCTTGAGCACCACCGCCTGGGGAGCGGGGGTCGAGGCGGCTCTCGGCACCTTCTCCCGGGCAGGGGCCAGCGGCGCCACCGTCGACTTTTTGCCGGCCCCCACCTGCGCCGACGGGCCCGGCGCCCGTGCGCCCGACGCGGCAGGCTTCGGGGGCTCGCTCGATCGACCCCTCGACGGCGGCGCCACTATCGTCCCTTGCCGGTCCCCACCTGCGCCGGCGGGCCCGGCATCCGTGCGGTCGACGCGGCGGGCGTCGGGGGCTCGCTCGGTCGACCCCCCGACGAGGGCCGCGGCGTCTGCGACCGCGTCTGCCGCGGCACGACTTCTTGCGAAGCCACGGGGCGCTCCGCCCGTGGCCCAGCTTCAACGGAAGGGGCCGACCTCGAGGTCGACACCTCCTCTCCACCAGTAGCAACGGCTGCCTGCTCAGGCGCCGTCTCCTCCTCCTCCTCCAGATCGCTCCAGTTCGTATCTTCCTCATCATCGTCCTCCTCTTCCGAGGGTGACAACTCCTCCTCGATGCCTAACCGCCTCTGTTGGGCCCGGCGCTGATCTCTCAGCTCTTTCTCCTGAGCCTTCTTGGCCGTCTTCGCCTTGGCCTTGTCCTTGTCGGACTTCTGCTTCTATGCGCGGAGGCGGTTCGCCTCCTTCGTGGCCCGACCCTCCTTCACCGGCGGAGGCGAGGGCTTGTAAGACACCCTCCCCTGTGGAACGCAAGGCGGTTAGAGCACGGACGGAGAAGACGGAAGGGACGAGAGCGAGGACTCTAACCGCAGGAAAGGACCTTACCAGCTCAAAGAAGCCCTCATCCGGCTTCATGGGGATCTTCGCGATGTTCTTGTGGTCGAACCCCCCCGCAAAGAAACGGCGGACGCGGCCAACCACCCAGTCCGGGGTTAGTTCTTCTTCGACGAAGCGGCAGCCCGATAGATCGACCCCCGGACCCATCTCGTCGATGCGGAGGGGTCGAGCCATCAGTGGCAGAACCCGCCGTCGGTGGAACGCCGACGCGACAATCTCCGCGGTAAGACCCTTCTCCTTCAAACGCTTGAGTGCATCCAGCAAGTCGTCGAGGCGCTTCTGCTTGTCCGTCGGGACGCCATATCCCCAGCGGTCGGGCTCGGCATCGAGTGTCCTCCCGGTGTACGCCGGAAGCAGATCGTCGTCATTCCTCAGGTAGAACCATTCGGAGTGCCATCCGGAGTGGCTCGAGGACGGGTTCGCCGGGAGCCAAAACTTTGGCCGCTTGACGGAGATGCTCTAGCACCCGGCTCTGACCTTCCGGCGGGTGCCCTTGTTGACCGAGGCGTGGAAGATGCTAGCCTTGAAGATGTGGAGCCATAGCTCCCAGTGGGGCTTGATCCCCAGGTAGCGTTCGCACACCGCGGCGAAGACCGCCGCCTGGCTGACGCCGTTGGGGCTGAGGTGCTGGAGTTCCACTTCGTAGTGGTAGAGGAGCCCACGCAGAAAACGGCTAGGTGGGGCCCCCAGCCCCGCCCGGTGGAAGACCTCGAACGACACCACGTACCCCTCCGGCGGGTTGGGCTCGGCATGGTCCCGCGGCGGAGCTATCCACTCCGGCCTCTCCGCTGTGGTAACAGGCCGGAGAAGACCACTCTCCACCAACCCCATCAGATACGACTGACGGATCGAGGAGGCGGGCCGGTCATCGGCGCCGACGAGCTGGAAAGCGGCCATAGGGACGGTGGTTTGCTCGGACTTGGAGGCAGATGGTACGTTTCCTATCTTTCCCTTTCTCTCTCGCTCGCACAGAGTTCCTGCTCGCGGGACGCCTAAGGCAGAGGCGGAGGGAAGAAGGCAAGGAAGGCGAAGGCAAGGAGGCGGGGAAGGCAAGTGCGCGGAAAAAGCACCAGACCCCTCACCTTCACTACTTATACGCGGGAGGCCGACGGACGGATCTGACAAACAGGTAAGGGAATCTCCACATTTAATTCGCTTGTACTCCCCTCCTCGTATTCCCTCCAGGATAAGGCATACCGTCCCATCATCGGGCTCCGCGCCGCACTCCGCCCCGCAACCGTACTGTTGCGCCGAACGGACACCGCCTAAAAAGGCGCGCGGCTGGAAACGCCGTCTTTGAGGGTAAGGAATCTTGAGGCAGCGAGAGCTGGCCCTCGAAAGAGGGTTCGACAGCTACCCTCAAGTACCCGAGGCCAGAAATGACCTCGGGTTAGGACCTCGGTCCACCCCCAAAATCTCGAGGGGACAAATGCCGGCCTACGAATGGGCTCGATAGCCCCCCTCGAGTACCCAAGGCTTGACGAGGCCTCGGGTCGTCAACTGCAGTTCATTCCATGGCCTCGAAGGGGTAAAGGCTAGCCCGTCCGGGGGTTCGACAGCCTCCCTCGAGAGCTCCGACACTGGTATGTCCCCAAGTTCAATACAACAACCACCTGCTTTTCCCCTCGGCGGTCCACAAGGTCGGACTCCTCCTCCTGAGGATAGCGTCGGATGACGAACCATCCGTCAAATCTTGAGGGAGCGAAGGCTAGCCCTTACATAGGGTTCGACAGCCGCCCTCGAGTACCTAAGGTCAGGAAGGACCCATGGTTAACGGACTCCGGCCCACCCCCAAATCTTGAGGGAGCGAAGGCTGGTTCCACGAACGGAGTTCGACAGCCGCCCTCGAGTACGCGAGTCAGGGATGTCCCGGTAGCTCGAGAACGAACTCTCGAGGCTCCCTAGGACATATCCGAGGCATACCTAGGAACACCTAAGGATCCCTACGCTGGGAGGCATCGAGCCACCAACTCCTATCGAATGGGGTTGGCACCTTGGTGGTCCACATGGTCGTGCTTAGCGAGCCGTACGGCTTGCTTAACAATGAGAACGCCTCCGGGCCACTAGTCGACCCCTATCGAACGGGGTCGAGTTCTCACTCGGATTTTTACCCGCACAGGGCACCATTTCTAATGGACTCATGCCCGAGAACAGCTCACCGAGGACTTCGGGCTCGTCCTAACGAGGATAGCACGATGCTCTTCACCTCACAATCCGAACGAAAGGATTCGTGGGAAGGACGCTATGAGGTAGTGAAGGCCTAGCCATTCGAGGGCTCGAGGGCCCGACTACGCACGGCACCCCTCGACGAAAGAGGGTCGAAAACTCGTAACCTGGCAGACAGAGTCGACCCCTCGGGCGGGGCGCTCTGACTCGAGTGGTGCTCGAGGGAGCGAAAGCTGGCCCTCGGTAGGGTTCGACAGCCGCCCTCGAACACTTCTCTTTTCAGGAAAAGGAATGGAATCGACCCCTCGACAGGGTGACACGTCTCCAGGTATCCTTAAAAGACCCCACTATACAACGTTTTTGAGCCCCCAAAGGAGTTCTTAATCACTCCTCTGGGGCCTCGGGGGCTACCCCCGCGGGGTGCGCTCGCGCGCACCCCGCAGAGAATCGGATTTCTCACTAACCCTGCAGGCGAAGGACAAAACCTCCGGGCAATCCTTACTCCCTCTGAGAAACGCGTATCATAGCCCCCAGAGGAGTCCTAAAATCACTCCTCTGGGGCCTCGGGTGCTACTGTCGGGTACGAAGGTAAGGGGTACCCTAAACCCTTCGATAAATTAACACTAAACATAGCAACCATTTTTATGGCAAGGATCAGCCCACTACTCGGTGAGACACGGCCCATCAATCGAAGGCCCCCCCTACACCAACTGCGGCAACAAGCCACGGGCCGGCTCCACCTCGACGACGGACGAGGGGGCGAGCGAACGACCCCCGGCTCCACCTCGACGACGGACGAGGGGGCGAGCGAACGACCCCCGGCTCCACCTCGACGACAGACGAGGGGGCGAGCGAACGACCCCCGACTCCACCTCGACGACGGACGAGGGGTCGAACGATCGACCCCCCGACCTCTACCTCGACTTCGACCTCTCTGACCCCGTCGACGCCTCGACCTCCCCCTCGACCAAGGGTCGAGCGGACGACCCTCGGACGAGGGACTCGATTAACCCAACTGCTCCGGCATGGGTTAAAGTGAACCCACCTAACGACATGGGCGCCCGCGTCCGCTGTCAAATCCGCCAACTCCCCGTCCAGTCCCTGATTCCCGTCAACTGTGCCGCCACTGTTGCCACTACGCGAGTACGGACTCCAACAGTACCCCTCGGAAAGTGAACAGTGCGACCCTCGACGACGACTTCGGCAGCGCGACGGAGCCACACAGGGCTCGAACCCCTCCCTCGACCGGGGGGCTCGACCCCCTCCTCTTCAACAACTCCGGTACGGAAGCCGTCCCATCCGACGTCCCGCTTCGGTCGTGGGACTCGTGCCCGCCTGCGGACACTGCACTGCGATGACTTCTACTGCCGCCACGACCGGGGACGCCTCAAGGACGGGAAAACCATGCTGTGACAGTGCTCAACGTCTCTCCACCAACACTGTGCCACGGATACGCCGCCCATACTGCTACAGTTAGGGCCCTGTACCCTCGGACCTCCTCTTGGTCTATAAAAGGGGACGCCGAGGTAGAGTATAGGGGACTTCTGGGGACTCTGAGGATCGGCTCCTACTTCATCTGGGACTCTGATCCGACTTTCGTTCTCAGGGACCCTAGTCCACACTCCACACACACCACGCCACTCGATCGACCCCTCCGGTGGCCGACTCCGTGTAACACAGCTTGTACCCCCCCTGTACGAGCACGCTTTGGGTGCGAGATAATACAAGTCATCCTCCCCCCGCTGGACGTAGGGCCTTCTTTGCCCGAACCAGGATAAACCTTGTGTCCATCTTGCATCACGTCTGAGAGAGGGAGCGCGCGATATACAAATTTACTCGTTGGTGGTCTTGACCCCCGGGCCATAACACCGACACAACGCTAGATACCCCGATCAGTCTTCGATGAGATCCCTCCAACACCCATCGTGAACACCGTCATCATCTCCCCGATCCCCAGTAACTCTGACCAGCCAGCGTCCCTCGGGGGCACGGTTTCAGTCACTACCACGATGCCCGAAACACCCGATCCCTCTGGATCGACTAGCGAAATCCCCGAGTTCCCCCAGGCTTCGGTGGGATGGTCTTCCACGTCTCCGCCGACAGCGCTCCTCGCGACAGCGAGACGGAGGCTGCTTGTGTCGCAAGGGAGCAGCACAACATCGAACGCGCTCGACGCTGTGAATGGGAGCGCATCGAGCAAGAAAAGCAGGAGGACGAATGCCGCGAGCGTGACCGACTCACGCGTGAACAACGCGAGCGGGACCGAAGAAACGGTGGTCGCATGCCAGGACGTAATCTCCAACACGAATTCGACCAGATAGGCGACATTACGGTATACCCCACCCCAAGCGCCAATCTGGCCGCTGCAACCTGCGAGTTGTCCAAACTCCCGACCACACCGGAAATCGAGAAGATAGAAGCCCACCTGAAGGCAACGATGGTCCAGGTGAACAAGGCGGCTCGCCAAAATGAATTCTCCGACCAATCCTACAGCAAAAACAACTCCAGAAGCCCCCCGCAGGATTACAGGCGAAGATCCCCGCTGCGGGATGACAAGGAGCGCGGCAACCCGCGCCACGAACGATCGCCGGAGCCGGCACGACGAAGCCCCCCAAGGGAGTACCCACGTAGATATCCGCATTACAACGATAATCAATGGCGAGACTGGGCGCCACCACCTATCGGGAATCTGCGACCCCTTTCTCCTCGCCTACGTGCCATCTGGTGGCCCCTGAATTTCAGAGTGACGTCGGTGGACAAGTACGACGGCAAGGAAAACCCAGAGCAATGGGCGTCCACCTACGAGATCGCCATACACGCCGCGGGAGGAAACCAAGATGTCATGGCCAACTACCTCCCGGTGATGCTGTTGACTTCAACCAGCAGTTGGCTCCAGAAGATCCCTGAGGGCACCATTGATAGCTGGGAGCAGCTGAACGAAATTTTCATCAAGACGTACAAAGCCACATGCATCCAGCCAGGGACACGCTATGACCTGGAGAGCGTACGCCAGAAGAGCAGTGAAAGTCTATGAGAATACATCAGGCATTTCTCTGACAAACGCCTAAACGTCACCGACATCTCCGACCCAGAAGCCATCGCCATTTTTTCCAATGGCTTGCGGACCGGCGACCTCAGAAACAAACTGGCACAAAAGAATGTGAAAACCATAGAAGCGCTCATGACAATCGCGAATCCTGACGACGCCAACCCAGACGACGCCGCACGAAGCAGGGAGAGTAGACGACGCTACTCCCGCTCTCCGGAGCGCGGAAGGGACAGAGACCGCCGGGCAGACTACCGCGGCGACGGAATGACCGATGATCACTAGGATTACCGCCCCAGCAACCCCGAGCGTTACCAGCAGAAGTACGACAATAGGCGAGACAACCGTTACGTCGCCAACACAAACGCTCGGCCCAGAAAGAACTACGACGACATCTACGATAAAATCCTCGACGGCCCATGTCCCATACACAAGAACTCCAAGCACTCCATGCGCAACTGCGATCTCCTCGAGGCGGCGATAAGGCGAAGAAACGACAAGAGAGCAAAGAAGGACGACCCCGACAAAGGAAGAGACCAAGAACCACCAGCGACAGAGTTTCGCCCACCGTCAATGACGTACCCCATCTTTGGAGGGGCCGTGGTCATCGAAGGAGAAAGGAGACGTCGTCAGGTACGCAAAGTTATCTACTTGGTAACAGCAACAGGCGAGGGCGTGAACAATGCTCGCCAATTAGACTGGTCGGAACAACCTATCAGCTTCTCCGGAGAAGACGAGTGGACGGACTACAGATACCCTGGTCGCTTCCCCCTCATCGTCGACCCAACCATTGCCACATTCCGCTTCAATAAGGTACTGGTCGACGGTGGAAGCGCCCTCAACATTATATTCACAGATGCCTTCCGCCAGCTCGAGTACTCCAAGAAGGACCTCATGCTCGCAAACTTCTCTTTTTGGGGCATCATCCCGAATAAGGCGTCAACACCAGTGGGACGGATCACCCTCCCCATATAGTTCGGCAATCAAGACCACTTTAGGGTGGAATACATCTCCTTCATCGTCGTCGACTTTGAGACAGCCTACCACGCGATACTTGGTCGACCAGCACTAGCCAAGTTCATGGCGGTTCCCCACTACACCTACATGGTACTCAAGGTCCCGACTCAGCGAGGCATCCTTAGCCTTCATACCAACCTCAAGATCGCTTACGAGTGCAAACAGCAGACGACAAACGTCATCGAGAAGCCCTATGTTCCGGACACGTACGACCCTGAAGACGGAGATAGCCTAGCCATGAAGAAACAAAAGGAAGCAGAACAGGTAGCGACCATCCTGAACCCCGACAACGAGCAAACATAAGAAGCCTCCAGCTCCGAGCAGTGCAAGAAGATGCCATAGTATAAGCATTGTTCAACAAAGTTTGTACTATTTATTCCCCAAGCAATGAATAAAAGTACTTCATTTCTCTTGTCTCACCTAAACTTGCCCCGTGAATAAAACACTCATGGCGTATGACAACCCCTGTGAAACGCTCACGGCGCGCGACGACCTTTGCAAAACGCCCACGACACAAAGAAACTGCTCCAAACACACCGGATCACCATCAAAAACATTCGGCGACCACAGCGGCACGGCTGTCAACAATCGACGACCTCTCCAAAACACTCCTACAGTGTTCGACGACCTCGCCAAAATGCAGCAAAGCATTTCTCCAAACAACCTGACCATAACCAGAAAGCCCCCAAAGCTGGTCTGACAATGGGTCATAACGCATAGAAGTAGCTACCCTAAGCGCTACGACCACTTTGACAGACCTCCCAAATAATATTCTCCCATAACAGGGTGATATCATTTGGGTCGGGAGCCATGAAGGTATGAGCCCAGAATTTGTACACGACCATGGTATGGTCGATGACTCTACAAGCAGCATGGCTTTTTACGCCCAGCATCTGCAGGAAAGGACTCCACAGGCCCTAAGTCACACCACAATCGAACCTCTCGGAAAAAGGACCTGTCTCTGGCATCATCCAAAGCGCGCATGAGCTGTTCGCCCTCTGCACCGCGGATTGCCAGCTGCGTTGCCTCCTTGGGAGTCCTTATGTATCCTATGCGTGAAGTGGCGCTAGCCCTATGATCTGGACCATTTGAGACCCAAGGCCGAACGATCCATCGCTACGGCTCACGATATAGTTGGCACGACAGGACGTACAAGTGAAACAAAAGCTCACCGCCCCGTATATATTACAACTTTGTAGTTTTTCACTTAGATGTCCGAACACTGGTACAGAAGACACTTGTTTTGGCGATTTACACAACAAAATAGAACATGCGAGTACAGCCGAGATATCAAGGCAAGCGAGACCACACACAAAGACAAGACATCCCATGTCACACCCGGTTTTAAGGATAAAACCAGATACACACCATATGTGAGCCCAGGAAATCAAATCTCACATATAGCTACAAATTAAGGTGATATCAAAAGACAATACTTAAATACATAACAGATAAGGTCAAAGGATAACCTCAACACAACGAACAACGGGAAGACAACTCCGAACTTTAGGTGAAGACTCCAACTTCACAGGGACAACTGACTGGTTGATCACAAGCCTAACTCCTTTAACTCTTGCAATCTGATATGGTTGATAAGGCAAGGGTGAGCACTTAAAGTACTCAGCAAGAATAACACAGGGTTATGAAGCTCAAAAGGCTGACACTGGCTTACTACAGTTGCTTTTAACTTGGTCAAGTTTTAACAACAATTAGCTTTAGTTATGTTTAACCCAGTTGGTAACCACATGATCATTAATGAAACAATCTCATATATCCTATCTCCAAACTTACCAGCATAAGTTGTTCAACAACATGAGTATCTAACACTGTGAGTTTTTCGAGCTGCTCGTGGCCGTGAGCACGGCTATCATGATAGATTTACACTCTGCAGAGGTTACGCACTTTACCCACAAGCCGTGTTGCCCATATGCCCGGGTTAATTACTCCCAAAACACTGCCAAGGTGAGCGGGCAGGGAACACTGTGAAGTCTTTCAAAAGCCCTTTCTAGCATGTAGCGGACCCTACGGACCCAATGCAAAGGGGTATATGGGACACCCCGATGGTACCACCCGCAGCAGTCCCCACACAAGCTATACCCCATAACCAGCTCGGCAAAGGTGCCTTTCACGAACCACAAGCATGCTAGTCCAAACCTCATACTTAACTAAAACCAGAGCCATGATAGCACCTGTGGTTGCATTTAAGTCTCAGCTTTTGCCCTACAGTGGGGTCCTATTCCATGTTGTTATAAAAGCCAATTTTAATCAACGTTGCATATATCCATTAGTCAATATTCAATTCAATATTCTTCAAGTTCAGCATAGCAAAACTACCCATATGCATAGTAACCCATTGGTGACAAGGTAAAAGGGATAACAAAGCTATGATATAGATCTAATAGGAATCAAAATTAGACACATGCAATATGACTAGATTGATTAAGGTGAATAGGTAACAAGGATGATCCCATGTTATACTTGCCTTAAACTCTTAGATCCTTTCTTCACTTGATTCTCGATCTTCTGATGACTTCTTCTTGATCTCCACGTAAATCTCACCGATTGGACAAGATCATAAACACCACACAAGCATCTGAACAATCATACAAAGCATACAATATATCTACTTTAGAACAATACACCAATCAATGAAAAAGGTTTAAAAGAAATCTACGTATTGCTACGATCACGCAGACGCGAGAATCACGCTAATCGGATCTATAACGAAAAGAAACGACTACCGAAAGATTTAGCTTTTAAAAGAAAACTAGACTTCGTTTATTTTATTTATAAAAAGTGTGGTTAGGATATTTCAGAGAAATACCCAAATTAGATTAAATCACATTATATTTGCTTGGAAAAACAAGATTAAACTAAATATATTTTATTTAGGAAAACATCGAGGTGAAAACATAGATTAGTTTTAATTGGAAAAACCATTGCTTATAGATTAATCGATTATCATTTTATTTGAAAGAATAAAACATGTTTATTACTGTTACTAACATGTAGATCTTATTGTTACAAAACCAATGCAACTTGAACAGGTTAAAGCAGATCTAAAACGAATTAATTATGAATTAAACATGATTTTCTATAAAAGATTAAAGATTGAAACTTAATTGATTTTAAAACCATTAGATAAATAATTATTTTCAAAGTTGCAAAACATATATTATTGGGGGTTCAAAACATAGGTCTTGATGAAACGAATCCAATGCAACGGAAACAGAAAGAAACGGAGGTAAAACGATTAAAGAGCGGGGATTAAAAGATTGAGTGGTAAACTTGTAAATACCATTATCTTTTCGCTTGGTGCAGAGAACATGCAGAACTTGAGACATGGTGGAAGTGCTGCTGCTCGTGACTTTTGCATGGGAGAGGAGGACCTGGCCAATCGGCTTGTCAGCGGCACAGCACGCAGCAGCGCAGCTAGCAGCCACACGTACCCGCACGGGCAGAGGGCCGACGGTGCCACAACAGTGCCCGAGCGGTCACTGGCAGGGCAGGGCTGCCTGCTGCACGAAGGGCACGGACGCGCAACGGCGCAAGCAGCAACGATCACGGTGCTGGGCGCCGGGACTGAGCAGCGTGGGGCTGCACGTAGGAGGATGTAGAGGTTGCACCGGGCGGCTGCAGTAGATGAACACGAGACCTATGCATCTCGCCGGAAAAAGTTCCCCGAAAACAAAAACGGATTGGCATAGGTCAAACCGTGATGGATTGGACAAAAGGAAAAGACTATGGCGAAGAGAACGATAACACGAACCTCATATACTCGAAATCGGCGGAGGACGTCGATGTTATAGCCGGAAAAGCTCGCCGAGGATTTCCCAAACCAGGGGCTTCTCTTACGATAGATGTGGCGTGCTTAGACCAAGAGGATACACATATATAGCAAGACAAACTCCCCACATCTCCATCAACTAGCGATATGATACTAATTGATGGTACACTTCCACATTTACTAATGAGCCAATTAGACATAAAAACCCATTAGTAAATAAATGCATGGACTTTTGAGATTTATTAGAATTATTGCACATGGGCTGTGAGGACCGGTGGGAATTTGAGATATTCATTATTTATTTTCGGAATAAAATATTTTCGTGAATAAAATAATTCCAGAAAAGTCCAGAATTAATATTTAAGTCACGAAAAATACTCCGAAGTCTCCAAAAATTCTGGGAAAATTCTCAGAGACACTTTGGAATATTATGAACCCAAATAAAGTATTTGGAGCTCACGAAAAGATATTTTGGAGCATCTAAAAATTAGATTAAGCTCATAGAAAAATGAGAAAAGGTTCTGAAAAAGCTAGAAAAATTCTCCGGAAGATTTTAGAGATATTTTTATGAATGATGAACTCAAGAGAATGATTTAGGGTCAAAACAAGTTGGATGGAAATTCTAAGAATAGATGGAACTATTTTCGAATAGAAATAAATAAGGAAATTCGGAGTTATCTGCTAGATTGTACTGAGGGTTGAATAAGAAGAAACCAGGGTCTCTTTAGCAAAGATTGATCGGCGAAGGGGTATCTTCGATCTGGAGCCGTTGGATCGTGGGTCAACGGTTCAGATTAGAAGATAAAAGAGAGAGAGAAGGGGGAGTCCGGTCGGCATAGTGAAGCCGACGGCTATGCGGCGGCGCCATGGCTGGAAGATCGCCGGCGAAGGCTGTCTCAAGCTACGACACACGATTCGGTGTGTGAATTGGACAGGGAGAAAGAGGGAGAGAAATCGGGCGCGCACGCCAAGGCGGCTCTCGGGCGGAGCCGGACTCTGACCCGAGGCAGAGTCCCGGGAGGGGACAACTTGAGGAAGGGGAAAGGCGCTCACAGGGTGGGGCCAGCGTGTCAGCGGCAAGGAGGAAAGGGGAGGGCGGTTCCCTGCGCGAACTGGGCCGAGGCGAAGGGAGGAAGAGCTGGGTTGAGTCGATGTGGCCCATGCGGGAGGAAGTGAGGGGAAAGGAAGGAGGGAGAGGGAACCAGGCCGGCTGGGCTGGTTGGGCCTGAAGGTGAGGAAGAGAGGATTTGATCCTTTTTCTTTCTTTTTGTTTTCAAAGCTTTTCTTAAATCCTTTTTGAAAACCATTTTCTAAACCGTTTTGAAAAGCTTTGAGTTTTGCAAAACCAAGGATCACAAAAAGGATAATGCAGAGGCATGAATGCTCAAGCAAAGGTTGCTAAACCCTAGGTCAATTTTTTTAATTTGATGAAAACGTTTTTATTTTCCTGCATTTTCATGAGCACAAAATTCAAAATTAACCCAATTTCAATCTATTTTAAAAATTCAAATTTTTGGGTGTTACATCCCAGCAGTCACAACTTCATCCTACTGATGCGATAAGAAACTACATCACAAATGTCCCTAGTCCAAAGGTCGAACCCATGCCGAATCTGGCATTCCAAGCTACAGTACATAATGACCCAAGGCATGTCATCACCATACCGACGACACTCGTTCCAGGAACACTGATTAGGAGCGACGACCACGACTAAATCCGGAACATCCTGTGGCGCGCGGACACCCAGAGACCTCCTGGTTCTGTGCATATCATCATGAGAGCGCTCCCGAGGACGACACAAAAATCGGTCGCAAAAATGACCATTGGGTAGGGCGCTTCGGCAGATACAATCAAGGATAGCACACGCCTCCAGATTCGCCGAATGAAGATAATACAACATCATGGCCCTGAAGTACATCGCAACATCATCCCCAGCAAACACCGCCCTGCCGATAAGATCTTGCCCAACAGGGTCTCGCCGAACACCATCAACCGCTCCAGGCCACGAAAGAACAAAGCCTCACGGTCGCCGACATCAAGAAAGCGCTGCACGAAGGCAGACTCCAGGAAAGGGTAGTAGGGCCGACAATAGTCCTGAACGCGCCGAAGAGACACGAGCCGAATCGTCGAAGCATCATCGCAAAAGCGGCAAAAGAGACGGCAGATTGGGTGAATCTTCACATACTCACTCACATTGTCGCCATCGCCGATCACATAAAGAAGAATCTGGAAGACCAAGTCCTCCGGCATAGCCAGCAAGGCGGAGAAACCCACTGCAAGGCGCGCGCCACCACCTCCATCTCCACCAACAAAACCCTAGCGTCGACGAACTCTCCTACCAACAACACAAACTTTCCACAGGACAGGAGTAAGGATCAATGAACAAGGTGGATCAGAATCCCCTCAAACCACCAACAATATATGGCACTGGATCACCGGCTATTGGAATCCCAAACGAGCTAAGGCAAAGAAACGTGACCCTTCCTATTCCGTCAAACCGCAGGAGTAGCCTTTATACCAAGCGGCACGACGCTTCGACTTCCAGGGTTTTTGGGAAACCACAACGATCGAATACGGAACCGCCATGTCAACCACCTTTCGCGCCGCACAAACGGGTCGATAAAACCAGACCCCAAATCACGGCCCATTTAATCCTGTTTACCTTTTGTCTCATGCTGTGTGGCTAATCATTTCTTTTCAACAGTGCAACGCTCCCGAGGATTGGACGCGTGTCCTTGTTATTTTTTACGCAGCAGCAGCAGGGCGCCTACAGTGAACCGACTGACAAGGATGAGAAGGCCGCCCGCACAAACAAACTCGGGGACTCCGTCCATAGTAACAACGACTCGAGTGCTAGTCGCATCTCCAACCAAGCTCGGGGATTTCGTTAAACTTCACACCGAGCAAAGCTCGGGAACTGCGACCAGGACACCAGAGAACGGCGCCCCGAAGGACAAAGCCCGGGGACTGCAAATAAAGATAAAACGACCCTTCAAGCTCCCCGCATCAGGAACGGGGACCAACGGTATTCGCAGTCATTTTTTAAATAACATTTCATTTTTTCCTTCTCTACGAACATGCCCCTGATACAAGAAGCCCAAAGTTTTCTTACTCACGCATCAATACATACCTACTACACCATTTCATAAAGCATGGCACCACATGCATACTTCACCTGCTACCATGCTCGGGGACTAAGTGGGTACACTTCACCTTGCGGTGAATGTACTAATTTTCTTCTCGACAAAGCTCTGCTGTTTTTCCTGTGTTGTTTTTGCAGAGCCTAAGTGGGTACACTTCACCAAGGAAGGACCTTTCAAAAGTTTTCTTCTTCAGCACGTCACATTTATCCGACAAGCAACCAGTGTTTGATAGGGTGACCAGCTCGCCCATCAAGCTACGACGCTCTCGACCAGATCAACCTGACCGGGAGACTTCTCCAAGCAGCACCTCGACCAGCCACGCTGGTCGGGGCTCCACGACGACCGCTTAGCATGATGGCGACTAACTGAACACCTCTAAGGATGACGCTGCGGGCTCGTCTGAAGAATGCAACATGCTCAGGGACTTGTTGGGGATACTACCTCACCGTATCCCCAGGGACCTTGTGGGCCTGCCGACCCGGAGACGGCCCTGCCGCGAGGACTTGCGGCACGCAACCAGCCCGTCGTGCTCACCAAGGACTCCAGAGAAGCCTTGTTCGCCAAAGAAAGTTCTAGTAGATAGACTCGGATACCTTGCCATAAAGGACTGATCGTAATCTGTTAGGATATGGAAATTGTAACCCTGCTCCCCGACTATATAAGGCGAGCATGGACCCCCCTAAAAACAATCTCTTAGACCTCTCTCAGATCAACTACAAATCTTGTAACCTAATACGCAAGATCAATCTAGCCACCAAAACACAAGACGTAGGGTATTACGACAATTTGCCGGCCCGAACCTGTCTAAATCGTCCTGTTTACGCTCTTTGTGTTACGTTTGATCGCCATCGCCACACCTCCGCATATAATCTACTACCGTAGGGTACCCTTTAGGTAGACTGCGACGCGTATTTCGTCGACAGAAACACCCACTCTCCATGGAGAATTTCATTCTATAGTTTCATAGACATTTAATTCCATGACTCATAGAGAGTTGGTATTCGTGCCAAGAGAGAGTTATCCCCATGACACTCATTTCTTCTCTCTCTTCTTAAATACACTGTCATGTCATCTAAAGTGTCTATGTGGCAATATATTTAATACGAATGAAACTCAAATGACACTCCCATTGAAACTGGCCTAGATGACGTTTTAGACAACAACACGATCTCCCAGACACAACTTTGACTTCTTATTTTTATAAAATATTTATGGAATAACGATCTATGTATGTTTTTATGAAAATATTTTTAAGATAAATCTATTCATATAATTTTTATATTTATAATCTCAACAACATAAAAATTATTAATAATTTATATTCTTAATATTTGATCCAAAATTTGTCCAACACGTTATCTAATTCTTAATTTATACTATGATGACGCCAAGGCTAGCACCGAACACGCACACAGTGACTGACTGCCTCTCAAGCCTGCAGGTTGATCGATAGATGCCTTTCCGATGCTATGGGCAGATATGCTGCTTTGTCAGAACGTAGAAAACTGGCGTGTTCTGTTATGGAAAAGCAATTCAGGCGATTTGCATTTGCATGAGCCGACATGTGAGTGGCTGTATACCTGGGCAACGAGCCGGCCCGGCACGGTACGGCCCGGTACCAGGCCGGCCTGGCCTGTTGGCCATCGGGCTGAGGAGGCCTGCGTGCCTCATGGGCCGTGCCTCACCGGCCTGTGGGCCTGGCCGAAGGCCCAGGCACGGGCACGTGGGCCGAATTTCGTGTCGGGCCGACCCGTGAGGCACGGTAAAATTCAGCCCACAGCTCATTTTGTCTTTTTTTTTTGTGAATTTAGCCTCTTTTGATGGTTTTTTTTTTGAATTTGACCTATTTTGATGATGAACTCCAATGTGAGTAGATGTATCTTTCAATTTAGAACATATACTACTGGATTTAAAGTATTTAACGGGTCGTGCCGTGCCGGCCCACGGGCCTGGGGTGTGGCCCAAACACGGCCCGCACAACGGGCCGGGCCAGCCCGGATGCGCACAGTACCGGGCCCGTGCCGTGCCAAATCGACAGGCCTCGTGCCGGGCTCACCGGTCCGGGCTGCATGCCCAGGTTTAAGTGGCTGTAAAGCATTCAATTTCAGGTGAATAATGACGGAAAACCCACGTGCTCAAGAAGCTAACCATCCCGTCATGTGCATGCTCTTGTTTCACATGGATAGCTTATTAGCATGGGCAATGTGCATCCTTTTTCCCGTGTTGGAGAATTAGGTCTGCCTGACCATTCATATGTTGGTGGAAGTCTTTAGGCTTAATTTATGTCTCACATTACTTAGTAGTTAGTTGTCCATGGACCTGGTGTAACATAGTACAATTTTACATATTCATTAATCATGGGTTAGTTGTGTCATGGCTCTAATAATTCAGAATGTATTAAGACGACCGTACTTGACCGTGATTAAGGTTAATAAAAATGAAAATTGAAGCGCGTGAACTTTATATATATGAGCAGTGTTAAAGCATAAACAGGAACGTTTAGTTTCATTGTTGAGCTAAAATTATGTTCCCTCGATGATGCGTTGTTCCATGGTAGCAAGTTTATTGTAAGCTTAGGCTTGGCTTAACAATAATGTAAATGGTACTTTTCCATCCCCGTCTTAAAGGAAACAATCCAAGACATCAGTGCAAAAAAAAAAAAAAAATTACAGCTAGTCCTCTAACTGGGGTAGTGATATCAATTACTGCCTCTATCTCAAAATAGATGACATTATCGCTTTTTGATAAGTCAGTTTTTTTAAAACTTTGATAAATTATATAAAAAAAATATTAATATATATAATACATAATTAGTATCATTAGATAGATGGTTGAGTATAGTTTTATAATAACCTAGTCAAAGTTGAGAGAGTTGGACCAACGAGCATCTCATAATGTCCTCTATTCTGGGACGGAGGGATTAAGTTCTCATACTTCTAAAATATTACTCCAATGCGAGACACAAGGTGAAATCATCCATATGGCACTGTTGTGAATGACGGCGGATAATACGACGAAGAACACAAGATCAATCACAGCGAGACACAAGATTTAACGTGGAAAATCCCTCAAATGCGAAGGGGAAAAATCACGGGCGCCAGCCAGCAAACACTCCTCACTATTATCAAGAGTCGGGTTACAACGCCGTGCGGCAGCTTACAAGAATAATGAATGACTTGATCACGGTGGAACCCTAGCGACGGGTATCGTTCCGGCCTAAGCCTCCCGCCGACGGGCCTCCGCTTCGCTCCGTCAGAAGTCCGGCCTTTGTCTTGGACTATTAATTTGGAACATATTCAACAAACTCCACCTTGAGACAAATTCACCTTGTTGCATAAATCAACACCTTCGTCCTGATCATAACAAAGAAAAAATACCACTGGCGCCAAATAGCCTCTTGGGCTAATCCACTAGACCAACTAAGCTTGAGCACAATTCAAACTTAGCAACAGGAATAAGTTTAGTCATTATATCAGTAGGATTATCATGAGTATTGATATTGCATACCTTTAGCTTACCATCATCGATCACATCACGAACAAAATGGTACTTGATGCCAATATGTTTAGTCCTCTCATGGAACATCTGATCTTTGGTAAGGTAAATGACACTTTGACTGTCACAGAATAAATTAATGCAAGAATCAACTCCACACAACTCAGCGTACAAACCTTTCAGCCAAATTAATTTCTTGCACGTTTCACTAACAACCATGTATTCTGCTTCCGTAGTTGATAGAGCAACACCAGACTGCAATGTAGCCCTCCAACTCACATCACAACTGCCAACAGTAAACACATAACCAGTAAGAGACCTTCGCCTGTCCAGATCAGCAGCATAATCAGAATCCACATAACCAATAAGTCCATGTTCAGTTCTGCCAAACTTCAAACAAGAATCTGCTATGCCTCTGAGGTACCTGAAAATCCACTGAACTGCCCTCCAATGTTCTTTACTAGGATTAGACATATATCTACTAACCAAACTCATAGCATATGACAAATCTAGACGAGAGCAAACCATGACATACATCAAAGACCCAACCACACTAGAATAAAGAACTCTTGACATGTATTCAATATCTGCATCTGTACTAGGACACTGTGCAGCTGACAATTTAAAATGAGGTGCAATAGGAGTACTAACAGGCTTTGCATCTTGCATGTTGAAACGCTGAAGAATTTTCTTAATATAATTTTGCTGACTAAGAAATAGCAAACTAGATTTTCTGTCTCTAGTAATTTCTACGCCGGGTTACAACGTCGTGTGGCGGCTTACAAGAATAATGAATGACTTGATAACGGTGGAACCCTAGTGACAGGTATATGCTTTGCTCTGGCCCAAGCCTCCCGGCGAAGGGCCTCCGCTTCGCTCCGTTAGAAGTCTGACCTTTGTCTTGGACTATTAATTTGGAACATATTCAACAGGCACAACCACGAGACCAAATATACCCTACCCCAATCCACCAGATTAGAGAGTCATCTAGTGTGATGTTGATATTGACCCGTATGAATTTTGGTGACGCATCTACTAGGCATTTTACGACCCCTTACTTTCACAAAATTTTAATATAACATTTATAACTGAAGTAGAATCTCACTTCCCTTCTTTTATCTTCCAATTACTTCTTGCATTTCCTAAACCAATGTTCAAGGTTGCCATAATTGAAGCATTTGTCTTTGAGAGAGGAGCCAAGGTTTTGCTTTGCGTGTGCCTATGGCTTTGAGATTGTATCTATGAAATCACTATGAAAGTTTCAATGGATTGATCACATCAACCAAAATCTAAGCCATTCCAAATTTCTCAATTTTCACTAAACCAATTATATTGATCAACGAGATAGATGCACTTGAGAATCTAGTGATTGTAAGTGTTGTTAGCCTCGATGGAAATTCCAATAGAAGCATGTCGCGCTTATACCAAAGAAGGAACACAAACTAATATTTTTGGTCACATGATGCTATCAACTCAAATCTATTCCAATTACCCCTTATGGCCAATTAATATAATTAACTCATGCATCAAAATATTCATCACATAAATCTAACATAATTGATTGCATCTATTACAACCACTAGTAGAGAAACGACCTTTGACCCCGGTCGGTAAGGGGCTTTAGCCCCGGTTTTTGAACCGGGACTAAGGATTCGGGACTAAATGTCCCACCTTTAGTCCCGGTTCAGAGGAACGGGACTAAAGCCTGACCTTTAGTCCCGGTTGGTATTACCAACCGGGCTAAAGGTTTTTTTTTTGGGTTTTGCTTATTTTGGTTTTACAATTAGATTAGGTATTCAAATGTGTATTCTTCGCTGCTAATACAGTTATTCACGCACTTATAAGTTAGTTTCAAGCATTAAATACACAAATAAACTATGAAATCTCTATATAAATATATTATGGAGTTATATATACGTAAGTATAATATAGATATGCACATAAAATTTACATCATTATCCATTCATACTTGACTTAAGACACAACCGCTCTCGCTACTTAAATCTCATACAGATGTTCGTATTGATTTGGCTTCAGTGGTTCGGCCGGGTCGAAATAGTACTCGCCTTTAGGGTTGACCACTTTTTCAAGAAGAAATCCAGCAAGTGCCTCTTGAATTCCTTTGAGGCGGACGCTATCCATCACTTGTCGCTTCAACCATTCAGTCTTCAATTTGCATTATAAAGAAACAAGTGTTAATATACATAAGATTTAGTTAATAGCAACAAATAAATAAAATGGATGTATTATATATACATATCACATACTTTTAGTGTCTCATTAATAGTCTGTCTTGCATACACCGTGAGGAACTAGCAAACGTAGTATCCACACAGATTGTTGCCTAGTGGCTACCTTGGAACCCACTGTAAGATATAAAATGATTACTATCGTCATCATACGCATATGGTAAAGCATGCTAAGGTAACAAATTATGAGAGCTAGTAGAACTTACATTTGGAAGGATAGGACCCTTTAGTGCCACTTCCAGATCCGGACGGTGTTTTGGGACGAACCAAACCCAAACCCTGCTCAATAATTGGATCATTAGTTAATTAACTCTTGCAGTGTATTTAAAGAGAAGAAATCCATATTTAAAGATCAAAGTTACCCCTTGATAATGTCTATCATATCTTGGTAATCTCCCAGTGGTTTTCTCAATGAGTCAAAGATTATCAATTGACTTCTGGTCGTATCGAAGACTATGAGTATCCAGTGAAAACTGCATTTGTTTATAGAGTCAACATATATATATTTATGATGAATTGAGTAATAAGTAAGACAAATTGTACAAACGATAACAACACTCACCCAAAGTTGTAGGGGAAGAGTATATAATCTCTGGTCTTTTGGTTGACCAAGAACCTCCGAAGATTCCTCTCCGTTTGAGGTATCCATTGGTCGCGGGGAGTGTTTGGATCCGAGAATATGATTGATGGATCAATGAAACAAATATTCGTGTCTCCCTTACGTTTGAGCAATAACATCAAGAATCTGCATATATATGTTTGAGGATAGTTAGTTACTATACATATACATATGCTATAGTTAGATTACTAAAAGAAATGATTACTTACAGACAGTAGCAGCTGATCGATGAGAGATTTGTCTAGAGCCTCCATATGACATAGTTGGTGGAGCTCACTAAACGGAACAAATATAATGTCATCGCCCGGAAGTAATGTCCATCTCTAATTCTGACACAAATCCAATCATCTGTGCTTTTGGTACATGCCTCCATGTACCACGAGTTTAACAAGCGTATTTGCGTACCAAGTTCCCTGAGGGCCGTAGGGTTGTACAGACTTCTGCCACGTACATAATTTCTCTTCCACTCATCGACTACAGTGGCATTTTTGATGAGTGCATTTTCTAGAAATTGATTCGCGGTTATACCAGCTCCTAACAAGAACTCTTCCATACCATCATAATTGACCCTGCCACTATAGTCTTGTTGCGCGCTCATGTTTGAATCATATTGATTCCCAACAACTAGCGGGGGCACTGATTGCTTCGATTGTTCCCTGAGCTGTGGGTCACCCTTCCGTGCTCTTCTCTTTTTATTCTTCTCCTCATTAATTGCCTTTTGGAGAGTGTGGTCATAGTCCGATAGTGGAGAACTCTTCTGAGCATCATGTAGCTTTCTCTGCCGAGCATCCACCGATTGCCTTAGAGCATCAGGAGTTAAGAAGAATGACTTTTTAGCTTCTTTCTTTGTACACGGTCGTCTTTCATTTTCTTGAATTGTGCTTGCACTTCGGCCTTTATGGAAGCGTCTAGTTCTTCGTCAGTCTTCTCATACGGAAGTTTCTGAGGAATCATAACTTTCCTTCTAGCTTGCCTCTTTGCTTGCGGGTGGGGCGGCTGACACCTTTGCTTTTGTGGCGGGCCTCTTCTTTGTCGATGGGGTGGCCGGTGTCGGCGTTGGAGACCGTCGTGGAGGCGATGGGGCCGGTTTCGGAGATGGAGACCGCCTTGGAGGTTCTGGGGAGGAAGCCGTGTCGTGCATTCCACCATCATCATCCCTCGCAACACTATGACCAGCAGGTGATGAACCACTTTGGTCTCTAGGTGAGGTCCTACAGTGAAAACAACAAGTGTGAATAAAGTATCACTATTTAAGCCAATACAAAGTTAGTGAAAAAGAGCTAGGTATGATTCACTTTCATTCGCACCTAGGAGGAGAAGGAGGAGGCGGTGGTACAATAGGAGGTGATGCCCCAGGAATAATGATATAGCGCTTGCGCTAACAAATAAATGTCTTCTCCGCTTCTCCTAAAGTCTTCTCCCCATCACCTCCTTCAATGTCAAGCTGAACATCGCTATGACCTTTTTGAACTCTATCCACCGAGATGCGAGCATATCCAGGTGGTATTATTGCCCCATGGCATATTGGTGTCTTCGTAGGGTCGATAGGAGATACAACACCGGTAGCCACCATGATTGTGGTATCCCCCTCTGGAATGTGCAGCTCACATGGTGTATTCGGTTCTGTGATGTCATCCACGGGGAAGCATAGCTTTGCGTCATCACCAGATTGAGGCACTTCCGTGGAAGCACAACTGCTTTTCAACTGAGCAGGGGGCACAATTGCGTCATTAGCACATGGCAGTCATGAGACTTTAAATTTAGGAATTTCTTCTCTAACACATTTATTATATTCTTTATATTGGATGAAAATGTAGATGAGACCTTGATGCTTCTTAGACATTCAAACATGCTTTCCTTCTCTTCTTTGCTAAGAGTGTAGCTAGCAGGCTTTAAATAATGGCATACATCTTCTGTCTTCTCTGGATGCAGGTTGTCTCGTTCTTTCATGTCTTGCAAGTCCTGTCGTGCTTCAAGTGTATCCTTGGCTTTTCCATACACACCCATGAATCCTAGCAGTTCCACACACAGATTCTTTGTCAAGTGCATCACGTCGATCGCGTGGCAGACCTCTAGGACATGCCAATAGGGTAGCTCCCAAAATATGGACATCTTCTTCCACATGGGTGCATGTCCATCTACATCTTTTGGAACTGGTAGGGCCCCTTGTCCCTTTCCAAAGACTACTTGCACATCCTTGACCATATCAAGTACATCCTCTCCAGTTCAGTTGCGAGACTTTGTTCGTTTCACTTCTTCTTTACAATGCTTGCCTTTCTTTCTGACTTGGTGATTCTTAGGAAGAAAATGACGATGGCCAAGGTACATGACCTTTTGAAATTTTTTCAGATATACACAGTCAAGGTCATCAAAACAGTGTGCACATGCATTATATCCCTTGTTTGTCTGTCCTGAAAGATTACTTAGGGCAGACCAATCATTGATTATTACGTACAACAATGCTCGTAGGTCGAAGTGTTCCTGTTTGTACTCATCCCACACATGTACACCTAGTTTGCTCCATAAAAGCAGGAGTTCCTCAACTAAGGGCCTCAGGAAGACATCGATGTCGTTGCCAGGTTGCCTCAGGCCTTGGATGAGCACCGACATTATAATGAACTTCCGCTTAATGCATAACCATGGAGGAAGGTTGTAGATACATAGAGTAACAGGACAAGTGCTATGACTACTGCTTTGCTCCCCAAAAGGATTCATACCATCCGTGCTCAAATCAAACCTTAAGTTTCTTGTGTCTTCTGCAAACTCCGAGAATTCTCTGTCAATTGCTCTCCACTTGGACCCATCAGCAGGGTGTCTCAACATGTTGTCGGCCTTACAGTCTTCTTTGTGTCATCGCAACAACTTTGCATTATCCTTGTTTCTGAACAGACGTTTCAGACATGGTATTATAGGAGCATACCACATAACTTTGGCATGGATTTTCTTCTTAGGACGCTTTTCGCCCTCAACATCGTCAGGGTCATCTTGCCTGATCTTGTACCACGTCGCTTTATATACAGGGCATTCATCCAAATTCTCATAGTCCTTGCCACGGTATAGGATGCAGTCATTAGGACATGCATGTATCTTTAGGATTTCTAATCCCAGAGGGCACACGAGCTGTTTTGCTTCGTACGTAGTGGTAGGCAATTCGTTAGGCTTCGGAAGTATCTTTTTTGGATCTTGAGTAATTGCCCAAATGCCTTGTCGGATATGCCATTTTTTGCCTTCCATTGTAGCAACTCCAATGTTGTACCCAACTTATTTTGCCCATCTTCGGCGCTCGGGTATAGTAGTTTTTTTGCGATCCTCTAGCATGCGGTCAAACTTAGCCTTCTCTTTTTCACTTTCACAATATCTTTGTGCATCATGAATGACATCACCAAGAGCATCATATTCAGAGAGTGTGTCCTCTGCACATGCCTCTTCTTCTGCTTCCACCATGCAGTATCATTGAAGTCATCATATTAAGCAATAATGTTGTCATGTTCTAATTGATCTTCTTCGTCTTCTTCCATCATAATTCCGGTTTCTCCATGCTTGGTCGAACAAATATAGTTTGACATGAAACCAGACTTCAACAAGTGTGAGTGAAGAGTCCTTGAGCTACAATATTCCTTCAAATTCTTACACAAGGCGCATGGACAACACATGAAATTACCATCCCGTTTTTTTTGCCTCATCCACTCTTAAGAAATAATGCATGCCATCAATGAACTCTTTGGAGCGGCGATCTACATTGTACATCCAATGGCGTGTCATCATCTGCATTATATGACCCAAAACATAATTAAATTCCTCATTTTGGTCAAAAAATGATATTATAAAATACCGAACGAAAGGTCTACATTAAAATAACATGAGATGGAACACCATCATGTGTCATTTCCGAGTCACACAAATACTAATGTATGCTCTATGAAAGCCTCGACATAGTGTATGCTAAGACCATTAGCACTATACACAGAAAACCTAAAATGCAGTTCAGTAGCATAATGATCTCCCGACCAATCCCAACTAAAGTAGACAGATCATCATTCGTCTGCTCAACATCGACAGACTTCTTGAGCTGGCTCACTGCCTCATCAGCCTTCGTAGCCTTCACGACGTGTTTGACATACTCTTCCTCCCAGTACCAGCCACAACATCCAGTGCTATCAAACGGAAAATAGAATACAAAATAAGCATTTTCATCAAAACAATCATGTATAATAGGTAGAAATTAACCATAACCATCAAATGTGACAAAATATATAACTCACATTGCGATCTGGACACTTATAGAAGATCCGACCATTGTTGACACCCGCCTTCCCCACTCGATACTCTTTCACAGTCTTTTGCATACACTCGCCACAGGTAATGAGAGGGAGGTCTGGCCTTAGTCGCTTTGGAACCCGATCAGAGGTCGAGTACCCCGAAGCAGTTGTCATCTACTCTCTATACTCATTTTTTCAAACTAGAAATTATAAATTCCTCATTTTCTAAACAAAGAAATTAAAACAACTAAAATTTACATTTCTCTAAAATCATCAAATGTGTCATGTATACAACTAAAAGTATTCTAGGTAGCTACCTTTTTCATCTAAATATGGAATGTATTTTGAGCTCAAGTGACATATAAATCAAGAACAACCCACCATACATTCCACATACAATCCACAAATTAAATAAATTAATAATATCCTAAAAATCTATAATTCTCTAACTAAGCTAAGTCAATCTTGAAATGTGGAACATATAATAGAAAAAATAAATCTATTTCTATTTTTCAACTAATTAAATTAAATAATACACTCAAATCTCTATTTTCAACTAATTAAACCATAAAATTTGGTAGACATAGTAGAAATGAAAGGTGTATACTTAGAATACTAGTTTTAGTTGCCTTCTTCAAAATATTCAAACAATGTCAAGTGAATGAAGCTTAAAATGGCAAAAGAGATAAAATCATAAATAAAAATCATATATAGACCAAGAAACAACATATGTTGTCACTAAAACATGAGAGGTTGAAGATAGTAACCTTTCAATGAGTCGATGGAGGCATAGAAGTGATCAAATGAAGCAATGGCCGAAGAGGAGATGAAGAACAATGAAGAACACAACAAGAACATAGTGAAGGAATGTTGCTCTAGGTCTCGGGTTGGGGGGAAGAAGAGTTCAAATAAGGGGGGACCTTTAGTCCCGGTCCATATACCCAGCCGTGGCTAAGGGCCTACCTTTAGCCCCGGTTGGTGCCACAAACCGGGAGTAAAAACCTTTAGTCCCGATTGGTGTTACCAACCGGGACTAAAGACCTCTTTAGTCTCGGGCGCAATTTTAGTCGGGACTAAAGCTGTTTTTGGCAATCGACGAAAGGTCGTTTCTCTACTAGTGAACATCATATCAACTATATGTGCATGTTCTAGATCAGATACTATGCAAGATGGCTTTGATACCACTATCGAGGGCACAAATAGGTGAAAGGTCCTAATATGGATAGAGAGGGTGAATAGCCTAATAAAAAATATGTAAACATACTTAGACAAGTGATTAGTAAAACAAAAGACTATAAGCGAATTTAGCACTAGCACTAGCACTACCAAAAGATGCAAGCCATCTACCCAACAATCCTAGTCACTAGTATTGCTATACCACACAATTGCAAGACTAATAATATAGATAAGATCAAAAGATATCTATACAATAGATAATCAATTTATACTAGATAGGCAATTGCTCTACTTAGCAAGTATATAGTTAATATAAATACAATGAGTAGAGTTGAGAGGGTTATACCAACAAAATGGTAGAATAATCAATATATCAATCACACAAATGAAAACTTCGGTAATAGATAACACAAGATTTTTATCGAGGTTGACTTGCTTGTCAGCAAGGTACTCCTCACTATAGCGATACACCTACTTGGTGATTCACGCACTAATATGCTTTACACGCCTAATACGCAATTGGATGTCGCACAATCAACACAAGATAGGGATCCACAAGCTACGAGCAGATCACTAGAGATGTCTTTTATGAATCTCCCACGGGAAAGGATCAAGAACCCCTTACAATCCACCGATCGGAGCCGAAGACAATCACCAATCCTCTACTCAATGATCTCACTGCTCTAAGCCATCTATGAGTCGAAAAACTCTAAGAGTAATAAGACAAATCGACAGTAATGCAAGCCCAAGTGCCACTAGATGGGCCAAGGCAATGCAAATGCAATAGCTAGCTCTCGCAGCTCACTAGAATGATCAACAATCAAATACAAGTGGTGGGAGTGGAGTGTCTTAGCTCTAGGTGTTAGCAAGTGAAGCAAATGGGCAAGAGTTCTGCCCCCAACGCGGCCACCAAGCTTAAATATGGGACCAAGGCTCAAAGAGCCATTGGCCATAACACCTTGCAAAAATCAGGGTGATCGGACGTGGCTATATGCAAAACCAGACATGTCTGGTGCATAGATGTCCACCATGTGGCTTCACTGTTTAATTGTGCTCGTTCAATCCCAATGGCTAGCTCGCTCAGAACACATCATTATGTTGCGCCGGATGCGACTCTCAAATTGACCAGACGCACTCCACCCAGTGTCCAGTCATTTCCAGTAAGCATCTAGAGAGGATTTTTCTTCACCGGACGCATCTGGTCTCTGGTGACCAGACTCTGACAACATCCAGTGCCACCGGATGCGTGAATAATATGAGCAATATGTTTGATGCTTAGCATCTAGTTGTTTCTAATGAGGTTCCAGAGATGACTTTGAATGACCGAACATGTCCAGTCACTACTGATCGGACTCCCCCAACGTTCGGTCTACACTTAGTGAATAACCTGAGGCTAGGGTTAGCCACCAGACGCATCCAGTCCCACAGGACTTTTGATGGCCACTAAAATCCAAATATAACCATCAACTATTGCATGAAGTAATAAGTAATGAATCACAAAGCATAGTTCTAGGGTTTGATTCTAACGAGTTCTATGAGTTTTGGTGTTCTTACTTGTATTATAGGATATTCAAGTTTCATTATATAAAGTATCTCAAGTAATGAGTTAGAGTGCACCATTGCAAAGAGCTCGTCGAGTTGATCGAAATGGACCTACCACTTGCTATATTTGGAGCTCCGATGAAAAAGATATCAAGACCACTATGGAATTCAACTTGGGAAGACTCTAAAACATACCAGAATTATCACTCAACATATGTTTGATGGCTAAACTAACAGAATTCCACAGCTTTGGTTAAACTGTATTTTCTAGGGTCTAAAACAGGATCTAGAGAGGGGAGACTCCCACCATGACATGTTTCCTTGCGCAAACCGATCGGACATTTAAAATTAGGTTACTCCGGTGAAGTGCTACATCGATATCTTATTTGTGCGCTTGCGAATAACTTGAGTGTGGCTGAAATATACCAATAGAGACTAGCATTCGATGCTGCATATGAGCTCTACCTCATCTCAATTCACTTCACCCTTTCTCACAAATGCTAAACACAAAGTGTAACACCTTTGTAACACCCTTTTCACAAGTTCTTTTCAAGGGTGTTTAATTAGCACACTAGGTCTAATGCATATGCAATAAGTTAGATCGTCTAGTGGCACTTGATAACAGAATCACTAAGATTCTCCCCTCTTAATAGTATGGCTATCAATCCTAAGCACAATCACACCCTCTATAGTGTCTTGAGTCTAAAAAAAGATCCTATCAAGTTATACCTTTCCCTTGATTCTATTTTCTCTCTCTTTTCTTCTTCTCAAGTTGGAGCATTTGATCCATCAACTTGTGATCTTCATCATCCATCATCATGACCATTTGGCTCCATCACTTGATGTAAAAATCTATCCCAAATCCATACTCAAAGACAATAGGTTAGTACTTTAAGGTTTCATCAATTACTTTAAACCAAACTAGGGCTTTCAATAGGCTACAATAGCTATAACAATATAATTTATTTTGATCACGTTCAACCAAGAAACATGCAAGTAGGGGGGTCATGGGTCATTGCCACTGAACATGCAATGTAGCTGAAGAAGATTGGAGTAGTCTAGTCCAACATTGTGCGTGCTCAACAGTGAAAATAGGTGCACATCCTTGTGCACCACCAATAGCTAATACCTCCACCCACCTTGTCTATTTTCCTCATTTTAATTCATCATCAATTAATGCCACTACAAATAGGAACATCATTTCCACAATATCGACAAATGTGGGGATAGAACGCAGGGCTCCGGAGTGCTAGGACCTAGTGTGTGCCTGAGAAGGAGAAAGGGGGTTAGGCTTGGAATTGGAAGAACCAAGTTATGCTTCCCATATGATGAGGACATCTCAACTATGCATGCTACTTGAAGTACTAAGCAACCATCATCAAACATAAATAATACAATTCAAGGTCCACTTACAAGAAGTCGTTCTAGAAAACTTCAAGAGCAAGTGAATTCATTCCTTATTGATTTTAATCTTGATACTTCTAAGAATATTATACTACCTAAGTGTTATACTTTGGTTGTACTTAGGTATATAAATCAAGAGGAGGATGTTACTCTACGTGAAGAAAAGTAACAGACCGGTTCAGACCAGTTCTGAAAAGCAACAAACCAGTTCGGACCAGTCCAGTCCAAAACGGATCAGTCCAGTCAAAAACAGACCAGTTCAAGAAATGATCATATCTCTCTACTCCGAGAAGCTTTTGAGGCTCAAGAAGATATTTTGTAAAGATCTTCAAGTCTACTCCGAGTAGCAAACCTCAGCACTTGTGATGCGAACAGATTAGTGAAGACTGCTCTAAAGGTAAACAACCAGCCTGATGGTTAAGTTCCCATGCAAAATTGTACCATTCTATAATGTTTCGTGCTGCATGGTACACATGGTTGGAAAGATGGTCTACTTTCCAATGCATTTAACGGTGCATCATTTGGACTTCCCAAGATGGAGTTATTGTCAATTTAGTAAAGACTGCGTAGAAACCAACAACCTCGTGAATCCACTTCAGAGGAACATTTCATGGAGGCCTTTTCACATTCTTAGTCTTTTCATTTCCATCTCGTGTTTACACCTATCTAGCAGGGCTGTTGCTAGTATATATACCCCATTGCATCCAAGCAAATGTAGGCTTTTGATAATCAAAATATCGAACCTTTGTTTAGTTGTGTACTAACAAACCCCAGAGAAAGATTATCTACCCCTTTGCTCTTGTGTTTTCCTTCGCGGAGATTACAGAAGCGGTCACGTCATCGACACCCAATCCGTACTCCTGATCTTCGAGTTCAGGTTGCGTAGGTTGGTTTCTTTGAGAGTGTGGTTGGGCGAATCCTTGGTTCATGCTGCCGTATAGAGATGGTGGTTGGCTCCTTGTGCGTGTCGTCAGGTTGCACTAGTTATCGCTGCTTGCAACAAGTTATCGGCCAATCTTTGGCTAGTTATCAAGATCGGGATCCTACGTCATGAAGATCGGGACTGTCTCTCATCATCTGGTATCAGATCTTTAGTTGCCACGGTAGGAATTTTTACCCTTAGCTACATATATTTGTGTTCGTCCTATCCACTAAAAAGCCACAAAATATTCTGCCATAATCCTTTGTTTCAATCTGTTGTTCTTGTGAGTTTGGTTAAATTTTGGTTCATTAGAGTCTTTGTTTAGATGCTGATCATATTATCCTTCATGTGTCCTTTGAGCTTCTTTCATATATCTGCAAATCCCTATATAAAAAAAATCAGAAACCCGTATCATCCTTCGCGTAAACTTTGATCCTATCAAGTTAGAACGTTGACGGTTGTGTCTTGTTTCTAAAAAAAGTGTATAAGTGTTATCTCTAGTCTTGTTCTTAGTTATATAAAAAAAAGTGTGTCAAAAAAAAGAGAACAAAGAAAAGTGCAAAAAAAAAGTTGAGAAAGGTTGAGACAGAGAAGTCAAAAGTCCAGTTTGTTTATGTGCACAAGTTCTGAAATTTTATATCATGTTGCACAATCAGTTTATTATCTATCTTTTGGTGCAAAAGTTTGCTTGGGTTTTATTGCAACACTTGCATCCTAGGCATACTCCTTGTTTGCATCAAATCTGAAATTATCTTTGCGTGTGTGTTTGATCCATTTACATCATTCAGGTCTTGTGGTCAGCACTAGGCACTGAACTTCTATTTTGAACTGCGATTTAACTTTACAATATAGAGAATTCAGATTGCATTCCTTCTTAATTATATCCCCACCAAGCTCCACAAATAACCCACCGTCATAGGAACACTGATCTTGTATTCTCCCAACCATCACTTTCGGTTTCCACCTCGCATTGGTGAAAGGTCCTAAGTGATGGCTAGAGGGGGGGTAAATAGCTTAATTTGAAAACTAAAAACAAACTCAACAACAAGTTAGATAACTAAGAAGTGAAGCTAGACTTGCACTAGCCTACTAGGGGATGCAAAGCCACCTAACCACAATTTCTATCCTAATAAGCTCTAGGATCACACAATTCCTACTCAATTCTAGTAGCCCTCAAGGCACAACCTAATATACTAGGACAAATATGAATAAGGTAATGCAAAGATGGGAAAGGTCATTATACCGCCATAGAGTAGTAGGGGACGAACCAATCAAGTGAATACCAATGAAATCAATCAATCCCAAGGGACAATGGTTGACACTTGATTTTCTTCCGAGGTTCACTAGTTTGCCAACTAGCTCGTCCCCGTTGTGGCAAGACACTCACTTGGAGGTTCACGCGCTAATCGGCCTCACACGCCAAACCCATCACCGGGTGCCGCACAACCAACACAAGATGAAGCTATTGAAACACCACGAGCAATCCACTAGAGTTACCTTTGCGATCTCTCGCGGGGAAGGCACAAGAACCCCTCACAATCAACTTGTAGTCGACGAAGCACAATCACCAAGCTTCTCGATCTACCACCACTGCTCCAAACCGTCTAGGTGATGGCAATCACCAAGAGCAACAAGAAATCCGCCGCGAGAACTCCTCCCTCTCGGATTTCTGAAAATATTTTGAGAAAATATTTCCGGACGCTTCGTCGATCCGACAGACGCTGCACCTCAGCGTCCGACGCACTTTGACTTTTCTTCTGGAGCTTCTCTGTGGCCGACGGACGCTCGGAGTTCACAGTCCCAGCGTCCGACGCCATCGTCCGTTGCGTTGGACAGCGTCCGACGCCCTTTTCTTCAGCGTCCGACGCCCTCTGTGCGTCTCTACTTCTTCCACCTTTGCTCTAAGTTGCCAAACACTAAGTATCCACCTTGGTGAGCTTGTCTTGGCATGTTTCACTTGTCATTTAGCATGGTGTATGTCACTAGGTCCTAAATGCTCATGCAATATAGATAACACCTAGTGGCACTTGACAAACCGCAATCAATTTTGCATTTCCCCTCTTAATAGTACGGTTGTCTAACCTAAATGTGATCACACCCACTTGGTGTCTTGATCACCAAAACAAAAGCCCTAGCATATACCTTTGCCTTGTTTAGCTTAGGGTCTTTCCATTCTCCTTCTCCAAGTGTGAGCTCTAGGTCTCCACCACCTTTGCTTGCTCCACCACTTGTCATCATCTTCAATGAGTGTACTATACCTACTCAATCACTTAGAGCTAGGTTAGTACTTTAGGTTTCATCAATTATCCAAAACACTAGAGATCTCTCAATCTCCCCCTTTTTGGTATTTGATGACAACCCGATATAAATGATATGAAATATGATTTTGAATTCACAACATCTTTGAAAGTGTTTTACTCCCCTACATATGTGCACTTCTTATGATTATGAGTCGAAGTTTTGCACATATGCTAAGATATACTTTTGGGTGGGGTAAAATACTTGCAAACTATGACATGATGCTAAGGTATAAGAAATGGACCTTTGAAGCGTGATACCATTCGAAGTGCGCCAATCATACCTTCCTTAGCAACATGGTTAGCTCGATACCAATTGGATATACACAAGATATTCTAAGGATCTAGCTAACTTCTATACATGATAGTGATCAATTCATCAATCAAGATTATACTAGACATGTACCACACAAGCAAGTCATATTGAATTGAAGTACAATGCAGGCAAACGTATGTGTGAATGCACATCTAGATGCAACAACTTGTTCATAGGCTTGCCCCCCTACTTGTGTGCTCAATTTTTAATTTTTCAATGTTCAAAATCCTATTTCTTCCCCTATTTCTATTTTCTCCCCTTTACCAAGGCACTATCATTTTATCATATTTCTCCCCCTTTGTCACACATTACCACAAAGGAAACCTTGTAGTAACATGTATCACTTGAGGATACTTAGGAGGATTTATTTATCAAGTCAATTTAGAAAGAGAGTGGGGTGAATAAACTTTTATAGTTTAACCTAGATCACTTGTCCTATATACTTAACACGGTTTTAAACCATGGACAAGCTTCTTCACATATCTTGCAATGGTTATCTTGACCATGTTGGTTAAGCACAAGAATAAGCATTCTAGTCTAAACATGTGAGGTTGCAAGCTTATCAACATATCATATGCCACCACTAGATCAAAGAACTCATAGAAGCTATAGTGGTACCATATATCCATAGAAATCATTTGATTTTCATGAATGAGCCTAATTTAATGAGAGAAGATGCCTATATGCTCTACTCAAGTCTAGCAAAGGATGAATGCATATGTCAATCAATTGTACCTTGCTATTTTGGAGTAGAGGCATGTCATAAGTGGGGTGCATCAACTCATGTTGGAGAAATCCAAGATATTCAACTCATTCCTTAACTTGCAAAAACCTCTTCTCATCAAGTGGCTTGGTGAAAATGTCGGCTAATTGATCATCGGTGCCCACATTGTCAATGAAAATGTCACCCTTTTGTTGATGATCTCTTATTAAATGGTGTCTCACATCTATGTGCTTGGTTCTAGAGTGTTGGATGGGATTGCTTGTAAGCTTCACCGCACTTTCATTGTCACATAGCAAGGGAACCTTCTTGAACTTGATTCCATAATCATTCAAGGTGGCCTTCATCCATAATAGTTGTGCACAACAACTCCCCGCACTAATATATTCGGCTTCAGCGGTAGAGAGTGCCACACTATTTTGCTTCTTGGATGACCATGAGACTAGTGATCTTCCTAATAGTTGACATGTTCCACTAGTGCTCTTCCTATCAACCTTGCATCCCGCATAATCGAAGTCTGAATATCCAACTAGTTCAAACCTTGACCCCTTGGGAAACCATAGTCCAACATTTTGTGTATGCTTTAGATATCTCAATATTCTCTTTGTGGCCTTCACATGACTCTCTCTAGGAGATGCTTGAAATCTTGCACACATGCATACACTAAACATGACATCCGGTCTTGATGCGGTCACATAGAGTAAACTTCCAATCATTGACCGATAGAGTGTTTGATCCACCATCATGCCACTTGTATCATTATCCAAGTGTCCATTAGTCCCCATGGGAGTACTAATGCCTTTAGCCTCTTCTAATCCAAACTTCTTCATCATGTCCTTGATGTACTTGCCTTGACTCACAAATGTGCCATTCTTCATTTGCTTGATTTGAAGTCCAAGGAAGTAACTAAGTTCACCAATCATGGACATCTCAAATTCATTTGCCATCATTTCACCAAACTCTTCACAAAATTCTTGATTTGTAGATCCAAAGATAATGTCATCCACATAGATTTGCAAGACAAACAAATCACTTCCAATCTTCTTTGTGAGTAGGGTGGTGTCAACCAATCCAATCTTGAATCCCTTAGAGAGGAGAAAGCTTCTCAACCTCTCATACCATGCTCTAGGTGCTTGCTTCAACCCATAAAGAGCCTTCTTGAGCTTGAATACATGGTTGGACTTCTTTGTATCTTCAAATCCGGGTGGTTGCTCAACATATACCTCCTCATTGATATACCCATTCAAGAATGCACTCTTGACATCCATTTGGTATAACTTGATGTAATGTGCACAAGCATAGGCTAATAGAATCCTTATTGCCTCTAATCTTGCCACCGGAGCATATGTTTCCCCAAAGTCAAGACCCTCTACTTGAGTGTACCCTTGTGCAACTAGTCTTGCTTTGTTTCTCGCCACTATTCCATCTTGATCTTGCTTGTTCTTGAATACCCATTTGGTTCCAATGACATTGTGATTTCTTGGTCTATCCACTAGTTCCCAAACTTGATTTCTTGTGAAGTTGTTAAGTTCTTCATGCATAGCATTTATCCAATCCACACCCTTCAAAGCTTCATCAATCTTGGTTGGCTCAACTGATGAGACAAAAGAGTAATGCTCACAAAATGAAGCTAATCTTGATCTTGTTTGAACACCACTTTGAATGCCTCCAATAACTTGATCTAGAGGATGGTCTCTTGCAATATTGGTAGGTTGGAGCACTTGCATGTGGGAATCTTGAGCATTCGGTTGAGATGATGATGGACTAGCCTCTTGTTGATCTTGAACTTGAGCTTCACTAGCATTTGCTTGATCTTGAGTTGGAGAGCCACTAGCTTCTTCTTGTAAGGGAATGGTCACTTGATCTTCATCTTCATCTTGCACTTGTCTTGGTCTTATGTCACCAATATCCATATCTTTCATTGCATTGAGCAATTTGTCACCTCTCAAATCATCCAAGTTTTCTTGTTCATCTTGAGAGCCTTGTGTTTCATTAAATTCCACATCATGTACTTCCTCAAGAATTCCACTCGACAAGTTCCAAACTCTATAAGCCTTGCTAGATGTAGAGTAACCAAGTAGAAATCCTTCATCACATTTCTTTTCAAACTTGCTTAGCCTTGTGCCTTTCTTCAATATATAGCATTTGCACCCAATTACCCGAAAGTAAGCAATGTTTGGCTTTCTTCCATTCAATAACTCATATGGAGTCTTCTCAAGCATTACATGACAATAGAGACGGTTGCTAGAGTAGCAAGCCGTGTTGATAGCTTCGGCCCAAAAGGAATGACTAACATTGTACTCACTTAGCATTGATCTTGCCATGTCAATAAAAGTTCTATTCTTTCTTTCAACTATCCCATTGCATTGAGGAGTGTACTTTGGAGAGAACTGATGGTTGATCCCAAAGTCATCACAAAGTTCATCAACTCTTGTGTTCTTGAACTCACTCCCGTTGTCACTTCTAACTCTCTTGATAGTTGTTTCAAATTCATTTTGGCACCTCTTGACAAATGACTTGAAGATATCAAATGTGTCACCCTTGTCACTCAAGAAGAATACCCATGTGTATCTTGTGAAGTCATCAACTATCACAAATCCATACTTGTTTTCACCAATGCTTTCATATGTAGTAGGTCCAAAGAGATCCATGTGCAATAACTCAAATGCTTTGCTTGTACTCATGATGCTCTTCTTTATATGAGTGTTGCCAACTTGCTTTCCGTCTTGACATGCACTACATAGCTTGTCCTTCTCAAATGAGACATCTTTCAAGCCTCTCACAAGATCATGCTTGACTAGTTTGTTCAATTGCTTCATGCCAACATGTCCAAGCCTTCTATGCCATAGCCAACCCATGCTAGATTTGGTGATGAGACATGTTGAGAGTTGAGTCTCACTAGCATTGAAATCCACAAGATAAAGGTTCTCATACCGAAATCCCTTGAAGATCATGTTTGACCCATCCACACTTATGATTTCCACATCCTCCACTCCAAATATGCACTTGAAACCGAGATCACACAATTGTGCCACCGACAATAAGTTGAACTCAAGCCTTTCAACTAGAAGAACATTGCTAATGCTTAGATAATTGGAGATAGCAATCTTTCCAACTCCTTTCACCTTGCCTTTGCCATTGTCACCAAAAGTTATACTATCGAAGCCATGATCACTATCTTGGTTGATTGAGTTGAACATTCTTCCATCTCTGGTCATGTGTTGAGTGCACCCACTATCAAGCACCCAATGCCTCCCTCCGGCTTTGTAATTGACCTACAAGAGAGATCAATTCTTTTTAGATACACAAACTTGCTTGGGTCTTCCACGGTTAGTTACCAAGGATTTTGGTACCCAAATGGACTTCTTGGAAGCCATCCATGGTGCACCAACAAACTTGGCATGAACACCATTAGTACCCTTGGAAAGAACATATAATGAATCAACTCTAATAGAGGATATGTCTTGCTCGGCCTTCTTGTTCTTGCATGCTTGCTCATTGTGACCAACTTGCTTGCAACTTTTGCAATAGCTACCGGTGTTCTTCACAAAACGAGTCTTGTGAGGAACAAAAGCGGCCTTGCCTTTCTTGGGGGTATAGCCCAATCCCTATTTGTAGAGAGAAGCTCTTTGGCTACCCAAGCACATAAGAAAGTGGTCCTCACCTCCATAAGCCTTAGCTAAGGAGTGATTGAGCTTTGTAACATCCTTCTTGAGGATTTCATTTTCCACCATTATTGAGGCATCACAACTGAAACCATCACTAGTTGATGAAGTAGAAGTGGTAGTGTTACAAGAGGGGTTAGTGGGAGCAACAATGATAGGAGCATAAAATGATTCATCAAGAATATCACAAGTAACTCCCATGTCACATGTTTGAACAATCTCTTTCTTACTTTGATCTAAGAGAGAGGAATGAGCTCTTTCAAGCTTAGTGTGAGACTTCACTAGCTTCTCATGGGCTTCCATTAGCCTCTCATGAGATGCTACGGCCTCATCAAGGTTTTTCTCAAGAGCCACATTGGTCTTGCAAAATTCCTTGCATTCCTTCCTCTTCTTATCTATGTATTCCTTAGCTTGTTCAAGCATGTCCATGAGTTCCTCCTTTGAGGGCTCCTCACTATCACTATCGCTCTCACTCTCACTCTCATCATGATAAAGTACCTTAGTGGACTTAGCCATGAAGCATGATGATGGAATATCAAATAGAGAGATCTTGTCCCTCATTGCAATGCTTGCAAGAGCCTTCTTCTTGGTAGTGGTCTTCTTCTCTTGATCATCATCATTACATGAAGAGTCACTATCCCATGTCACTATGTGAGAATACCCCTTCTTCTTCTTCTTGTCAAAGGTGGGCTTCTTCTCTTTCTTGTCTCTCTTCTTGTGATCATCATCATCCTTGTCACTATTGTATGGACAATGAGCAATAAGATGATCAAAGCTTCCACAGTTGAAGCACTTCCTTGGCTCATCAAAGTTCTTGGAATATGGTCTCTTCCTTCTTGCATGATAGCCCTTCTTCTTCATGAATCTTCCAATCTTTCTCACAAAGAGAGCCATTTCTTATTCATCCACTTCACTAGCACTTGAGTCTTCATCCTCACTTGATTCTTCAACCTTGGCTTTGACCTTGCTCTTGTGTGATGAAGTAGCTTTGAAATCTATGCTCTTCTTCTTCTCATCCTTCTTTTCTTCTTTCTTGACATATTTCTCTTTGTTGTCCCGGTAGACATCTTGTGTCATCACATCTCCCAAAACTTGGTTAGGAGTCACGGTATCCAATCCACCTCTCACAATCAAGGTCACAAGAGTCTCAAACCGAGATGGGAGACTTCTCAAGAACTTGTGAGAGAAGTCCTTATCTTCAACCTTCTCACCAAGAGCTGTGAGATCATTGACTAGCACTTGTAGCCTATGGAACATCTCCGGCACATTCTCATCATCCTCCATCTTGAAGCTTGCAAACTTTTCTTTGAGGATGTATGCCTTTGCACTCTTGACGGCTTGAGTGCCTTCAAATGATTCTTCTAGCTTCTTCCAAGCCTCATGAGCAGTCTCAAGATTCTTGATTTGATCAAACACTTTTTCATCAAGTGCCTCATGAATAGCACTTAGTGCAATGTCATTGTGTTGCAATTTTTCTTCCTCTTGTGGAGTGGGAGCCTCCACATTCACAACCTCAAACTTCTTGTCCACCACTAGCCAAACTTTCTGGCTAATTGACTTGATATGAGCAGTCATCTTGACTTTCCAATAGCCATAGTTTGAGCCATCAAACTTGGGTGGTTTCTTCATGTTGTTGATATGAGCCATCTTCACACCGTAGGTTGTTAAGCCTCAAATCAACGGTGTACTAGCTCCGATACCACTTGAAAGGTCCTAAGTGATGGCTAGAGGGGAGGTGAATAGCCTAATTTGAAAACTAAAAACAAACTCAACAACAAGTTAGATAACTAAGAAGCGAAGCTAGACTTGCACTAGCCTACTAGGGGATGCAAAGCCACCTAACCACAATTTCTATCCTAATAAGCTCTAGGATCACATAATTCCTACTCAATTCTAGTAGCCCTCAAGGCACAACCTAATATACTAGGAAAAATATGAATAAGGTAATGCAAAGATGGGAAAGATGATTATAACGCCGTAGAGTAGTATGGGATGAACCAATCAAGTGAATACCAATGAAATCAATCAATCCCAAGCGACAATGGTTGACACTTGATTTTCTTCCGAGGTTCACTAGTTTGCCAACTAGCTAGTCCCCGTTGTGGCAAGACACTCACTTGGAGGTTCACGCGCTAATCGGCCTCACACGCCAAACCTGTCACTGGGTGCCGCACAACCAACACAAGATGAGGCTATTGAAACGCCACGAGCAATCCACTAGAGTTACCTTTGCGATCTCCCGCGGGGAAGGCACAAGAACCCCTCACAATCAACTTGTAGTCGACGAAGCACAATCACCAAGCTTCTCGACCTACCACCGCTTCTCCAAACCATCTAGGTGATGGCAATCACCAAGAGCAACAAGAAATCCGTAGCGAGAACGCCTCCCAAGTGCCACTAGATGCAAGCTATATGTGAGATGCACTTGGATCACTCAATCTCTATTGGGTTTTCACTAACCAAGCATGGAGATGAGTGGGAGGGAGTTTGCTCAGCTCAAAGGAGTCTCAAGATGTTCAAATGTGCGAGAGAGAGAGAGATCCTCTAGCCGGCCAACACATATTTATAGACCCCCTCAAAGTCCACTAGTCGTTGCCCTGTTAAGTTGGCGACGGACGCTCTTCACGGGGGGCGACGGACGCTCCGTCGCCAGCGTCCGACGCACTGTCAGAACTAGCCATTCGGCTGCTTCACGGGCGACGGATGCTTCGTCGCTATCATCCGACGCTTGACCTCCAGCGTCCGGCACCTTTCTTGAAACTGCCCCTCTGCAGAGCTCTCTGGAAGCCCGACGGACGCTCTGATGTTTTGCGACGGACGCTGGAGGTTTTGCGACGGACGCTCTCAGCGTCCGGCGCGAACTCCTCGCTCTCGGGTTTCTGAAAATATTCCGAGAAAATATTTCTGGACGCTTCGTCGATCCGATGGACGCTGGACCTCAGCGTCCGACGCACTTTGAGTTTTCTTCTAGAGCTTCTCTATGGCCGACGGACGCTCGGAGTTCACAGTCCCAGCATCCGACGCCCTCTGTGCGTCTCTGCTTCTTCCACCTTTGCTCTAAGTTGCCAAGCACTAAGTATCCACCTTGGTGAGCTTGTCTTGGCATGTTTCACTTGTCATTTAGCATGGTGTATGTCACCAGGTCCTAAATGCTCATGCAATATAGATAACACCTAGTGGCACTTGAAAAACCGCAATCACTTTTGCATTTCCCCTCTTAATAGTACGGTTGTCTAACCTAAATGTGATCACACCCACTTGGTGTCTTGATCACCAAAACAAAAGCCCTAGCATATACCTTTGCCTTGTTTAGCTTAGGGTCTTTCCATTCTCCTTCTTCTCCAAGTGTGAGCTCTAGGTATCCACTACCTTTGCTTGCTCCACCACTTGTCATCATCTTCAATGAATGTACTATACCTACTCAATCACTTAGAGCTAGGTTAGTACTTTAGGTTTCATCAGTTATCCAAAACACTAGAGATCTCTCAATTGGCCCTCTGTAATATGCAGGAATTCATTAGAGCTTTGATTGGTAAGAGAGGTGAGGTTGTGTGATTCCACATATATTTTCCTATTCCATATATTCCACATATATTTGTTGCAAGCTTTCACTAACTTGACAGGAAGATGGGTTCTAACGTTGAGATTGATGATTATGTCACCATCGTACAATTCAACTAGATGAAGCAAAGCATGGAGACACTAACAACCAATCTTCAGGCACTTATGAATCGGTTGCAACAACCTCGTCCTGAGGATGCAAATGCAAGTCACCATGAAGAAGAAGTTGAAGAAACCGAAGAACAAGCTGTTGCTCGTCTTGCAAGAGAACAGCGAAGACGACGGAGAGACCGTGTTGTTATAATGCAAGAAGACCCCCACTTCCAGGTCGTGGAAATGGTGGTAGAGGTGCTGGTCATGGAAGAGAACATGGACTAGAAGAAAGTGGGACTGACGAAGAGGACGAAGAAGAAGAGGTTGAACAGCCCCATCATGATGATCGTCGTCACCGAGGAAACCGTGGGCGAAACCAGCCCAATGGGGAGAGGTTTGGCAAATTAAAATTCACCATGCCCAAGTTTGAAGGAGGATCTGATCCTGAAGCATATCTTACATGGGAGTTGAAGGTGGATAAATATTTTCGCTTGCACAATTATTCTGAGCGAAAGAAGGTTGCCATGGCGTCTCTTGAGTTTGATGGCTATGCTCTAATCTGGTGGGAGCAAATTCTGAATGACAGTGAAGAAGCTAGACAAGGTGATGTGCGTTCATGGGCTGAAATGAAGAGAGAATTGAGGGCAAGATTTGTTCCCAAACATTATCGTCGTGATCTTTTTGACAAGATACAAAATATTAAGCAAGGAAGTCTCAATGTTGATGAGTATTATAAAGAGATGGAGAAGGCAATTATTAGAGCCAATGTGTGTGAAGATGAAGAGCAATCAATTGCATGTTTTATGTCAGGGTTGCACAGTAACATTCAGCGCATTGTTGAATTTCAGCCATACCGTAATCTTATTGAGTTGGTGCATCAAGCTAGCAAAGCGGAACATCAATTGCAGCAGGACATAAAGTCCAATCGAGGAGTATCTTTCAGCACAAAGAGTGCAGCAAGTGCAAGCAAATTCACACCAAGAGTTAGTGGAAACAGAGGTACATTTTCCAACTCAAGTGGTGGTGCACGATCTAGCAATTTTGGAGCTTCTAATGGCAAAGAGTTGGCTACTCCAAATGAGAGGAACAAATCGGCAAATAGATCATCTACTTCAGTAGGTTCTTCCACCAAAAGTAGTGGAATTCAATGTTTCAAGTGTGGTGGTCGCAGTCATGTTGCAAGAGAGTGTCCAAACAATCAAACCATCATTGTGAATGACAAAGGCGAGTATGAATCTGCTAGTGAAGAAGAACAAGAAGATAATGAAGAGGAGAATAATCTTGAGAAGGATATCTGTGAATTTGAATCTGGTGCTGCTCTTGTTGTATCTCAAATTTTGAGTGTGCAAATAAGTGAAGCTGAAACTGGACAGCAGCACAATCTTTTTCAAACTAGAGCTAAAGTGCAAGATAGAGTTGTCAAGGTGATCATTGATGGTGGAAGTTGTCACAATCTTGCTAGCAAAGAAATGGTTGAAAAGCTTGGTTTAAAGGTGCTAAAGCACCCTCATCCATATCATGTGCAATGGCTTAATAATTCAGGTTCTATTAAGATTGCACAAAGAGTGAAAGTTCCTTTCATGATTGGTGAATATATTGACACCGTGGAGTGTGATGTGGCACCTATGACAGTGTGTCGCATGCTGTTGGGAAGACCATGGCAATATGATCGATCATCTCTACATTGTGGTTGAACCAATCAATATACCATCAAGTGGAAGGGCAAGGAGTTGATCCTTAAACCCATGACACCACAACAAATTCTAGCTGAGCACTTGCAAAAGAGCCCTAATGTGAGCAGTGAGAGAGCAAAAGAAGGAGAGAAAAAGAATTTGAGTGCCTTCTATAAATCAGTGAGTGAGAGCTACAAGCCAAACATGAGAGAAAACAAAAAAAAATAGAGGGAGAGAACTTAGTGATGATTGCCACCAAATCTGAAATGAGAGATGTGAGGAATAACCCAGAACAAGTATTATACCTACTTGTGTGCAAGGACACATTGCTTTCAGCTAACGACTTATCATCTGTCCCTAGTGTTGTTGCACATGTTTTGCAGGAATATGAAGATGTTTTTCCAGAGGAAACTCCCGCTGGACTTCCTCCCTTGCGTGGCATTGAACATCAAATTGATCTCATCCCTGGAGCTGCACTTCCAAACCGTCCAACATACCGCACCAACCCAGAAGAAACTAAGGAAATTCAAAGGCAAGTACAAGCACTTTTAGATAAAGGTTATGTGTGAGAAAGTTTAAGTCCTTTTGTTGTCCCTGTTATTTTGGTGCCAAAGAATGATGGTTCATGGATGATGTGTGTAGATTGTAGAGCCATAAATAACACCACTATTTGTTATCGTCATCCTATTCCTAGGCTAGATGATATGCTAGATGAATTGAGTGGATCCATGATATTTTCTAAAATTGATTTGAGAAGTGATTGCCATCAAATTAGAATGAAAATTGGAGATGAATGGAAAACTGCATTTAAAACAAAGTTTGGGCTGTATGAATGGTTAGTTATGCCTTTCGGTTTGACTAATGCACCTAGTACATTCATGAGATTGATGAACCATGTCTTGCGAGCATTCATTGGAAATTTTTTTGTTGTTTACTTTGATGATATTCTAATTTACATCAAGACATTGGAGGAATATGTTGCTCATATTTAGCAAGTTTTGGATGTGCTTAGGAAAGAACAATTATTCGCTAACCTTGAGAAGTGCACATTTTGAAGGACCGAGAACGGCGACTAGAGGGGGGGGGGGGTGAATGGGAGCCTCAAATTTCTCTTGAAATATTCGGGCCACTCTTCCCAAAAACCAAACCCAGTTGATGGGTGCTCAACCTCCCCCGAGCAATGCGAGCAAAGCTAGCTCATCATCTCCAAGAGCCTCCACTTGATCCTCTGTCACAGAAATCAAAGACAAAGCGAACAAAGAGTGTGAAGGGTCAGAGGAAGAAGAAGACGTACCGCCGGGGCCAGAAACCAACGCCATAGATGGTTTTGACGGGTTTTCAAGCTTGGCCCGGGTCTGGTAGTCAATCTCCGAGGACTTGAGCTTGCTGAACAACTCGTCCACAGTCAGGGCATCATAGCCCGATGACTCCTAAATGGCAGCCACCTTCATCTCACATACCTTCCGATCAAGAGCATGCAAAAGCTTGATAGCCATCTCATGATCATCATAAGGCAAGTTGGCTCGATTAGCACGCATCTTGTTGACGATAGATTGGAAGCGAGTGAACATCCCATCAATAGATTCGCCGGCCAACTGAGCAAAGTTCTCGTACTCTCTACGGTACGTGTTGAAGAGTCTGGACTTGATCTGAGGGTTGCCCTCATGATATCTCAAGAGTGTTTGCCAGATCTCCCGTTCAGTAGTGAGACTCGTAACCCGCTCAAACTTCGGAAGAGACAAACAAGAGAAGAGAATACTACGGGCTCTTGCGTTTGACGCATGCTGCGTAACCTGGGCATCGGTGATCCGAGCCTCAAGAACCACATAGTTCTCATTCTCACAAATCTCCCAAAACTTTGTGTCAAGCCCTTGGAGGTAAGCGGACATGCACACCTTCCAATAGGCAAAGTTGGTTCCATCAAAGTAAGGAGGTTTACCAGCACCTCGCTCCATGTCGCCTTCGCAGATCAAAAACCGTGTAAGGTGGATTGATCCTTAACCGGCTCTGATACCAATTGAAGGACCGAGAATGATGACCAGAGGGGGGGGTGAATGGGAGCCTCAAATTTCTCTCGAAATATTCGGGCCACTCTTGCCAAAAACCAAACCTAGTTGATGGGTGCTCAGACGAAATTGGGGAAATGAAAGCTCACCGGAAGAGGAGGAAAACTCACCGGAAACCCCCAAGAAGAGTTCTCAACCCCTATGAGAAAGAGACAAGAAATCCAAGCAAATCAGCCAGAAAAGCAGGCGACGGACGTTGGAAGACAGTGCGACGGATGCTCCAAGGCAGGGCGTTGGACGCTGGTGACGGACGCTTAGGAGAGCGTCCGTTGGCCTTCCAGAGAGCCTGACAGAAGCTGAAAGACTACCGAGGCGACGGACGGTCGGCGACGGACGCTGTGAAGAACGTCCGTCGGCCTACCCGAGAGCAAAACAGAACTGCACAGTGCACAAGATGCGACGGACTCTGGGCGATGGACACTGAAGAGCATCCGACGCCAAAACCGAAGGACACAGACAAGCCGAGCGATGGACGCTGACGTCAGCACGTACCAGCGTCCGACGCAAACCGTCGGAGCGTCCGACGCCCCCGACAGAAGCATAGAAAACGCGAAACTCGATTTTATTTTCATCAAACCTTTCCAAATCTGCACCAAATGATCACCAACTGCTACCAAACTTTGTAGGCATGATCCTTGAGCAGTTGGGGAGCTATCCCAAAGAAATCATTGCTCAATTTGGGTTGGTTAAACGGGCACAAAAGGATTTCGGTAGAAAACCCCAAAACGAAGAACACCGCAAAGAAAACACCCGATCTGAGTGCTTGTGAGGTCTTAGGAAAATTCCTTCAGTGCAAAGTTGCTCCTCATAGGTACTAAGAACTTGGTTCAACCGGAATTTGCAAAGCTTCTCTCAAACAAGAATTCTCATCTCGGGAAAAAGAGAGAGCAAAAGCAAAAACAAAGAAGACAAGCAAAAACGCGGGACACGATCAAGTAAACAATGCCGCCATGGCTTACGGAGGTTACGACCTCCGATTCCTCGCAAGAAACTCAAGTTCTTACAGAGGTTGGTAAAATCAACCTAGGGATCTCATGAACTAGAGAGAGGGTAGAGAGAGAGAGTTGGGGCAAATGATTAGGGTTCAAGAGATGGGATGAGGGATACCCCTTCACCCCCTACTTATCGGGCTTTGGCCATTTCCCAAAGACCCCCTAGATACATTGAGTGAACTATCTAGCCTAAGCATTGCAGTCCAAGCTCCGGAAAATATCTCCCGCATTTTGAATGGACGGCCCTGCTTCCTGCCGGGAGTTGCCGTCGCCTCGACGCAACCTCCAGGATTCCGCCACGTGCCATCCCTGTTTCCTCGGAAGCTCTGCCTAGGTTTTGAGGCCCAAACCCAGGAAACCCGCCACCGGTAGCTTTGGGCTCAACTACCGAACCCCGAGTTTTGCGGCCCAAACTCGGAAACCGACACAGATGGTTTTGAGGCCCAAACCACCAAACCACTCGACGCGAGCCACCTTGTCTTCGCTTGGTCGGATTCCGAGTCCCCTGAGCCTCCGCTCAACTCGCGCATCCACAGTCTTGACTCGGCCGACTCGGTGTACCTCCATGTCTTCTTGCACTCGCCGGTGCCAAGTACTGGCCACCACAGCTAGTCCGCTCGCGCCCATGGTCCCTCAGTCCGAGCCCCGCTTCCGCCCTTCACCGCTCTCAGTCCATCTGCACGGCAAGCCTCTACTCGACCTTCTCCACGCCATTGAACACTGTCACTAGGCATAGCACCTGCACACCACAAGCCGATAGACAAGCACATGGTTCTGCTTTCGTAGAGGTTAGGTTAAGCCACTCAAACTGAAACATTCATGTGTTGGTCAATCACTCATCATCAAAACTGAACATACATGGGTACTTATCCACCATGTGTTCGCAATCTCCCCCTTGATGAGTGCATTGTCAACACAAGTGCATTTCAGATTTGAGCCACAAGGTAAAACTCTCCAAATGACCAAAAAGCTAAGAAAGCCAAAACGGGGTCACTTGAGAGAAGCAAAAACGAGTCCAAAACTTGGTTCCCAAAGACATGGGCAACGACTCGACGCAACCAAGCAAAACAAAGCTAGCCCTCAAGAAGAGGCACAAAAACGGGCTCAACACCGCTAGCAAGTCCAAAATACCAAACACAGCTCTCAAAGCTCAGACTTCCAATTTAAACACTAGGGGAGCTCAAAATATACCAATTGAAACCACTTACGTCTCCTAATGCTCAAGAAGCAATCAAAACCTGTCGGAGCCAACCAAGCAAGCTAGACCCTCCAGAAGAGGCAAAAGCTCAACACATTTAGCAAAAGCTCCCCCTGGGCAAAAGCACACTCAAGATACCAAATGAGCTCCTTAGGGAAAAAGAAGCACACAAAACTCCCCATTGACCATGGAAGCTTTAAACCAATGAAACCAATGAGATGCACTCTTTCTCCCCCTTGGAAGTAGATGGCTGAAAATGGAATGAAATGCACATCTCTCCCCCTTGTTGACACATGTAGCTCATCAACATCAACAACTCAAAATCCAGCTACAAATGCCATGAAATGCAAAATGAGTGCAAAAGCTTCATACTTAGAGCTAAGACAATGAAAAGATGCTCTAAGTGATGTGATCATGTGAGAATAGGAAAAGCTCTACATGCCCAACAAAGACTCAAGTTGAGCTTAAGATCACTTTAGAAGCTATTTTAGAGAGCATATCATGTGAGAGCAGAGAAAGGGTATCACCTCCTAGAGACAACTAAACATGGCAAACAAGATAGGATCTATCTCAAAGCAATATCATGTATAGCAAGTAGAAATATCCCTAGCAAAGTTCATACAACAAGCTAATGACCCAACTGAATGAATTTTCCAAATTTCAGAGTTTTGCAGCCAATTTCAGTTTTAGGCACATTACAAGTTGTATGCGAGTGGTTGTAAGCAAGGTGATGCCACTGCTTACCAACCGGGCAAAGTCAAAGGACTTGACACACCGGTTTTGGTCATACACGACACCGCTCAAGTATCAACTCATATGGGAAGCAGTCTCGAACACACAGTGAAGTGCTCACAATGCAAACCCAACTCGATCTTTCCAATTCACAAAACAGAGAGCAATTTCATTTTAGATATTAATCATGGTGCTCAAAGGTAGTGAATGAAACAATGAAGAGACAGAGTTCAAGCTATATACAAGGCAGCCAAGAAGGATCTTCAAAAGCCTACACATGCTAGTGTCATTTCAGAGGTGACATGGGGAATTAAATTCAGTTTTAAAGGTTTTCTAACTTAGCTCTATTGCTGTTGACACAAAAAGCGTCAGGATTTGCGAACACCTCAGGCTATTACCCAAAGCTTGGTATTCCGGAGGCGTGCCAGTCGATTTGACCAGTTAATCGTCAAGGACGATAACTAGAACAAAACTGAACGAGACAACGGTGATGCGCCCAGATTTCAAAGCTCAGATTGATCAAAGATAACTAGAACAAGATCCAATCCAGACAACGGCGATGCGCCCAGATGCTGGGATTGAGGCTTGATCAGGATAACTAGAGCAGAGCTGAACGAGGCAACAGCGATGCGCCTGGATGCCAAGGCTCAAAGGTACTCCCACGCGGAACTTACAAGGGTCTGACGGAGATCAAGGTGATGCAGCCCGTCGTAGCTTGAAGAACTCGTTGATAAGCTATAACTAATGCAAAAGGGTAAATTGCGATAAAAAGTAGAATAAGAGTAAAATTGATTTGTTTGATATTGGATTGATATTTTTTTTCCAAGCCCTCAGGCACGTATTTATACTCCCGCATGGAGAGTTGCACAAAGACACGACACGTATCCTTCGTAAAACAAACTCCTAATTTTAAGGAAACTGACTCACGCAGGAGCCGGATAACAATATTTATTTCCCTAAACAAACACGCCTATTTTAAAGGAAAATAAACGACTCATGCAAGAGCCGGACTCAAACTACTATAATAATAATACCGGTACAAAACACCAGTTTCCTTATACTTCTCCTCGATGGAAACTTTCCATCGGCAGATCCCTCCAATCCGCGACTTCCTTCTTTGGCCACCTGTAGTCCTCCGCTGATATCACACGCTAAGTCACCTTATCGGCACCCCATGCCTATCGGCATCGGTAATACTTCCCGATTAGCAATCTCGTCCCGATAACTGTCTATCGGCAATCGGCAACCACTTCACTGGTACTCGGCATCAGCTTCTCATCGGCAACGTCATGTTCATCGGCAATACCCCCTCATCGGTAATCGGTAATGCCTCCTCATCGGCAATCAGTAATCTGCCCCCCTATCGGCAATCGGCACTGTCTATGTCGGTAATCGGCATCAACAACTTCATAGCTCAAGCTATCCGACTTCACCAATCAACCTTTGTCGACAAGGACCATCCAGCTTCCATCGACAGCACACTTAGTCATCGGCAATACTGGCTCAAGATTTCCCGACGCCGATGGAGAACGGCCGCTGACCAGTCAAACCTTAGCTCATTTGACACGTGTTGAAAAACGGTGTCAACACATGCCCCCCAGTTTCGGAGCGTATAATATTTTACGTGCCGAAATTCTCTCCACTGTAGCCGTTGCTGTAGCCGTTACCTCCGAGATAGACGCACAGCTTCCTCGATCTCCGTGTGTGGAACTGCAATTTAATAATAAATCCCTCGATTGTAGCACAAACAGTTGCAGACCACCTCAATCACCGCGCGTATCTACCGCGGACCTCTCCACATTCCTGCACAGTATGGACCGCAACCCCAAAATGCCCTTGAGCAAGCTTATAAAAGTTACTGGGATCCACACTACCTTTTTACCCTGAGCTCATTTTCACTTTCACCTTCTTGCCTTCGTCTTCAACCTTCAGCCGCCTCTGAAGAATACGAACTCGAGCAACAGTACCCTTCTCCGCAACCCAAGGACGAACCGCAAGCACTCCCTCGACTCCAATGGCGATCCAAGTCGATATCCCCAAAGTGATACCTTTTTTCTTCCCAATCCAACCTTCCGCTGGTTCTTTTCTCGCACAAATCTAGATTTATCCCCGTTCCTTTTCTGATTTTTCCCCTTCTTTCCTTCAAACCCTAGGACCTGTACAACAAGGTAGTGATCCCGCTTGCTGGTTCCACCTTCAGCTGCCTAGGCCCCATGTGGAATCCGGACCCAGCTACATAATCAACGCAGAAACCAACCGAATCCCTTTCAGATCTGAATGTTTCGGTTTAGGACTGTGGAAGGATGCTTTCCGATCATGGCCCAAGCCCACTAAGGGGTGGAAAAACTAGTACCTCAGGGTTGCTAGGGCGCAGCAAGTTTATTGGCAAGAACGCAATTTGGATCAATGCATCCGCCTCTCCATTGCCGATATAGAAAGAAATGAGAACATGCTGATAGTTGCCTCCTAGTTCTGGTCGGACACCATGAACGCCTTCCTGTTCCGACATGGACCAGCCACCCCAACGCTTGCCGATGCCCATATACTGACCGGTCTGGACGTGTCTTCCATTGATACCTTCACCTTATTCAATAGGAAAGCCGAGTACAAAGTGAACACTCGGAACATCGGCGGCTGGACAGGCTACATTCATGAGTACCAGAAAATAGGATCGGTAAACCAGAGGGAGCACGCCACTTTCCTGAATATGTGGCTAGAAAAGTTCATCTTCTGCGGCAGGGCAGTTGGACCCACGACCATGCATCTTCCAGCAGCTGAGCTACTTGCCGATGGGACAAGACTTCCCCTAGGCAGATATCTTCTTGGATCGGTATATCGCCTTCTCCATCAAGTATCCCAGAAGTTACTGCTAGGTGAACACATCGGCAACCTTGGAGGTCCCTAGTGGTTTATCAACATGTGGCTGAACGCACAGATGTAGAAAGCGCTTTAGTTTGATTTGTTCGCCCGACGATTCCCGAGGGACATACCGGAAGATCATCAGTGTGGTGATGACGAATCGGCAACTCGCCCTCCACTCAACTTTGGAGAGGCCATTATAGTACTGCCGGGGACCGATGCCGATGCGGAACAATTCGGTCTATTCTTTCAGAAGTTTTATAATGGAATCCCTGACACAGAACGGCTCTGGTGGCCATATGCCGATGAAGACAACCAGTTCCCACTGCTATTTAACCTTACCGATGGGAATGTGCCTGAGAACCAGATAATTATGAAGGCCAGCATCACTCCCCGAGCTATTCCAGTGAACATCTTTGGATCAGGAAAGAACGCCCCTCCATCATTTGAGTTCTACTACCCATCGGTAGCGGCAAGACAGCTGGCGTTTGGTCAACTGCCGATCAAGCTTTGCTACTCCAAGGTAGTGAAACCTAGGCAGACATTCTCCAGTGCTCTGGACTAGAACACGGTTGTCAACCTTCCTCCCAATGCCGATGTATCAGACCTCGACCTGTCCTCCTGGTCACCAACCTCCTTTATTACAAATGAGTACAGGTCCTGGTGGCAAGAATGGAGGTGTCAACTGTTTGCGAAATCGTCGCACTACTATCGGCACATGATTGACGCCGATCATATCATCCCCGACAACGCAGTAAGTTTTTATTCCGATACATTCCTTATTACTTTGCTCCTGTCATCAGCATCTAACGTCTTCACATTCAACAGGTTGACGATCTGATCCCTCCGATGAGCAGGACTGGCAAGCCCTTCAAGCTTCGAATGATGAGTCCTGTATCACTCATCGGTAATAAGGCCCTCACGTTAGCTGCCTTCACCCCCCAGCAGGTACCTACACCGACGCCTGCAAAAACCAAGGCTACATCGGCCGCTGCTGCTGCCCTGACGCAGGTGTTTGCAGTAAACTCATCTTCACTCATACCGATTATATACTGTTTAATCGGCAATATTCACTTGGTATAACTTGCATTGAACATTTTCAGGCTATGAGGTCATCGGCAGCTACTCCAAGCATACAAACACCCTCAAGTTCAGCTGCCGATGCCCCCAGTCTTTCTCGAAGCGAGTTGGATCTCCTAGTGTTGCGCCGAGGAAGAAAAGGCGCTTGAGGCTGGCTAGCCCATCTTCGCCATCAGCTTCAACCGCGCCACCAACTACCGCTGCACCATCGGCAGGACCGTCGACGGCTCTGATTCCCGATCATCCACTAGACGATGTCCCCGATCAGGAGACAACTCCCGCTACAGCAGCGGAGACGACATCGGCATCGGCACCAGCCGAAATCCCCGATGAGAGTATGGCACTGCTACCACAGGAACCAACGACATCGGTATCGGCACCAGTGCTTACACCAGATGAAAACCCTAACCAAGGGACAACTCCACTTACTGCAGCAGCTACGACGACATCGGCATCGGCACCTCCACCAGCCAAGACTCCCGATGAAAGAGCGGTGTTGCCACCAAGGGAGCCAGCTACTACATCGGAAGCAATGCCGACAACAACACCAGCACCAACAGCTTCAGCAACAGAAGCTCATCCATCGACAACTGCTGCCGATTTCCAAGATGAGGCTGGACCCTCCAACATGCCAAGTCCCAGGCAAGAAATCCGCTTCAAGATGGTAAGTTGGTCACCTAAAAATTCGTAGTATAACTTCATGATTGGCACACTTTAACTTCTTCATTTTCAGGCCCAAGATTCCCTAGACAGCCTCTTTTCCTTCGGCCTCAATCTCCAGGATGAAGATGAACACCGAGTCCCCGCTGGAGCAGACAACCTGTTTTCTTTCGCCATCAATATTTCCGATGAGGACCAAGACGAGCAAAGTTCTGCTCCAGCACTATCGGCAGAAGTGAAGTCCAAGCTCGAGGCATTACTCTCTCAGCTACAGATAGATACATCCTAGCTTGTCCAGGACTCGACTGCAGTAAGGACAATTTTCAAAGATATCCAAGGCTAGCTTCCTGCCGATGCAGAAGAGATCCTTATCCAAGCAGCCTTCCTTGAAAGTCGCCGATTGCAATACCAACGGGCCTCAAGCCGCATTGCCAACAGGAATGCCCAATCCAAACTCACGGAAGAAATGCTTAAGTTTAAGCAAATTGTCGATGAAAAGCACAAGAACATCGGCCAAGTGGAGGCTTCCGGCACCGAGCTTGAACAGGCATTCATCCAACTATCGGCAAGAAAGGAAGAACTGCAAGCTGAGCTGAGAAAGGTCGAAGAGTCCTTGGATGCAGTCGCCCAGAAGAGAGTCCAACTTCCCGACACCATCAAAGCCCTGCGCCAAGAGAGGGACAGCAATGCCCGACAAGCCATCGCTCTGAAGAAAAAGATCAAGTCGGTTGAAGGTTCTGTCGATGATGACACTAGGGAGATAGAGGAGATAGAACAAATTCGCCTGTGTGCGATATCAGTCATCCACTCTCTGTTGTAACTTATTAAATTCCGTCACATCGGCAAATGTAATATTGATACTTGATTTTGCTTTAAGACAATGTCAATGTGCTTTTACCGATGCATTATAACTTTTCCTTTCATCGGCATCCAAACGAGCACGCTATACGTTGACTCCGAGAGTTTCTAGAATGTAAACATTGCTGGGAGCAGACCGTCTTATCCGATAAGGACCTCTCGATTAGAAAAACATCTTCCAAGCTTAGAACTCAGTCCCAATCGGTAACATCAACTTCCATACCAGAGTACCACCAGCAAACCCTTTCACCTAGTAATCGGCAACCATTACCGACACCATGACTTATCGAATCAGCTAAAATCCTCTGAGTAATCCCAACTTTTTAACAGACCCTGGTATTTAGTCCGATTGTAACAATAATCGACAACGAGGCTTCAGACTTCCATCGGACCAAAATTAGGACAATGCCGATAGACCCACCAAAGAGTACAAGGAGTAACTCCCAGAACGCGTGCACCACACACTTAGTCGTCGTACGCAAGCGCGGCAGAATCATTTCCCTCCAGCAGTTAACAAATTCATCGTCAGCACGGCATTTCATACACAAACCATCGGCCGGTGTCCCCAAGTATAATAATCGAAACCGCCAGTTCGCCGAGTGCAGCCCCCAAGCCAAAATATCCAAGATTGACTCTGGTTAGACCATCGGCAATATATTGCCGTCTGCCGATGGATCTTCATCCTCGCGCTTTGGCCTCCACTGTTTCTCCCTTCCAGGAATTTCAGTATTACATAAGTCATTACGGCGCTCGTGCTGAATTCTTCTCTTCTGGGTCTTGGTCAGACCCTTAGGGCACCACTGAGGGAGTCTGGTTTTCTAGACAGGCTGGTGCTGCCTTTCATTGCTCATATCGGCTTCTTTCCCGATGTTTGAATTTCTGGAGAGCGCGTCTTCATCGGGTACTATCATATCAGCCATCCCCTCAGGCTCCCTTTGCTCAACACGCCTGCCAAGTCTGTCGTGGGCACTAAGCTTGCCCCCAGTCGGTCATGCGCCAACCTTTTCTCTCCGAGCGGTTTGGCGTACCTGGATGCTCGATCATCAAAACAAGATTTCTTACCTGATCGATCGGCACTGTAAAGTCCATTGCACTCGGGGCAGTTATCGGCAGTAGGTAGCTTAAGGCCCTCTTCCCAACAGTGAACGAAGAAGGGACACTTCCAGTGGTTCTTCTGCCGAAGCCATTCCTGTTCCTTCTTTTCCTGCCGATGTTGCTCCTTTTGCGATTGCCGATACTCCTTCCTCGGCTGTTTGTGAGTGATTACGACGCCAGGAGCCCTATTGGTACTGCTACCTTCATCGGCAACTCTCTTGCCTTTCCTGTCGTCGGCAAACTTTCCTACATCACGTTTAGCCACTTGATCAGGATCTACCGATGCGCTTTTTCTAACAGCTTCCGATGTCAGCACCTTAATCTTTCCACTAGTTTCCACCATATTATTTGGAAACGGGCGCTGATCAAGTTTCATCGGTTTCTGGACTTTAGAATTTTCAAATTTGACCCGTCTAGAGTCAATTTCTGACTGCAATTGCTGCCTAAACACTTTGCAGTCATTGGTACTGTGAGAAATTGCATTGTGCCACTTGCAGTGTCTAGTCTTCTTGAGTTCCTCGGCCGATGGAATTACTTGATCAAGGGCTAGCTTAATTCGCCCTTCCTGAAGCAATAGGTCAAATATCCCATCGGCCTTCGTGACATCGAAGGTGAACTTCCCAGTCCTTTTCTGGTCGAGCGCACGAGGTGTCGGCTCCCCATCTTTTACCCATTCAACAGTGTCGATATTCACTTCCTTATCTGACTCGGAGTCCCCTTGTCCAACGAACAACACCTTTGCACTCCAAGTCTCTTCAGGCTCGAATGATTTAACACCTTGATCGGCCTCCGTGATATCAAAGGTGAACTTCTCCAACTCAGGGACGCTGATACTCGGCCCTTCATCCGAGTCTGAAGCTCCTATTTCCCCGGCCAATAGCACCTCTGTGTCTTGATCTTGCCGGTGCACATACTCACTAACCGGTGGAGTAGGTTGATGCATCTCTTCATATCTTTGTGACGAGCAAGTCGAGGCAATCGACACATCAGTGGCACCAATCTATTGAATATTGTGCATCGGCTGATTAACCGATGAGCAATTCTGGACGCCTACCGGCTGAGTAGGTTGATCTACCTCTCTAGGTCTCGATGTCGAAGTACTTGAGATGTTTAGTGCGTGCACAGCACTAGTCATGATAACACCATGCATCGGCTGTGTTGCCGATGAGTGATTTTGCACAGTTGCTAGCTTGTGTTGTGGCATTATATTTATTACATTCATCGGTTGCTGTACCGATGTCTCATTGTACACTTTTTCTTGCGAGTATTGCAGTGTAGTACTTATTGGTTGATGTACCGATGCTTCAATCTAAAGACTCGCCGGATGACGCCGTGGAGCCCCTGCCACTTGGTACTCAGGCTGCACATATTGCTGCTAAATCGGTAATTTACCGATCCAAACTGCATTAGGTGTTATCGGCACATGACTTACCGATGGCTGATAACCAGCCAACTCTTGCGACCCTTGTACCTTCGGATGATAGCGTTGATCTCCAAGTACCATAGGTTGAGCAACTATTGCCGATGCAGGCTGACTGACATTTGACACGCTTTGCATCGGCCAAGAATTTACCATCGGATGATAACCAGCTGACATCTGTCATTCTTGTACCCTTGAATGATCGCTTTGACCTGCGGATACCACAACTTGAGCAGTCATTGCCGATACAGACTGATTGTCAATCGACATACCTGGTCGCATCGGCCAAGAATTTGCCGATGGCTGAGAGCCAGCTGGCTCTTGCAACTCCTGTATCCTGGGGCGATAGCTTTGATTTGTAGCCACCGTAGTTTGAGCAGCCACGGCCAATGCAGGCTGACTGACACTTGACATGCCTTGTTGCATCGGCCAAGAATTTGCCGATATAGGCTGATTAACGATTGGCACGTCTTGTTGCATTGGCCAAACATTTTCCGATAACTGATAACCGGCGGATGCTTGTTCTTGTTGTACCCCTGGATGATCGCTCGGACTCACGGGTACCGTAACTTGAGCAGTTATTGCCGACACAGATTGATTGACAATCGGCATGCCTTGTTGCATCGGCCAAGAAGTTGTCGATGACTGATAGCCCGCTGACGCCTGTCGTTCTTGTGCCGCCGGATAATTGACAGCATAGCTACCTTGATTAGCAGGTGTTCCAGTTTGAAGAACCATCGCCGCCATGGGTTGACTCGCAACTGCTGGGCCTTGTTGTATCGGCAAATGACTTGCCGATGGTTGGGCGTACGACACTCTGGGCATTGCCATTTACAAATTCCCTGTTGGCAACTGCACCGTTGGAGAAGATGTGGCATAATGCATTATTGGAACCATCGGCTGTACAGATGTTGCCAAGTCATGAGAACCTTCCACCCTGCATGATTATCTTGGACCAATCTGGAATCAGCAGACAGACTTGGAGACATACCGCATCCCCACCAGTTGGCAGAAGTCGGCTGATTCTGAATCACAGGTCTAGACATTGTCGAAGCCACCAGATTTGTGTTTACCTGAGTAGTGCTCGTTGGGCTCAATCGTGGTGGCGCAATCTCATCGGCAGATCGGCTTATAACTGGTGTGGACACCCTTGGAACCGCCGATGAAGTCGCAACATATGCCGATCCGAGTTGACGATACCCTGGACCAACATAATATGGTGTCTGTCCCTTGAAAGCTTGCTTGACAGCATTGCATACGGTATCGGACAGCACATTGGATTGGCTAATTAATACATTATTTAATGCATAATTAACCGTATCTTGTACTTTACTAGGATCGACGTAGAAAGTAGTTTGCCATGGCGACAGCGGATCTTGCTTCTGTACTGCTTTGCCGATCCCGTTTAGGCTGAAGGATCTAAGATATGAGCGCTTGTATTCCTCCATTGCCTGCTCCATAGCCTGCTTCTGATGATCTATCAGATTTGCTGCGGAGACTTCAATGACACTCCTTGGATTAGTCATGATAGATATAAAAATCTATAAAATCGTGTCCCACCGAGCGTGCCAAAAGAGGTGTTGACACAAAAAGCGTCAGGATTTGCGAACACCTCGGGCTATTACCCAAAGCTTGGTATTCCAGAGGCGTGCCAGTCGATTTGACCAGTTCATCGACAAGGACGATAACTAGAACAAAACTGAACGAGACAACGGTGATGCGCCCAGATGTCAAAGCTCAGATTGATCAAAGATAACTAGAACAAGATCCAATCTAGACAACGGCGATGCGCCCGGATGCTGGGATTGAGGCTTGATCAGGATAACTAGAGCAGAGCTGAACGAGGCAACTGCGATGCGCCCGGATGCCAAGGCTCAGAGGTATTCCCACGCGGAACTTACAAGGGTCTGACGGAGATCAAGGTGATGCAGCCCGTCGTAGCTTGAAGAACTCGTTGATAAGCTATAACTAATGCAAAAGGGTAAATTGCGATAAAAAGTAGAATAAGAGTAAAATTGATTTGTTTGATATTGGATTGATATTTTTTTTCCAAGCCCTCAGGCACGTATTTATACTCCCGCATGGAGAGTTGTACAAAGACACGACACATATCCTTCCTAAAACAAACTCCTAATTTTAAGGAAACTGACTCACGCAGGAGCCGGATAACAATATTTATTTCCCTAAACAAACACGCCTATTTTAAAGGAAAATAAACGACTCATGCAAGAGTCGGACTCAAACTAATATAATAATAATACCGGTACAAAACACCAGATTCCTTATACTTCTCCTCGATGGAAACTTTCCATCGGCAGATCCCTCCAATCCGCGACTTCCTTCTTTGGCCACCTGTAGTCCTCCGCTGATATCACACGCTAAGTCACCTTATCGGCACCCCATGCCTATCGGCATCGGTAATACTTCCCGATCAGCAATCTCGTCCTGATAACTGTCTATCGGCAATCAGCAACCACTTCACTGGTACTCGGCATCAGCTTCTCATCGGCAACGTCATGTTCATCGGCAATACCCCCTCATCGGTAATCGGTAATGCCTCCTCATCGGCAATCAGTGATCTGTCCCCCTATCGGCAATCGGCACTGTCTGTGTCGGTAATCGGCATCAGCAACTTCATAGCTCAAGCTATCCGACTTCACCAATCAACCTTTGTCGACAAGGACCATCCAGCTTCCATCGGCAGCACACTTAGTCATCGGCAATACTAGCTCAAGATTTCCCGACGCCGATGGAGAACGGCCGCTGACCAGTCAAACCTTAGCTCATTTGACACGTGTTGAAAAACGGTGTCAACAATTGCATATCATATAGATCAAAAAGAGTCTAAGTTAGGCAACACCATAGACACATAAAGCACCTCAAACAGAGCATAGATTCATTATATTGGCTATAAATATGAAGCTTGAAATGAACTATGTCACAAATGCAAATGAGATGCACAATGCATTGACACCAACTAACACTAACTAGACACCAATTTAGAAGAAGGACAAAGAAAAGACAAAAAGAACAAAAAAGAACTATGAAACACAAAACTTTCCTCCTCTAAAAAGGAAAGCAAACACCCAACTCGCCCCGAAGGCGAGAAAACGCAGATTGATCCAAAGGCTTTGTAAGAATATCCTCAAGCTGGTTATGGGTCTCGACATGCTGGAGGTCAATGTCACCCTTCTCGTAATGATCTCGCAAGAAATGAAAGCGGACCTCAATGTGCTTGGTCTTTGAATGAAGCACGGGATTTTTGGCCACACTAATTGCACTCGTGCTATCACACAGGAGAGGCACCTTAGTAAGCTCAAGACCGAAATCTCTCACAGTGGCAATCATCCAAATCAACAGCGAGCAACAGCTAGCCGCGACAACGTACTCAGCTTCGCACGTCGACTGTGCCACTCTAGACTGCTTGCGAGAAGACCAAGAAACCAAAGAAGACCTGAGGAACTGGCAAGTCCCAGAAGTGGACTTCCGATCAAGACGGCATCCGGCAAAGTCGGCGTCAGAAAAAACCACAAAGCTCAAGAGAAGAAGAGATTGAAAACCAAAGTCCAAATTCGGGAGTGAAAGCGTTTCACTGCCTGCTTGTGCGAAGTCCGTGGGGACGCCTGAAAGCGTGCACACAAGCAGACGGCGAACTGAATGTCCAGACAAGTCGCTGTCAAGTACAGAAGCGACCCGATCATGCTTCGGTACTCCGTCTGATCCACCGCCTCTCCTTCTTCATCCGCATCCAAGGCAGTAGTAGTTGACATAGGCGTCGAGAGGGGCTTTGCCTCGCCCATGTCAAACTTCTTCAAGATATCCTTTGTTTACTTGCCTTGGTGCACAAACGTCCCTCCTCGGGTTTGCTTGATTTGCAACCCGAGAAAGAAAGTCAACTCTCCCATCATGCTCATCTCAAATTCCCTGCTCATAAGATCTGCAAACTTGGCAACAAGAGCATGAGAAGAACCACCAAAGATGATATCATCCACGTATATTTGGACAAGGAGAGTGTCTTTGCCTTGCTTGAGGAGAAACAACGTCTTATCTACCGATCCCATTTTAAAACCCTTAGCAAGGAAAAAGGTTTTTAGCATATCATACCATGCTCTAGGTGCTTGTTTCAAACCATACAAAGCTTTGTGAAGTTTAAAAACATGGTTTGGAAACTTGGGATTTTTGAAACCGGGAGGTTGTTTAACATAAACTTCCTCCTCTATGTAGCCGTTTAAGAAAGAACTTTTAACATCCATTTTTAAAAGTTTAAAAACCTTAGAAGCCGCAAAAGCTAGAAGGATTCTAATGGATTCTAAACGAGCTACGGGAGCAAAAGTTTCCTCATAGTCTATTCCCTCCTTTTGACAAAAGGCTTGAGCTACCAACCTAGCCTTGTTGCGCACTACCACCCCATCCTCACTTTGTTTATTTTTGAAAAACATTTGGTACCTATGGTGTGGCAACTAGGTGGTGGAAGAACTAAGACCCAAACGCGGTTTCGCTCAAAATTTTCTAACTCCTCATACATGGCATTAACCCAATCCGGATCCATCAAAGTGTGTCCAACATCTTGGGGCTCAAAAGAAGCGACAAAAGCCGAATGAGCAAAGTGAGAGATATAGGACCTGGACCGTGTGAGTCAACGGTCAATGTCGCCGATGATGTTCTCCGGCGGTGCTGCCTCTGGATGTGGCGTGGAACCTGCCTGGACGAAGTGGCCTCCGCCTCAATAGCAGCTGGAGCTCCCTCAGGTGCAACCGGCACGGACTGAGGAAGCTGCTCGAACGACCCCCATGTAGAGGAAGTAGTTGGGTCGGGGCCATGAGCCGAAGTGAACGTCGCAGGGTCGACGGGGGCAGCCATTGGAGTTGGCTCGGGATCACCCCAGTTGGCGTCGTCCTGCTCCTCCTCCACAAAGATGCTAGTGTTCACCTCATCATCACCTGCAAGCTCAAAAGTAGTGGAAACACAGGGCATAGTCTCATCGAAGGTAATCTCACAAGTCTCCATCACTCGGTTAGTCTCAAGGTTAAGTTCACGATAAGCACGAGAGTGAGTAGAATAACCATGAAAGATACAGTCAGAAGACCGTGATTCAAATTTATCCAACTTATCGCCCTTTTTGAGGATGAAGCACTGCACCCAAACACCCGTAGGTGACTTACTTTGGGTGGTCTCCCAACTCGCAACTCATAAGAAGTCTTCTTTTGAATGCTCGGAGAAAAATGCGATTGGAAACATAGCAAGAAGAACTGAGTGCCTCGGCCCCATACCGCCTAGGAGTCCTATGCTCATCGAGCATCATCCTGGCCATCTCAACAAGGGTCTGATTCTTGCGCTCAACAACATCGTTCTGCTGAGGAGTGTGAGGTGAGGAAAACTGGTGATCGAGACCCAAAGAAGAGCAAAGAGTTGCAAAGTGAGCATTCTTGAATTCTGTGCCATTGTCACTGCGGATAGCTCTCATGGCATTCTTAGGTAGCTCATTTTGCAATCTCAAAATCAGATCTCGAACAAGTGGAAAAGCCTCATCCTTACTCTCCAAAAAGAACACCCAGGAGTATATCGAATAGTCATCAACGACTACAACCACATACCACTTCCCTCCTTCCGACCTGACCTGAGCTGGACCAACTGTGTCCATGTGTAAGAGCTCGCTGGGTCGAGTGGTCAAGACCTCAGTCACAGGAGGATGGGAAGCGGCAACCATCTTGCCATGCCTGCAAGGATGGCAAACCAAATCCTTCTCGAACTTTAGCTTTGGCAATCCTTGGATAAGGACCATTGAGCTAAGCCTTGCAAGCAAGTCAAAACTCAAATGTCCCAATCTCCTATGCCACTTCCAAAGCTCGGAAGAAGAACCGGCAAGAAGACAACGAGAAGGTCTAGAAGAGATAGAAAAATCCACACGAAAAACCTTCCTGAAGGGCAAAATCTGGCAAACAAGATCACCACGAGAGTCCAAAATCCGAGACAAGTTTGGCTTAAAGCTCACCTCAAAACCATCTTCAAGGATTTGCGAAACCGAGAGAAGGTTAAAATGCAAATTCGCAACCAAAGCAACATCCTTGAGGACAAAAGACGAATTGACTCAGATGGACCCCCGGGACACAACCTTACCTTTACTTTTGTCCCCGAATGTGATATACTCAGTGTGGCGCACGGGGTCGAGGCTGGAGAACCACTTGGCACTTCCAGTCATATGGCGTGAGCATCTGGAATCCACAAGCCAAGTCTCCTCCAGTCCTCCTTCCTACATCAATAAAAAGAAATAGGGTGAGCAAATGGACCAACACTGGGGTTAGGAAACTGTGAAGGATACCAGTGTTGTCCCATTTTCCCAAAGGATGGGTTAGGAGAAAAACCAAACATCTCATGTCCCATGGGAGGATAGCGATCACCACGATAGGGAAAACGTGGTCCGCTAGCGAAGGGTGGAGTGAAGCCACCACCACGAGGCCCGTAGTCATATGGGTCACGACCGGTATCCCGCCGGGCACGACCACCACATGGTCTATCCTCCTGAGGCCTAGCACCTTGAGGCAATGTACCTCTAGGCCTAGGAGTACACCTCTGAATTTCCGGTTCATGTACCCCAACTCGTGGGTGGTACATGTCCTGGTTCTTAAACTCAAACTGCCTCCGATCATCTCTCTTCCTCCTATAGCAAAACTCAGCCAACTGCCCATCCCGCTCACAATACTCACAATGGTACCTCACCACACTCTTGGTAGGCACTCTCTTGTTGGGTTGGATGGCTCTAGCTTTCTTAGGAAGGGGATCACTAGAGATGTCTGGCAGTGTGTCAAGTGGGTTGCGAAGATGGTTCGGTTTTGCAATCCACACTTGCTTCTGTGGAGTGGTTTTGGGTGGCTCTTCAAACACACCATCTCTCACAGGAAACTCAGAGGGGTCGGTAGGCTTAGGTGGAGTGATCTTGGTAAGCTTGGGAGTTGTGGTGGGTTTCTCATTCTCGCTCAAACCACTACACTCACCGATCTTACCGAACATGCTATCGTCCTTCCCACCTATAGCAAAGCCTACTCCTATGCTGCCAGTCTTTTTACATTGGCTGAGCATCATCCCTAACTGCGGCTCTCGGCAAGACACCCAGCTCAAGATGGACCGAAGGTATGTGTTTTCTTCCTCGGTATGCATCTTGTCGTGTCTGCACGATGCGATCTCAAGCTCCAAAGCCTCAAAGCGATCCGAATGCAAGCAATCTTAGCATCTTTCTATGCCAGCTCAGAATGCAAGCCTAAGCAAGACTTGCACGCACCAAGTAAGCTAGGCCTAGCCTTCAGCTCACTGACCTCCTCAAGTAGAGTGCCATACTTGTCCTGGAGAGAGACAAGACTAGACATGTGAATGGTGCAAGCATCACACTATACCTCCTCGGTAACCACCACTTGTGCCTTAGCAAACTCTAGCTCATGAAGCGTGCTAAGATACTTCGCCTTAAAATCGTTTATCTCACAAGAAGCACGCTTGAGCAAAGCATCCCGACTCATCAACATGTCGTTCAGGGACTCAAGCTCGAGAGAGAGGGATGCGATGGTGGGTGGTACCTCGGGTGTGTCGGAGTCGTAGTCATAGTCAGGGCCTTCCTTGCGCTTGCCGACCTTGCCTTCTTCAATCGCCATGGTGCAAAAGCCACCGTGCTTGGCGTCGGTGTAGAAGCATAGGCCGTTGAACTTGTCCTCAACCTTTCCCTTCGACTCATCATCGCTTGAAGAAGCACCTCTGTCGGAGGAGGCATCGATGTCGCTGAGGGAGGCGAGGAAGGCTCGGTGCTTGGCCTTCACCTTGTCGATCACCTTCTTGGAGGACCTTCGGTGGTAGCCACCCTTGGGCTTGTGCTTGTCCTCGAAGTGGTGCTCGCGCTTGTCCTTGCGCTTGGTGAAGTCACCCGCAGCTTTCTTGGGGCAGTTTGCGATGAAGTGATCCTCATCACTGCAATGATAGCACCCCTTGGCTGAGCCACCACACCGACGGATCAAATGGTTGTTGTGAAACCGTGAGAACTTAGTGATGACCAAAGCCAGCTCAGCATCTCCAAGAGCCTCCACTTGATCCTCTATCACAGAAATCAAAGACAAAGCGAACAAATAGTGTGAAGGGTCAGAGGAAGAAGAAGATGTACCACCGGGGCCAGAAACCAACGCCATAGATGGTTTCAACGGGTTTTCAAGCTTGGCCCGGGTCTGGTAGTCCATCCCTGAGGACTTGAGCTTGCTGAACAGCTCGTCCACAGTCAGGGCATCATAGCCCAGTGACTCCTGAATGGCAACCACCTTCATCTGCCATACCTTCCGATCAAGAGCATGCAAAAGCTTGATAGTCGTCTCATTATCATCATAAGGCAAGTTGTGTCGGTGTTATGACCCAGGGGGTCAAGACCACCAACGAGTAAATTTGTATATTGCGTGCTCCCTCTCCCGGACGTGATGCAAGAAGAACACAGGGTTTATCCTGGTTCGGGCACAGAAGGCCCTACGTCCAGCGGGGTAGGATGTATTGTATTATCTTGCACCGAAGTGCTCGTACAGGGGGGGTACAAGATGATTTACACGGAGGTGCTCAGGATGAGCCGAGGCCTAGTGCTAGCAGGGCTTCCCTAGGTGGTCGGGTGGTGGACCGCCTGATTAGCCGATCAGGGAATCGGGTGTGGTGTGTGCTTACACGAGTGTGGTTTGGGTGTTGGTGTGAGTCTTCAGGTGCCAATCGGGGTCCCCATACCTAGGTCTCGGCGTCCCCTTTTATAGACCAAGGGGAGGCCTGAGAGTACAAATGTCACAAACCGTAGAGGCATGGGAGAGATGTCTGCGGTGCTATGCTTGCGATGAGACGTCGATCACTGTGGCGGCATGGCCTTCCTGTCTTTCCGGTGCTCAGAGCACGGTGATGGCTGACCGGGCACTGCCGTACAGCATGGCGTAGCAGGGTTGACCTTCGGGAGGAGGGTGTGAGTCCCACAGCTGAAGCAGGACAGAGCAGACGGGACGGATCCCATGCTGGAGTGGTTGAACCAGGGGTTGAGCCTCCTGGTCGAGGGGGGGGTCGAGACCGGCCTGGCCCTGTCGTATCCCTGAAGACACAGTCGAGGGCTATCCTGTTCACGGCTCGAGGGGGCGCCTCGGGAGTCCGTACCCGCAACGTGGCTACAGCGGCGGCACAGTCGACAGATGTCCAGGGCACGGGCGGCGAGTCGATGGATTTGACTGCGGCAGTGGGCGCCCCCGTGGCGTTAGGCGGGGGCAGGTAGCATCGGATCCCCCTTTGCCCCATACCAGGAGCTGGTGAGCCGATCGAGCTTTCTACCCAGGGGTCGTTCGTTTGACCCCCCTTCCGTCATTTGAGGGGTCAAGGCAGAGCCGGAGGGGTCGTTCATTCGACCCCTGTCCGTCAGTCGAAGTCGAGGCAGGGGCAGGGGGTTGTTCGTTCAACCCCTCGTCCGTCGGTATCTCCGGTAACGGGGGCCGGCCCACATCCGGTTGCTGTTGTTGGAGAAGGGGGGCCTTCGTGTGATGGGCCTTTCTCCATGGACTCGAATGAATGGTCGGATCATATCTTAAAAATGGTTGCTATGTTGAGCGTCAGTTTATCGAAGGGTTTAGGGTACCCCTTCCCTTTGTACCCGACAGTAGCCCCCGAGCCTCTATGTGGATAAGAAGAATCCGCATAGGGGCTTTTGCCATTGACCTACGGAATTAGTAAGAGGTTCGATTCTCCGTGGGGTGCGCGCGAGCGCACCCCGTGGGGGTATCCCCCGAGGCCCCAGAAGAGTGATTAAGAACTCCTCTGGGGGCTATGATGTGCGTTTTATCGAGGGGTTTTTAGGATTACCCGGAATCATGGCGACCTACCAAGCGGTCGATCATGTTCGTCAGGTTATGAGCGTTCCACTTCCTGAAAAGGGAGAGGTGCTCGAGGGCGGCTGTCGAAACCTTCCGAGGGCCAGCCTTCGCTCCCTCGAGCGTTACACTGGAGTCACAGCGCCCCTACCGAGGGGTCGGCTCTGTCTGCTAGGCTACGAGTGTTTTCGACCCTCTTTCGTCGAGGGGTGTCGTGCGTAGTCCGGCCCTCGAGCCATGCGTGGCTGGGCTTTCACTACCTCTTAGCGTCCTTCCCACGAATTCTTGCGCTCGGATTGTGGGGCAAAGAGCATCATGCTATCCTCGTTAGGACGAGCCTCGAAGTCCTTTGTGAGCTGGTGTCGGGCAGAAATCTGCCCGGTACGGGTAAAAATCCAAGTGAGAACTCGTGCCCCATTCAATAGGGGTCGATTAGAAGCCCTGAGGCGTTCTCATTAAGCAAGACCGTGTGGAATACCTAGGTGCCAACTCCGTTCGATGGGAGTTGGTGGCTCGATGCCTCCCGGCGTAGGGATCCTTGGGTATTCCGTGGTTAGGCCTTGGATATGTCCCGGGGGGCCTTGAGAGTTCATTCTCGAGCTAGGGGCTCGCGCCTGCCCCCCCCCCGAGTCATCCCTGACTCGCGTACTCAAGGGCGGCTGTCGAACCCTGTTCGTGGGGCCAGCCTTCGCCCCCTTGAGATTTGGGGGTGGACCGGAGTCCGTAACCCTGGGTCCTTCCTGACCTCAGGTACTCGAGGGCGGCTGTCGAACCCTATGCAAGGGCTAGCCTTCGCTCCATCGAGATTTTGACGGACGGGTCGACGTCGGCCGCTCGCCTCCGAAGTTGATGTCTTGTCCTATGAAATACAAGGGGGATGTAGGTAGGTATATTAAATGCGGGGACATACCTGCCTTTTGTCGAATTCGCCCATTGGGCTCGAGTACTCGAGGGCGGCTGTCGAACCCTGTTCGAGGGCCAGCCTTCGCCCTTTCGAGACTTTGGAGCGGACCGGAGTCCGTAACCTGAGGTCCTTACCGACCTCCGGTACTCGAGGGCGGCCGTCAAACCTTATTCGAGGGCCAGCCTTTGTGCCCTCGAGGTTTGGGGGTGGACCGGAGTCCATAACCTGAGGTTGTTTCGGACCCCAGGTACTCGAGGGTGGCTATCGAACCCTGTTCGAGGGCTAGCCTTCGACGCCTCGAGATTTTGACGGACGGGTCGACGTCCGTTGCTTACCTCCGAAGATACCGCTTACCATCGCACGCTGTCCGTCGTAGGCACGCCTTTTTAGGAGAACATACCTTCCACCCCCACGTTCGAGCGCACCAGCCTCTCTGCTCCCATGGCAAGCTACCGTCTGCACGGCCCTGATGCGTGGCTCCCATCGTCGGCGACCGTGCCGCTCCTGGGAGACCTGGTGGAGAGTGGCCTCCTCCGGCCCATCACCTCCGTCGACCGGCCGGAGTGGGTGGTGTCGCCGCAGGAGCATGCTGAGCCCAACCCGCCGGAGGACTACGTGGTGAGCTTCGAAGCTTTCCACTCGGCGGGACTAGGAGTTCCCCCCAACCGTCTTCTGCGCGGGATTCTCCACTACTATGACGTGGAGCTCGAGCACCTCTCCCCCAATGGCGTTTGTCACGCGGCGGTCTTCACCGCGGTGTGCGAAGGATACCTGGGAGTGGAGCCGCATTGGGAGCTGTGGCTCCACCTGTTCGAGGCAAGTCTGTTCCACGCCTCGGCTGGGCTCGACAACCGCAAGATGGTCAGGACGGGGTGCTGCAGCATTGCCCTCACGAGGGCGGACAGCTAGATCCCGGCAAAGCTCACGTCGAGCCACTCCGGATGGCACTCCGGGTGGTTCTACCTGAGGAACAACAACGGCTTGTTCCCCGCCTACACCGGGAGGACAATCAACGCGAGGCCCGACCACTAGAGGTACAGCGTCGAGAGGAAGAAGCAGTCGCTCCTCGGCCACCTGCTCGACGCGATTGCCCGTCTGAAGAAGGCGGGACTCACGGCGGCGATCGTCGCGTCGGCCTTCCACCAGCGGCGGGTCCTGCCGCTGATGGCTCGCCCGCTACGCCTCAACGAGATGTGCCCGGGGGTCGATCTCGCGGGGTGCCGTCTCATGGAGGACGAGCTACCCCTCGAGAGGTTGGTTCGCTGGGTGCGCGCTTCGTTCGCCGGCGCGTTCGAGGTGAAGGGCGTCGCCAGCGTCCCCATGATGCCTGACCAGGGGCATGTCTAGCTGGTACAGCACCTTCTCCCTGTTAATGTCCTTGCCTGTCTTGTTTGCTTTCTTTGCCTGTGTTCTAACTGCTCTGTGCCCCTCAGGGGAACGTCATCTTCCAAAAGTCACTGCCACCGGTGAAGGAGGAGCGAGGCGACTCCCAGGCGAGACGCCTTCAGGCCGAGCAGGAGAAGAAGTCCAAGGAAAAGGCGAAGAGGAAGAAGGGCAAGAGGGCCCGAGAGAAGCAGGAGCGTGAACAGCGCCGGGCCCGGCAGAGGCGGGCCGGCCTTTCCGAGGAGGAGTCGCCCTCAGAGGAGGATGAGGAGGAGGAGAGTAGCGATGGGGAAGCCAAGCCGCAAGGAGGGCTCGAGGAGGAACAAGCAGTGCCCGAGCGGCAGAGGGCGGCCGCTGGAACCGGAGGAGGAGAGGGGTCGACGTCGAGGTCGGCCCCATCTGGCGAGATCGAGCCGCGGGGGGAGCGCCCGGTGGCTCCTCAAGGTGAAGTGCCACGGTAGTCAAGCGGGCGTTCGTCGCGATCCCCGTCGAGGGGTCGGTCGAGCACGCCCCCGGCGTCTACCCGGTCGAGCGCGCGGGCGTCGGGCCCGTCGACGCAGGAGGAGGTCCGGAGGGTCGACGGAAACGTTGTCGGTCCCCGCCCAGGAGATGGCGTCGGGAGCGGCCTCGACCCCTGCCGCGGCCAGCGTTGGCAGGAGGAGCGGCTCCTGCCGTGCCTCGGAGAAGCCCCCGAGGGGTTCGAGGTCTGCCGGGCGGACCCCCATGACTCCGCTGGGGTAAGTTACCTTCTTGTCGATCCGAGTTTTTGTTGTTGGTTACAAGTTGTGTTCACCATCATGTATGGGTTCCTTTTTTTAGGACGAAACGCTCGATGGAGGTCGCGTCCCTTACTCCAGTCAAGAGGCTAAGAGCGGAGGCCGCAGTCCAGATGGTCGTCGAGGCCAGTCCCGCCACCTCGTCCCCCTCGGCCCCTGCCTCAGCTACAGCGTGGGTGGCCGAGGCACGGTAGGCGATGGCGTGCGAGCATGCGCTGGCCGCTGCAGAGCGAGCTCAGGCGGAGGAGGCAGGTCGACCCATCGCACCGGCGGGGACGGAGTCAGCACCAGCCAAGGCCGCAGCGGAGGAGGTCGAGCCGGCGGGCTCGACGGGTGCGGGACCGGCACCGAAGGAGTGGCCCGAGAGCCTCGCGTCGTGGGAGGCGCGCCTGCAGCGGGAGCACGAGGGTGCGGCTGCTGCCGCGCCGGAGGAGCCATCGCCGGCGGAGGCCTTCATCGAGGGGACCTCGACGCCGCTCCCTGAACCTACGGGGGGAGGACGGGCTAAGGAGCTCGAGGCGACGCCTGCGGTGGAGATGGCGGGGACGTCGGCGGAGGCCACCGCTGAAGAGGTGACCGATATGGTGGCGGAGTTGATGGCTCCGGGGGAGACGGTTGTGACGACTGCCCTCCAGTCGGGACCGGAGGCGACAATGTCTGAGGCGGCTGCTCGGCCTGCGGTCGAGGTCGGGCAGTCGTCTGCCGGTGGTGGTGACCTGGAGGGGTCAGCTGTGGCCCCGCGGGACAGCCCCTAGGCCAGGAGAGCCCAGCTCGAGGGGGCGGCCCCCTTTCCCACCTTGACGGAGCGGGTTAGATCCCATGGGGGTGGCCTCGAGATGTGCCAAAGCCTTATGCGGGAGATCCGGGAGAGGATCGAGCGCCGCAGCAAGTTCTGCGGGTAGGAGCCCCTCGAGGTGGCGGATCCCCAAGACCCAGGGTAGACCCTCCTCAGGCTCGATGATCAAGCCGAGCTCGGGGAGTGGGAGCACCTGGAAGAGTTCTGGGCATGGCTCGCCCACGTGGCGCGCGTGTCAGCGGAGGTTGCTTCCGCGGACTTGTTCCGGGGGATAGAGGTAAGCTTCGTCCTATGCCCTTTTGGTTTATCTTAGTCATTTTACTGCTCTCTTCTGATGAGCTTCTTCTCATCACCGGTAGATGCTGAGGGCAAGGTCTTACGACAAGTCCCAGTTTATCCTTCGGATGCAGGAGTGGCGCCAGCTCCCCGTCCTCCGCGCCTCATTGGAGAGGGCGGAGGGCGAGGCAACTCGGGCGAAGACCGAGGCGGCGGCCGCGCAGGAGGGAGCCCGGGCCACCCAGGAGATGGCGTAGTCGAGGGTCGAGGACGCCCTTAAGGCGGTTATCGATGTCGGGCAGCAGCGGGATGCTGCCCAGGAGGCCCGGCGCAAGGCGGAAGAGCGTATCTGCCAGCTCGAGGGCGACCTGAAGCAGGCGGCTGTCGACCGCACCTTCCTCGAGGGGCGGGTCCAGGAGCTTGGTGTCGCGGAGGCGACGGCTCGAGCCCAAGTCATCACTTTGGGCGAGGTGACAGCCAACCAGAAGAGGGCCCTCGATGGTGCCGGCAAGGTCATCGAGGACCTCTGGGCTAAAAGCAACGACCAAGCTGCGGAGCTCATCGAGCTCCGCCACCACCTCCAGAGGGCTGAGCAGGACTTCATCGCCCTGGAGGGATACGCCAACGGTGAGCTTTTTGGAGAAGTCATTGAGCTTGCTTGGTTTCGCTCCTTCCCCTGCTTTTTGGTTTTGACGCAGCCTTCTATTTGTTCTGGAAGAGCTTGATGGGGACAAGGCCTGACTCCACGAGGACCTGACCAGTCTCCAGGGCCTCCTTGCAGCGGAAACGAGCTTGAATGAGAGGCTCAGGGACGTCGTCTCCTCCTTCTGCGACGGTCTGGGGATCGAGCCGGAGCTGCCGGTCGCTAGGGATGTGCACCGAGACACCCTCTTGCGCCGGCTCTTCGCCGCGAACGACGAAGTGACGGAGCAGGTCCGGGCCGCCCTTCACATCGGTGTGAAGCGGGCGCTCGCGGTTGTCTGCTCGGGCTACATCTACGACCTCGACGTCATCTCCAGCGGCTTTGTCGTCGACCCGAGGCTAAGCGAAGAAGAGAACGTGGCGAAATGCCGCGAGCTGATCGACGCCGCCGAGGTACCTGGCAGAGAGCTGGCGAAGCTGTTCGAGGCCGAAGTGCTTCCCCCGCCGAGCGATGAAGGCGATGAGTAGCGGAGGCCTGCGAGCCAAATTTGGACAAGAAGGTCCATATAATAGTTTAGCTTTTGTAATGATACGATATCGAGCCCCTGAGGGCCTCTTAATGCATTTTGTTCGAGATGCATCTGGGTGTTTTTATTCCTTGAGCTGTCCCTATTTTTCTTTGCCTGAGACGTTACTTGTAGGCTAAGTGTTCGATGCACGCTCGTATCCCTGGAGGGGGGAGCGAGTGGGGATACCATAGCCCTGAGGCGTAGGAGAGTCCCCGGCTCGACGGCCCTCGACCCTTAGGTAGTTCAAGGCGTTTTTTACTTAACCGTGAAGCGTACTTAGGGCAAAGATCGAGAGGGAAAGCCATGTTTCGAAAAAACGTTCGAGTTTTTGGAGGACTTAGGAGGGGGGACCCCCCTGTTAGCCCCCGAGGGAGGCTCGACTTTGCCGGGGCAGAGTCGAGGCTACCTCAAAGTTATGAACGAATGTGAAATGTATTTCGAGAATATTTTGTTCATTCATAATGCGATAAATGTACATAATGTAGAAATGTACATGGCCTCGAGGCCTTAGGGGTAGAAACGACGTAGTTGTTCGATGTTCCATGCGTTGGTGAGGATCTCGCCCTTGTCGTTCTTCAGCTTGTAAGTGCCTGGCTTCAGCCCCTCTGCCACAATGAAGGGTCCCTCCCAAGGTGGCGTCAGCTTGTGACGTCCCTTGTTGCTTTGTCGGCGGCGCAGCATGAGGTCGCCGACGTCGAGGTCCCTTTTGCGTATGTTTTTGTCGTGGTAGCACCGCAGCGTCTGCTGGTACTTCGCCGACTTGAAGAGGGCCACGTCTCGGGCTTCCTCGAGCTGGTCGAGGGAGTCCTCTCGGGCTGCTGTGTTGGCTTGCTCACTGTAGGCCTTCAGTCGAGGGGACCCGGCCCACCCTTTTTATTGCTTTACTTCTGGGTTGGCCTCGACCCACGTTAAAAACATGACCCTAGAACATCCTCGGGGGAAACCCCAAAGACACACTTCTCGGGGTTTTAGCTTTATGGGGTTTGCCCAGGCCCCCAAAAACCGATTTCAAGGTCCCCGACCATTCCCAACTTTTTGGATTTAACCACATGTCATCGACGTGGGCCCGACGGCGGCCCAAAAGTTTTTCCCCAAAACATGGACATGACCGCTGATATTTGGCCCCGGGGCTTTTCGCAAACCAAAGGGGCCCTGGGGGTGTAACAGAACATCCAAAAGGGGTGATAAGGAGGTCCGAGCTGGTGGGAATCCTTCATCTTTATTTGGTGGTAGCCAAATATGCATAAAGGGAAGCAAGATTTTCCCACATCCCGCATGGAATCGACTATTTGATCAACCGTGGTAAGGGAAAAAAGGAAACCCTTAGGGCATGCTTTTTTAACTAATGAAACTACACACATCCTATCCTTTCCATTTTTTTTCTTGACAAGTACGGGTTTTGCTAACCACCGGATGATGTACCTCCCCCTGAACCCGGGGCCTTTAAAAGTTTGTCCCTCCTCCCCGATGATTTTGCGCTTCTCCTCATCGAAGGGGCGCAGCCTTTGCTTAAACCGGGTTTTTGGACCCGGGCCCACGTCCAAGGATGTTTCGGCGACCCCCCCTCGGAATCCTGGGTGTCCCAGGGGCTCCATCCCAAAAACGTCAGCATTCGCAAAGGAGAAAGCTGACGAGCAAAGACTTCCATTTGGGCTCGAGGGGGGCCCCTGATCGTCAGAGCCTTCCCCAACCCCCGAGGCTGGGGTCGAGCGGGAAAGGGCTTGGGGTCCCCGCAGGCTTGAAAGCTGCCGGCGTGCCGCTTGGGGGCGGGGATCTCCTTGGAGAAGTCGTCGAGGGCTGCGAGGATGGCCGACTCCCCGACTGCTTCAGCGTTTTCCACGCACTCGACATCGCCGTCGAAGGCGTGCTCGTAGGAGGTGCCGACGGTGATGACCCCCATGGGCCCTGGCATCTTCAGCTTGAGGTAGGCATAGTTCGGGATCGCCATGAACTTGGCGTACCCCGGTTGACCGATGATGGCGTGGTAGGTGCCCCGGAACGTGACCACTTCGAAGGTCAGATCCTCCTTCCGGAAGTTCGATGGTGTACCGAAGCAGACGGGTAGCTTGACGCGGCCGATCGGAAGTGCCTTCTTTCCTGGGACGACCCCGTGGAATCCTCCCGCGCTGGGCAGGAGCGCGGTCCTCGGGATCCCCAGGAGGTCGAGGGTCGCACTGTAGATAATGTTGAGGCTGCTTCCTCCATCCATAAGTACCTTGGTGAGGCAGGTGTTGAGTATGATAGGGTCGACGACGAGCGGGTAGACCCCCGCGTTGGGGACGTGCTCGGGGTGGTCGTCCTGGTCGAAGGTGATCGGCGTGTGGGACCAGTAGAGGTATCGAGGAGCCTGGGCTCGAATGGAGAAGACCTCTCGGCGCTCCCTCTTGCGCTGACACGTGGTGAATCGAGTCGAGGGTCCCCCGTAGATCATGTAGCATTCGTGTACCTCGGGGAAGCCCCCGTTCTTGCCATTGTCCCCGTCGTGCGGACCCCCCTTCTTGTCGTCTTTCTTGAAGCCAGGAGGGTCTAAGTGCTTTTTGAGCATTCGACAGTCCTCGAGACTGTGGTTGGTCGGTCCCTTGTGATAAGGGCAGGGCTCTTTCAACATCTTGTCAAAGATGCCCCCGTCGTGGAGGGGACCTCGAGGCTTCTTCTTGTATATTGCAGCGAAAAGATCGTCGGGCCCGACGTCATATCGACCCGGCTGGTTCTTCTTCTTCTTCTTCTTGTTGATGTTGTTCCTCTTGGGCCCGTTGTTCGAACCTCCGGGCTCGTCCACCTTGGCCTTCCCCTTGTCTGGGGATGCGTAGAAGAACGCGCCAACGGCTTCCTCACAGGCGGCGTAGTTGGCAATGTTGTCCATGAGCTCATTGGCGGTGTTTCGGGTGTTCCGTCCCAGCTCCCACACCAACTCCTTGCAGGTTGTTCCGGCGATGAACGCCGTGATGACATCGTTGTCGGAGATGTGGGTTAGCGCGGTACGCTGCCTCGAGAACCGATGGGTGAAGTCGCGGAGGGTTTCCCCTGGCCTCTACTTGTAGCTGCGGAGATCCCAGGAGTTTCCTGGCCACTCGTAGGTGCCCTTGAAGTTTCCCTCGAAGATCCTGACCAGGTCGGGTCAGTCCTGGATCAAGTCCGGGGGAAGCTCCTCGAGCCATCTTCGAGCAGTGTCGGAGAGGAAGAGCGGGAGTTGCCGAATGATGGCGTGGTCATTGTTGGCTCCTCCTAGCTGACATGCTAGCCTAAAATCCGCAAGCCAGAGCTCCGACTTGGTTTCGTCGTTGTATTTGACCAGGCTGGTGGGTGGACGGAAGCGGACAGGCAAGGCGGTTCGCCGGATGATCCTGCCGAAGACTCGTGGCCCCGACAGTTCCGGAGATCGACGTCGATCTTCGTCACTGTCGTAGCACCCACCCTGATGAGCACTATAACCTCGAGCCTCGGCGTCACCGTGTCGGTGTCGTCTGTTCTCCCGTGGTGGTCGGTCGTCGACGATGCGGTCTCGAACTGGTCACCGCTCTGCCCCGCCCTGGGGCGCTTTGTCTTGGTGGACGGATACCTCTCGATTTTGTCGAGGGGGTACATCCTGATGCTCGGAGGCGGCTCCTCTGCGCCTCGAGGCCGAGCTCTCCGCCTGCTGCACGACCGTAGTTTGGAGAAGCCCCTGGATCTCGTTCCTGATGCGTCGCGCCTGGGGTGTCGATGGAGCCGGCATGTCGCGTAGCAGAATTGCGGCTGCTACGACATTTTGGCTGGCACGGTTGTAGACACAGGGCTCCTTTGCCCCCTCCTCGACGATTTGTCGATGGACTTCCCGGGCCTGCTCGCAGGCTCCCGCACCTTGTGGTGGTCCGCGATCTCGCTCGAGGGCCTGCTCGAGCTGCTGAAGCCGTAGGCGCTCTTCCTCGAGCTTGGCGAGCAGCTCTCGGACTTGCGCGACCTGAACGTCCCGAGGTGGATCGGCCTTGTCACGACTCAGGGGGTCGGCGTTTCACGCCGGTGTAGCGTTGCCCCCTCCTCCTTCATCCGTGGCCGCGGCGTCGTTGACGTCGTCCTGGGAGTCAACCTGAGCGTCGAGGTGGAAGCATTTCCGGGTTGGGTCGTAACCCTCAGCAGGGGACTCGGAGTCGGGGTGGCCGCGGTAGAAGTTGGGGAAAGATCCCCCGCGCTCTTCCTCCAGCCTTCGCCGTAGCGTGCCCCAGGTGTGACGCCCTGGGGGCAGGGCCCGCGGTGGCTCCGGGCGCTCGTCCGGCGGAGGGGTGGTGACGAGGTTGATCGTCTCACTTAACGGGTTCTCTGAGGACCCGTAACGCGTCTGCACCTGCGAGCCTACAAAAGCAGAAAAGAGTCTGGCGCTGTTGTAGAGCCCATGTGGAAGCAGGTTATGCGGGGGCGCGGCCGAGTATGTTGGAGAAGCCACGGGGACCCTCTGAGGTGACGGTATGGCAGAGCCAAAGTCAGGCTCAGCAAGGTACCCGCCCCCGTCCTGCCAGCATGGATCAAACAGGCTCCCGAAGGGAGGAACTGTGTCACCAGCCGTGGCCGGGGCGACGGTGTCCGACGTCTTGGGATCCACGCGGTGAAGAGCGTGGCGGCGTCGTTCTCGCCTCCTGGTCGCGGGCGAGAGGCGCGAGTGGGTGAGTGATGCGATCGTGGAATCCATCCGGGAGAGTAGTTCGGAGTTGATCAACACGCAAAGCCCCCCTACCTGGCGCGCCAACTATCGGTGTTATGACCCAGGGGGTCAAGACCACCAACGAGTAAATTTGTATATTGCGTGCTTCCTCTCCCGAACGTGATGCAAGAAGAACACATGGTTTATCCTGGATCGGGCACAGAAGGCCCTACGTCCAGCGGGGCAGGATGTATTGTATTATCTTGCACTGAAGTGCTCGTACAGGGGGGTACAAGCTGATTTACACGGAGGTGCTCAGGATGAGCCGAGGCCTAGGGCTAGCCGGGCTTCCCTAGGTGGTCGGGTGGTGGACCGCCTGATTAGCCAATCAGGCAGTCGGGTGTGGTGTGTGCTTACACAAGTGTGTTTTGGGTGTTGGTGTGAGTCTTCAGGTGCCAATCGGGGTCCCTGTCCCTAGGTCTCGGCGTCCCCTTTTATAGACCAAGGGAGGCCTGAGAGTACAAATGTCCCAAACTGTAGAGGCATGGGAGAGAGGTCTGCGGCGCTATGCTTGCGATGAGACGACAATCACTGTGGCGGCATGGCCTTCCTGTCTATCCGGTGCTCAGGGCACGGTGATGGCTGACCGGGCACCGCCGTACAGCATGGCGTAGGAGGGTTGACCTTCGAGAGGCGGGTGCGAGTCCCACAGCTGAAGCAGGACGGAGCGGACGGGACGGATCCCATGCTGGAGTGGTTGAACCAGGGGTTGAGCCTCCTGGTCGAGGGGGGGGGGGTCGAGACCGGCCTGGCACTATCGTATCCCTGAAGACACAGTCGAGGGCTATCCTGTTCACGGCTCGAGGGGGCGCCTCAGGAGTCCGTGCCCGCAACGTGGCTACAGCGGCGGCACAGTCGACAGATGTCCAGGGCACGGGCGGAGAGTCGATGGATTTGACTATGGCAGTGGGCGCCCATGGCGTTAGGCGGGGGCAGGTAGCATCGGATCCCCCTTTGCCCCATACCGGGAGCTGGTGAGCCGATCGAGCTTTCTACCCAGGGGTCATTCGTTCGACCCCCCGTCCGTCATTTGAGGGGTCAAGGCGGAGCCGGATGGGTCGTTCGTTCGACCCCTGTCCGTCAGTCGGAGTCGAGGCAGGGGCGGGGGGTTGTTCGTTCGACCCCTCGTCCGTCGGTCTCTCCGGTAACTGGGGCCGGCCCACGTCCGGTTGCTGTTGTTGGAGAGGGGGGCCTTCGTGTGATGGGCCTTTCTCCATGGACTCGAATGGATGGTCAGATCCTGTCATAAAAATGGTTGCCATGTTGAGCGTCAGTTTATCGAAGGGTTTAGTGTACCCCTTACCTTTGTACCCGACAAGTTGGCTCGATTATCACACATCTTGTTGACGATAGATTTGAAGCGAGTGAACATCCCATCAACAGATTCGCCGCCCAACTGAGAAAAGTTCTCGTACTCTCTACAGTACGTGTCAAAGAGTCTGGACTTGATCTGAGGTTTACCCTCATGATATCTCAAGAGTGTTTGTCAGATCTCCCGTGCCGTAGTGAGACTCGAAACCCGCTCAAACTCCGAAAGAGACAAACAAGAGAAGATAATACTACGGGCTCTTGTGTTTGACGCATGCTGCGTAACCTGGGCATCGGTGATCCGAGCCTCAAGAACCACGTAGTTCTCATTCTCACAAATACCCCAAAACTTTGTGTCAAGCCCTTGGAGGTAAGCGGACATGCGCACCTTCCAATAGGCAAAGTTGGTTCCATCAAAGTAAGGAGGTTTACCAGCACCTCGCTCCATGTCGCCTTCGCAAATAAAAAACCGTGTAAGGTGGATTGATCCTTAACCGGCTCTGATACCAATTGAAGGACTGAGAACAGCGACCAGAGGGGGGGTGAATGGGAGCCTCAAATTTCTCTCAAAATATTCAGACGAAATCGGAGAAATGAAACCTCACCGACAGAGGACGAAAACTCACCGGAAACCCCCAAGAAGAGTTCTCAACCCCTATGAGAACGAGACAAGAAATCCAAGCAAATCAGCCAGAAAAGCAGGCGACGGACACTGGAAGACAGTGCGACGGATGCTCCCGGGCAGGCCGTCGGACGCTGGCGATGGACACTTAGGTGAGCGTCCGTCGGCCTTCCAGAGAGCCTGACAGAAGCTGAAAGATTACCGAGGCGACGAACGGTCGGCGACGGACGCCATGAAGAACGTCTGTCGGCCTACCCGAGAGAAAAACAGAACTGCACAGCGCACAAGACGCGACGGACGCTGGGCGACGGACATTGAAGAGCATCCGACGCCAAAACCGAAGGACACAAACAAGCCGAGCGACGGACGCTGACGTCAGCACGTACCAGCGTCCGACGCAAACCGTCAGAGCGTCCGACGCCCCCGACAGAAGCGCAGAAAACGCGAAACTCGATTTTCTCTTCACCAAACCTTTCCAAATCCGCACCAAATGATCACCAACTGCTACCAAACTTTGTAGGCATGATCCTTGAGCAGTTGGGGAGCTATCCCGAAGAAATCATCGCTCAATTTGGGTCGGTTAAACGGGCACAAAAGGATTTCGGTAGAAAACCCCAAAACGAAGAACACCACAAAGAAAACGCCCGATCTGAGTGCTCGTGAGGTTTTAGGAAAATTCCTTCGGTGCAAAGTTGCTCCTCACAGGTAATAAGAACTTGGTTCAACCGGAATTTGCAAAGCTTCTCTCAAACAAGAATTCTTATCTCGGGAAAAAGAGAGAGCAAAAGCAAAAACAAAGAACACAAGCAAAAGTGCGGGACACGATCAAGTAAACAACGCTGCCATGGCTTATGGAGGTTACGGCCTCCGATTCCTCGCAACAAACTCAAGTTCTTACAGAGGTTGGTAAAATCAACCTAGGGATCTCATGAACTAGAGAGAGGGTAGAGAGAGAGAATTGGGGCAAATGATTAGGGTTCAAGAGATGGGATGAGGGATACCCCTTCACCCCCTACTATAGGGATTTGGCTATTTCCCAAAGACCCCCCTAGATACATTGAGTGAACTACCTAGCCTAAGCATTGCAGTCCAAGCTCCGGAAAATATCTCCCGCATTTTGAATGGACAGCCCCGCTTCCTGCCGGGAGTTGCCGTCGCCTCGACGCAACCTCCAGGATTCTGCCACGTGCCATCACCGCTTCCTCGGAAGCTTCGCCTAGGTTTTGAGGCCCAAACCCAGGAAACCCGCCACCGGTAGCTTTGGGCTCAACTACCGAACCCCGAGTTTTGCGGCCCAAACTCGGAAACCGACGCGGATGGTTTTGAGGCCCAAACCACCAAACCACTCGACGCGAGCCACCTTGTCTTCGTCCGGTCGGACTCCGAGTCCCCTGAGCCTCCGCTCGACTCGCGCGTCCACCGTCTTGACTCGGCCGGCTCGGTCTACCTCCATGTCTTCTCGCACTCGCCGGTGCCAAGTACTGGCCACCACAGCTAGTCCGTCGGCGCCCATGGTCCCTCAGTCCGAGCCCCGCTTCCGCCCTTCACCGCTCTCAGTCTATCGGCACGGCAAGCCTCTACTCGACCTTCTCCACGCCATTGACCACTGTCACTAGGCATAGTACCTGCACACCACAAGCCGATAGACAAGCACATGTTTTTGCTTTCGCAGAGGTTAGGTTAAGCCACTCAAATTGAAACACTCACGTGTTGGTAAATCACTCCTCATCAAAACTGAACATACATGTGTACTTATCCACCATGTGTTCGCACATTTTGTACAGATCAAGTTGTGTTTCTTGGTTTTGTTGTCTCAGGTTCAGGAATTCAGGTTGATGAATCAAAGGTGAAAGAAATCAAGGATTGGCCAACTCCTGAAAATGTAAGTCAAGTGAGAAGTTTTCATGGACTTGCTGGTTTTTACAGGAGATTTGTTAGAGATTTCAGCACCATAGATGCTCCCTTGAACGAGTTGACAAAGAAAGGTGTTGCCTTCCAATGGGGTGAGCCACAAGAGAAAGCTTTCCAAGAGTTGAAGAAAAGATTATCCGAAGCCCCCTTGCTTGTGTTGCCAGATTTCAATAAAACCTTTGAGGTTGAATGTGATGCAAGTGGGATTGGAATTGGAGGAGTTCTCATGCAAAATGGACAGCCTGTTGCATACTTTAGTGAAAAGTTGGGAGGAGCACAACTGAACTATTTGGTGTATGATAAGGAGCTATATGCTTTGGTAAGAGCCCTTGAGACTTGGCAACATTACTTATGGCCAAAAGAATTTGTTATTCATTCAGATCATGAAGCTTTGAAGTATTTAAAGGGCCAAGCAAAACTGAACCGTAGACATGCTAAATGGGTTGAATTCATTGAAACTTTTCCATATGTTGTAAAATACAAGAAAGGTAAGGAAAACATTGTTGCTGATGCTTTATCTCGTAAAAATGTTTTGTTAAATCAAATTGAAGTAAAGGTACCTGGAATTGAAAGCATAAAAGAATTGTACTCTGCTGATCATGACTTTTCGAAACCTTATACAAAATGCATAGCTGGAAAAGGGATGGGAAGAATATCATTTACATGATGGATCTTTATTTAGAACTAACAAATTATGTGTTCCACATTGCTCTGTTAGACTCTTGTTGTTACAGGAAACACATGCAGGTGGACTGATGGGTCACTTTGGATGGAGAATGACCTATGAGATGCTAGCTGATGACTTCTATTGGCCGAAGATGAAAAGAGATGTTCAACGACTCGTGCAAAGATGCATCACCTGTCACAAAGCTAAGTCAAAACTGAACCCACATGGATTATATACTCCCTTGCATATTCCAAATGCTCCTTGGGAAGATATTAGCATGAATTTTATTTTGGGATTACCTAGGACTAAGAGGGGGAGGGATTCAATTTTTGTTGTTGTTGACCGATTCTCTAAAATGGCACATTTTATACCTTGTAATAAAAGTGATGATGCTTCCCACATAGCCTCTCTATTTTTCAGAGAAATTCTAAGGTTGCATGGCATGCCCAAGACGATTATTTCAGACCGTGACACCAAGTTTTTGAGCTACTTTTGGAAGACATTATGGGCAAAGCTTGGTACAAGGCTGTTGTTTTCCACCACTTGCCACCCTCAAACGGACGGGCAAACTGAAGTTGTGAATAGAACATGCGAACACATGGTGGATAAGTACCCATGTATGTTCAGCTTTATGGTGAGTGATCGTCCAACACGTGAGTGTTTCAGTTTGAATGGCTTACCCTAACCCCTTGCGAAAGCAAGTTTGTGCATGCCTATCAGCTTGTGGTGTGCAGGTGCTATGCCTAGTGACAGTGGTCAATGGCATGGAGAAGGTCGAGTAGAGGCTTGTCGTGCCGATGGACTTAGAGCGGTGAAGGGCGGAAGCAAGGCTCAGACTGAGGGACCATGGGCGCCGGAGGACTAGCTGTGGTGGCTAGTACTTGGCACCAGCGAGTGCGAGAAGACATGGAGGTAGACCGAGTCGACCGAGTCAAGACGGTGGACGCGCAAGTCGAGCGGAGGCTCAGGGGACTCGGAGTCCGACCGGGCAAGGACAAGGTGGCTCGAGTCGAGCGGTTTGGTGGTTTGGGCCTCAAAACCATCCGAGGACGGTTTCCGAGTTTGGGCCTCAACACTCAGGGTTCGGTAGTTGAGCCCAAAGCTACCGGTGGCGGGTTTCTTGGGTTTGGGCATCAAAACCTAGGCGGAGCTTTCGAGGAAGCAGGGATGGCACGTGGCGGAATCCTGGAGGTTGTGTCGATGCAATGGAAACTCCTGGCAGGAAGCGGGGCTGTCCATTCAAATCGAGGAAGATATTTTCCGGAGCTTGGACTGCAATGCTTAGGCTAGGTAGGTCACTCATGTATCTAGGGGGGTCTTTGGGAAATAGCCAAAGCCCTGTTAAATAGGGGATGAAGGGGTATCCTCATTCTATCTCTTGCATTACTCCCTCTCTCCCACCTATTCCTAGGTTTTCCCTTCCCTGGCTTCTTCTTGCTTGAGATCCACCGTGTCACCGGTGTAAGAACTTGTGATTGTTGCGAGGAATCGGAGGCCGTAACCTCCGTAAGCCATGGTGGCTTCGATTTCGTGATTGTGTCCCCGGTTTGCTTGTGTTCTTCCCATTTTGCTTTTTCTCTCTCTTTTTCCCGAGATGATTTCTCTTTGTTGAGAGTAGCTTCTCTGCACCGAAGGATTTCTCCTCAAACCTCATGAGTGCGTAGATCGGGTGATTTCTTTGTGGCGTTCTTCATTTTCCTCTTTCTCCCCCAAATCTGAGTGTTCTCGTTTATCCTTTCCAAATTGAGCGATGATTTCTTCGGGATAGCTCCCCAACTGCACTAGGATCATGCCTACAAAGTTTGGTTGCAGTTGGTGATCATTTGGTTGAGTTTTGAGAAGATTTGGTGGAGTGAAAACGATTTTCGCGAGGAACAGTTTTTCTCCTGTGAGAGTCGGACCACTTTGCCTTAAGCTCCGGACCATAGCAAGTGGTCCGGTGGTCTTGACCTCTCTCGTGTCAAGCAGCAAGAGGCGTCGGACCACCCTCCGGACCCCCCGGTTTTTGAGCACCGGACCTTTGACGAGTGGTCCGGTGGCTCAGCTGAGAAAGACTACCACGCGTTGGACCACTCTGCTTGGTCCGATGGGGTAGTCCGGTGGTCTCGTCCGGAGGTCGGTACCTTACTGGACTGCTAGGTGAGTGAGCACCGGACCAGTCTCCCATACCACCGGACTAGTCCGGAGCAGGTAGTCCGGAGGTCGGGTGCTCCCTACACTTCTCTGTCTCGGCTTGGCCAGTGTCGGACTATAGCTCTAGACTACTTGCCATAGTCCGGTGGCTCGGTCCCAACTAGTCCAGAGCCTCTGTTTGGTTGTAGTTTTCGCCTGTTTTTCCTAGGTTCTTGCCTCTTTTCCATAGGGGTTGAGGATTGGGTTTTTGGGGTTTCCGGAGAGTTTTTCTCCATTGCCGGTGAGCTTTCATTTCTCCGTTTTCGTCTGAGCACCCAGCAACTAGGTTTGGTTTTTGGGAAGAGTGTCCGAATATTTCGAGAGAAATTTGAGGCTCCCATTCACCCCCTCTCTGGTCGCCATTCTCGGTCCTTCAATTGGTATCAGAGCCGGTTAAGGATCATTCCAAATTACACGGTTCTTGATCCGCGAAGGCGACATGGAGCGAGGTGCTAGTAAACCTCCTTACTTCGATGGAACCAACTTTGCCTATTGGAAGGTGCGTATGTCCGCCTATCTCTCCAAGGGCTTGACATGAAATTTTGGGAGATTTGTGAGAATGAGAACTACGTGGTTCTTGAGGCTCGGATCACCGATGCCCAGGTTACGCAGCACGCATCTAATGCAAGAGCCCATAGCATTCTCTTCTCTTGTCTATCTCTTCCAGAGTTTGAGCGGGTTTCGAGTCTCACTACGGCACGGGAGATCTGGCAAACACTCTTGAGATATCATGAGGGCAACCCTCAGATCAAGTCCAGACTCTTCAACACATACCGTAGAGAGTACAAGAACTTTGCTCAGTTGGCCGGCGAATCTGTTGACGGGATGTTCACTCGCTTCCAATCTATCGTCAACAAGATTTGTGATAATCGAGCCAACTTGCCTTATGATGATCATGAGATGGCTATCAAGCTTTTGCATGTTCTTGATCGGAAGGTATGGGAGATGAAGGTGGCTGCCATCCAGGAGTCACCGGGCTATGATACCCTGACCGTGGACGAGCTGTTCAGCAAGCTCAAGTCCTTGGAGATTGACTACCAGACCCGGGCCAAGCTGGAAAACCCGTCGAAACCATCTATGGCGTTGGTTTCTGGCCCCGGCGGTACGTCTTCTTCCTCCTCTGACCCTTCCACTCTTTGTTCACTTTATCTTTGATTTCTGTGATAGAAGATCAAGTGGAGGATCTTGGAGATGATGAGCTGGCTTTGGTCATCACCAAGTTCTCACGGTTTCACAACAACCGTTTGAACCGTCGGCGTGGTGGCTCAGCCAAGGGGTGTTACCGTTGCGGTGATGAGGATCACTTCATCGCAAACTTCCCCAAGAAAGTTGTGGGTGACTTCACCAAGCGCAAGGACAAGCGCGAGCATCACTTCGAGGACAAGCACAAGCCCAAGGGTGGCTACCACCGAAGGTCCTCCAAGAAGGTGATCGACAAGGTGAAGGCGAAGCACCGAGCCTTCCTCGCCTCCCTCGGCAACATCGATGCCTCCTCCGACGGAGGTGCTTCTTCGAGCGATGATGAGTCCAAGGGAAAGGTTCAGGACAAGCTCAACGGCCTATGCTTCTATGCCGACACCAAGCACGGGGGCTTTTGCACCATGGCGATTGAAGAAGGCAAGGTCGGCAAGCGCAAGGAAGGCCCCGACTACGACTATGACTCTGACACACCCGAGGTAGCACCCACCGTCGAGTCCCTCTCTCTCGAGATTGAGTCTCTGAACGACACCTTGATGAGTCAGGATGCTTTGCTCAAGCGTGCCACGTGCGAGAGGAATGATTTCAAGGCTAAGTATCTTAGCACGCTGCATGAGTTGAGTTTGCTAAGGCGTCAGTGGTGGTTACCGAGGAGGTAGAGTGTGATGTTTGTGCCATCCACAAATCTAGTCTTGTCACTCTCCAGGACAAGTATGGCACTCTACTTGAGGAGGTCAGTGAGCTGAAGGCTAGGCCTAGCTTACTTGGTGCGTGCAAGTCTTGCTTAGCCTTGCGTTATGAGCTGGCACAGAAAGATGCTAGGATTGCTGTGCCAGAGAAGGTCAGCTCAGATAGCACTAGAGAGTCGGATCGCTTTGAGGCTTTGGAGCTTGAGATCGCGTCGTGCAGACACGACAAGATGCGTACCGAGGAAGAAAACACATACCTTCGGTCCATCTTGAGTTGGGTGTCTTGCCGAGAGCCGCAGTTGGGGATAATGCTCAGCCAATGTAAAAAGACTGGCAGCATAGGAGTAGGCTTTGCTATAGGTGGGAAGGACGATAGCATGTTCAGTAAGATCGGTGACTGCAGTGGTTTGAGCGAGAATGAGAAACCCACCACAACTCCCAAGCTTACCAAGATCACTCCACCTAAGCCTACCGACCCCTCTGAGTTTCCTGTGAGAGATGGTGTGTTTGAAGAGCCACCCAAAACCACTCCACAGAAGCAAGTGTGGATTGCAAAACCGAACCATCTTCGCAACCCACTTGACACACTGCTATACATCTCTAGTGATCCCCTTCCTAAGAAAGCTAGAGCCACCCAACCCAACAAGAGAGTGCCTACCAAGAGTGTGGTGAGGTACCATTGTGAGTATTGTGAGCGGGATGGGCACTTGGCTGAGTTTTGCTTTAGGAGGAAGAGAGATGATCGGAGGAAGGTTGAGTTGAACAACCAGGACATGTACACCCACGAGTTGGGGTGCGTGAACCGGAAGTTCGGAGGCACACTACTAGGCCTAGAGGTACAATGTCTCAAGGTTCTAGGCCTTAGGAGGCGAGACCACGTGGTGGTTGTGCCCGGCGGGGTACCGGTCGTGACCCATACAACTACGGGCCTCGTGGCGGTGGCTTTACTCCACCCTTCTTTAGCGGACCACGTTTTCCCCATCGTGGTGATCGCTATCCTCCCATGGGACAGGAGATGTTTGGTTTTTCTCCTAACCCATTCTTTGGGCAAGTGGGACAACACTGGTATCCTTCATAGTTTACTAACCCAGTGTTGGTCCATTTGCTCACCCTATGTCTTTTTATTGATGTAGGAAGGAGGACTGGAGGAGACCTGGCTTGTGGATTCCGGATGCTCACGCCATATGACCGGAAGTGCCAAGTGGTTCTCCAGCCTCGACCCCGTGCACCACACCGAGTATATCACATTCAGGCATAAGAGTAAAGGTAAGGTTGTCTCCCGATGGTCGATTCGAGTGAACTCTTCTTTTGTCCTCAAGGATGTTGCTTTGGTTGCGAATTTGCATTTTAACCTTCTTTCGGTTTCGCAACTCCTTGATGACGGTTTTGAAGTGAGTTTCAAGCCTAATCTCTCTCGGATTTTGGACTCTCGTGGTGAGTTTGTTTGACGGATTTTACCCTTCGGGAAGGTTTTTCGTGCGGATTTTTCTATCCCTTCTGGACCTTCTCATTGTCTTCTTGCCGGTTCTTCTTTCGAGCTTTGGAAGTGGCATAGGAGATTGGGACATTTGAGTTTTGACTTGCTTGCAAGGTTTAGCTCAATGGACCTTATCCAAGGATTGCCAAAGCTAAAGTTTGAGAAGGATTTGTTTTGCCATCCTTGTAGGCATGGCAAGATGGTTGCCGCTTCGCATCCTCCTGTGACTGAGGTCATGACCACTCGACCCGGCGAGCTCTTACACATGGACACAATTGGTCCAGCTCGGGTCAGGTCGGAAGGAGGGAAGTGGTATGTGATTGTAGTCGTTGATGACTACTCAAGATACTCTTGGGTGTTATTTTTGGAGAGTAAGGATGAGGCTTTTCCACTTGTTCGAGATCTGATTTTGAGATTGCAAAATGAGCTACCTAAGAATGCCATGAGAGCTATCCGCAATGACAATGACACAGAATTCAAGAATGATCAATTTGCAACTCTTTGCTCTTCTTTGGGTCTCGATCACTAGTTTTCCTCACCTCACACTCCCCAGTAGAACAGTGTTGTTGAGCGCAAGAATCGGACCCTTGTTGAGATGGCCAGGACGATGCTCGATGAGCATAGGACTCCTAGGTGGTATTGGGCCGAAGCACTCAGTTTTGCTTGCTATGTTTCCTATCGCATTTTCCTCCGAGCTTTCAAGAAGAAGACTTCTTATGAGTTGCGATTTGGGATACCACCCAAGGTAAGTCACCTACGGGTGTTTGGGTGCAGGTGCTTCATCCTCAAAAAGGGTGGTAAGTTGGATAACTTTGAATCACGGTGTTCTGACGGTATCTTTTTTGGTTATTCTACTCACTCGTGCTTATCGTGCACTTAACCTTGAGACTAACCGAGTGATGGAGACTTGTGAGATTACCTTCGATGAGACTATGCCCTGTGTTTCCAGTGCTTTTGAGCTTGCAGGTGATGATGAGGTGAACACTAGCATCTTTGGGGAGGAGGAGCAGGATGATGCCGATTGGGGTGATCCCGAGCCAACTCCACTGGCTGCCCCGTCGACCCTGCGACGTCCACTTCGGCTCACGGTCCTGATCCGACTACTTCCTATACATGGGGGTCGTTCGAGCAGCTTCCTCAGTCGGTGCCCGTTGCACCTGAGGGAGCTCCAACTGCTGTCGAGGGGGAGGCCACTTCGTCCAGGCAGGCTCCCCGCCACATCCAACGGCAGCACCCGCCGGAGAACATCATCGGCGACATCGACCGTCGAGTCACGCGGTCTAGGTCCTATCTCTCTCACTTTTCCCATTCGGCTTTTGTCGCGTCTTTTGAGCCTCGAGATGTTGGACACGCTTTGATGAATCCAGATTGGGTTAATGCCATGCATGTGGAGTTAGAAAACTTTGAGTGAAACCGCGTTTGGGTCTTAATCCCTCCACCACCTAGTTGCCACCCCATAGGTACCAAATGGGTTTTCAAAAATAAACAAAGTGAGGATGGGGTGATAGTGCGCAACAAGGCTAGGTTGGTAGCTCAAGGCTTTTGTCAAAAGGAGGGAATAGACTATGAGGAAACCTTTGCTCCCGTAGCTCGTTTAGAAGCCATTAGAATCCTTCTAGCTTTTGCGGCTTCTAAGGGTTTTAAACTTTTTTAAATGGACGATAAAAGTGCTTTCTTAAACGGCTACATAGAGGAGGAAGTTTATGTTAAACAACCTCCCGGTTTTGAAAATTCCAAGTTTCCAAACCAGGTTTTTAAACTTCACAAAGCTTTGTATGGTTTGAAACAAGCACCTAGAGCATGGTATGATAGGCTAAAAGCCTTTTTGCTTTCTAAGGGTTTTAAAATGGGATCGGTAGATAAGACGTTGTTTCTCCTCAAACAAGGCAAAGACACTCTCCTTGTCCAAATATACGTGGATGATATCATCTTTGGTGGTTCTTCTCATGCTCTTGTTGCCAAGTTTGCAGATCTTATGAGCAGGGAATTTGAGATGAGCATGATGGGAGAGTTGACTTTCTTTCTCGGGTTGCAAATCAAGCAAACCCGGGAAGGGACGTTTGTGCACCAAGGCAAGTACACGAAGGACATCTTGAAGAAGTTTGACATGGGTGAGGCAAAGCCTCTTTCGACGCCCATGTCGACTACGACTGCCTTGGATGCGGACGAGGAAGGAGAGGCGGTGGACCAGATGGAGTACCGAAGCATGATCGGGTCGCTTTTGTACCTGACGGCGACCCGGCCGGACATTCAGTTCGTCGTTTGCCTGTGTGCACATTTTCACGCGTCTCCATGGACTTCGCACAAGCAAGCGGTCAAACGCATCATGAGGTACCTGCGATTCACTCCCGAATTTGGTCTTTGGTTTTCCACCTCTTCCTCTTGTGCTTTGCGGTAACTCTGACGCTGACTTTGCCAGATGTCGTCTTGATCGGAAGTCCACTTCTGGGACTTGCCAGTTTCTTGGGTCTTCGTTGGTGTCTTGGTCTTCTCGCAAACAATCTAGCATGGCACAGTCGACGTGCGAAGCTGAGTACGTTGTCGCAGCTAGTTGTTGCTCTCAGTTGATTTGGATGATTGCCACTTTGAGAGATTTCGGTCTTGAGCTTACTAAGGTGCCTCTGCTGTGTGATAGCACAAGTGCAATTAGTGTGGCTAAAAATCCAGTGCTTCATTCGAAGACCAAGCACATTGAGGTCCGCTTTCACTTTTTGCATGATCACTAGGAGAAGGGCGACATTGACCTCCGGCATGTCGAGACCCAAAACCAGCTTGCGGATATTCTCACCAAGCCTTTGGATCAAGCTACGTTTTCTCTACTTCGGGACGAGTTGAGTGTTTGTTTTCCTTTTTAGAGGAGAAAAGTTTTGTGTATCATAGTTCTTTTTGGTTCTTTTTGCCTTTTCTTTGTCTTTCTTCTCAATTGGTGTCTTGTTAGTGTTTAGTTGGTGTCAATGCATTTTGCATCTCATTTGCATTTGTGACAGAGTTCATTTTAAGCTTCATACTTATAGCCAATATAATGAATCTATGCTCTGTTTGAGGTTGTTTATGTGTCTATGGTGTTCCCTAACTTAGACTCTTTTTTATCTATATGATATGCAATAGAGCTAAGTTAGAAAAGCTTTAAAACTGAATTTAAATTTCCCATGTCACCTCTGAAATGACACTAGCATGTGTAGGCTTTTGAAGATCCTTCTTGGCTATCTTGTATATAGCTTGTATCTATGGATCTTTATTTTTTCATTCACTACCTTTGAGCACCATGATTAATATCTAAAATGAAATTGCTCTCTGTTTTGTGAATTAGAAAGATTGAGTTGGGTCTGCATTGTGAGCACTTCACCGTGTGTTCGAGACTGCTTCCCATATGGGTCGATACTTGAGCGGTGTCGTGTATGACCAAAACCGATGTGTCAAGTCCTTTGACTTCGCCCGGTTGGTAAGCAGTGGCATCACTTTGCTGACAACCACTGGCATACAACTTAAATGTGCCTAAAACTGAAAATTGGTTGCAAAACTCTGAAATTTGAAAAAAAACATTTAGTTGGGTCATTGGCTTGTTGTATGAACTTTGCTAGGGATAGTTTTAATTGCTATACATGAGATTGCTTTGAGATAGATCCTATCTTGTTTGCCATGTCTAGTTGTCTCTAGGAGGTGATACCCATTCCTTGCTCACACATGTAATGCTCTCTAAAATATCTTCTAAAGTGCTCTTAAGCTCAACTTGATTCTTTATTGGGCACGTAGAACTTTTCCTATTCTCATAGGATCACATCATTTAGAGCATCTATTCATTGTCTTAGCTCTAAGTATGAAGCTTTTCCACTCATGTTGCATTTCATGGCATTTGTAGCCGGATCTTGAGTTGTTGATGTTTGACGAGCTACATGTGTCAACAAGGGGGAGAGATGTTCATTTCATTCCATTTTCAGTCATCTACTTCCAAGGGGGAGAAAGAGTGCATCTCATTGGTTTAGAGCTCATTTGGTATCTTGAGTGTGCTTTTGCCCAGGGGGAGCTTTTGCTAGATGTGTTGAGCCTTTGCCTCTTCTAGAGGGTCTATCTTGCTTTGTTGGCTCCGATAGGTTTCGATTGTTTCTTGAGCATTAAGGGACGTAAGTGATTTCAATTGGTATCTTTTGAGCTCCCTTAGTGCTTAAATTGGTTTTCTGAGCTTTAAGACTTTGTGATTGGTATCTTGGACTTGCTAGCGGTGTTGAGCCTGTTTCTGCCTCTTCTTGAGGGCTAGCTTTGTTTTGCTTGGTTGCGTCGAGCCGTTGCCCATGTCTTTGGGAACCAAGTTTTTGGATTCGCCTTGCTTCTCTCAAGTGATCTCGTTTTGGTTTTCTCAGCTTTTTGAACATTTGGAGAGCTTTACCTTGTGGCTCAAATCTGAAATGCACTTGTGTTGACAATGCACTCATCAAGGGGGAGATTGCGAACACATGGTGGATAAGTACCCATGTATGTTCAACTTTATGATGAGTGATCGTCCAACACGTGAGTGTTTCAGTTTGAGTGGCTTACCCTAACCCCTTGCGAAAGCAAGTCTGTGCATGTCTATCGGCTTGTGGTGTGCAGGTGCTATGCCTAGTGACAGTGGTCAATGGCGTGGAGAAGGTCGAGTAGAGGCTTGTCGTGCTGATGGACTGAGAGCGGTGAAGGGCGGAAGCAAGGCTCAGACTGAGGGACCATGGTCGCCGGAGGACTAGCTGTGGTGGCTAGTACTTGGCACCGGCGAGTGCGAGAAGACATGGAGGTAGACCGAGTCGACCGAGTCAAGACGGTGGACGCGCGAGTCAAGCGGAGGCTTAGGGGACTCGGAGTCCGACCGGGCAAGGACAAGGTGGCTCGAGTCGAGCGGTTTGGTGGTTTGGGCCTCAAAACCATCCGAGGACGGTTTCCGAGTTTGGGCCTCAAAACTCGGGGTTCAGTAGTTGAGCCCAAAGCTACCGATGGCGGGTTTCCTGGGTTTGGGCCTCAAAACCTAGGCGGAGCTTCCGAGAAAGCAGGGATGGCACGTGGCGGCATCCTGGAGGTTGTGTCGAGGTGATGACAACTCCTGGCAGGAAGCGGGGCCGTCCATTCAAATCGAGGAAGATATTTGCCGGAGCTTGGATTGCAATGCTTAGGCTAGGTAGTTCACTCATGTATCTAGGGGGGTCTTTGGGAAATAGCCAAAGCCCTGTTAAATAGGGGATGAAGGGGTATCCTCATTCTATCTCTTGCATTACTCTTTCTCTCCCACCTATTCCTAGGTTTTCCCTTCCTAGCTTCTTCTTGCTTGAGATCCACCGTGTCACCGGTGTAAGAACTTGTGATTGTTGCGAGGAATCGGAGACCTTAACCTCCGTAAGCCATGGTGGCTTCGATTTTGTGATTGTGTCCCCGATTTGCTTGTGTTCTTCCTGTTTTGCTTTTGCTCTCTCTTTGTCCCGAGATGATCTCTCTTTGTTGAGAGTAGCTTTGCAAAATCGACTTAAACCAAGTTGTTCGTAATCGTGAGGATGTTCTTTGCACCAAAGAAATTCTCCTCAAACCTCACGAGTGCGTAGATCGGGCGATTTCTTTGTGGCGTTCTTCGTTTTCCTCTTTCTCCCCCAAATCCGAGTGTTCTCGTTTATCCTCTCCAAATTGAGCGATGATTTCTTCTGGATAGCTCCCCAACTGCACTAGGATCATGCCTACAAAGTTTGGTTGCAGTTGGTGATCATTTGGTTGAGTTTTGAGAAGATTTGGCCGAGTGAAAACGATTTTCGCGAGGAACAGTTTTTCTTCTGTGAAATCGATCGGACCACTTTGTCTTAAGCTCTGGACCATAGAAAGTGGTCCGGTGGTCTTGACCTTTCTCGTGTCAAGCAGCAAGAGGCATCGGACCACCCTCCGGACCTCCCAATTTTTGAGCACCGGACCTTTGACGAGTGGTCCGGTGGCTCTGCTGAGAAACACTACCACGCGTCGGACCACTCTCCTTGGTCCGACGGGGTAGTCCGGTGGTCTGGTCCGGAGGTCGGTACCTTACTGGACTGCTTGGTGAGTGAGCACCAGACCAGTCTCCCGTACCACCGGACTAGTCCAGAGCAGGTAGTCCGGAGGTCGGGTGGTCCCTGCACTTCTCTGTCTCAGCTTGGCCAGCGTCGGACCATAGCTCCGGACTACTTACCATAGTCCGGTGGCTCGGTCCCAACTGGTCCGGAGCCTCTGTTTGGTTGCAGTTTTCACCTATTTTGCTAGGTTCTTGCCTCTTTTCCATAGGGGTTGAGGACTGGGTTTTTGGGGGTTTCCAGTGAGTTTTCCTCCACTGCCGGTGAGCTTTCCTTTCTCCGTTTTCGTCTGAATCCCAGCAACTGGGTTTGGTTGTTGGGAAGAGTGGCCCGAATATTTCGAGAGAAATTTGAGGCTCCCATTCACCCCCCCCCCCCTCTGGTCGCCATTCTCGGTCCTTCAGAACACTCTCTATGCTGCTACGAGGATTGATAAAGAAGAACTTGAAGGAGTGGGAAGAGTGTTTGCCACATGTGGAATTTGCTTACAATAGGGCAGTACATTCTACAACTAATATGTGTCCTTTTGAAATTGTTTATGGTTTCAAACCACTTGCTCCGATCGATTTGTTACCTCTACCATTGCATGAAAGGAGTGATATGGAAGCATCCAAGAGTGCATCTTATGTCAAGAAGATTCATGAGAAGACCAAAGAAGCAATTGAGAAGAGGTCAAAGTACTATGTTGCATGGGCAAACAAGCATCGCAAGAAGGTGACATTTGAACATAGAGATTTGGTTTGGGTACATCTTCGCAAAGACTGCTTTCCATAGAAGTGCAAATCCAAGTTGATGCCTCATGGAGATGGTCCATTCAGAGTGTTGTCCAAGATCAATGACAATGCCTACAAGATTGAGCTTCCTGAAGACTATGGTGTTAGCACAATCTTCAATGTTGTTGACTTAACACCATTCTTTGGACTAGAAGATTCACCATCGTCGAGGTCGACTCCTTTTCAAGAGGGGGAGGATGATGATGACATCTCAACCATGCATGCTACTTGAAGTACTAAGCAGCCATCATCAAACATAAATGATACAATTCAAGGTCCAGTTACAAGAATTCATTCCAGAAAACTTCAAGAGCAGGTGAATTCATTCCTTATTGATTTTAATCTTGATACTTCTAAGAATATTATACTACCTAAGTGTTGTACTTTTGTTGTACTTAGATATATACATCAAGAGGAGGATGTTACTCTACGTGAAGAAAAGCAACAGACCAGTTCAGAAAAGCAACAGACCAGTTTAGACCAGTCCAGTCCAAAACGGACCAGTTCAAGAAATGATCATATCTCTCTACTCCGAGAATATTTTGAGGCCCAAGAGGACATTTTGGAAAGCTCTTCAAGTCTACTTTCCAATGCAGAAAACCTCACCACTTGTAGAAGAATCAATATTGAGATACAAACCGATTAGTGAAGATTGCTCTGAAGGTCAACAACACGCCTGATGGTTAAGTTCCAATGCAAAACTGTGCCATTATATAATGTCTCGTGCTTCATGGTATACATGATTGGAAATATGGTTAAGTCTACTTTCCAACGCATTTAACGTTGCGTCATTTGGACTTCCCAAGATTGAGTTATTGTCAATTTAGTGAAGACTGCGCAGAAACCTACAGTCTCGCGAATCCACTTGAGAGGAACATTTCGTGGAGGCCTTTTCACATTCTTAGTCTTTTCATTTTCATCTCGTGTTTACACCTATCTAGCAGGGTTGTTGCAAGTATATATACCCAATTGCATCCTAGCAAACGCAGACTTTTGATAATCGAAATATCGAACCTTTGTTCAGTTGTGTGCTAACAAACCCCAGAGAGAGATTCTCTACCTCCTTTGCTCTTGTGTTTTCCTTCGCGGAGATTACAGAAGCGGCCGCATCATCATCCCCAATCCGTGCTCCTGATCTTCGAGTTCAGGTTGCGTAGGTTGGTTTCTTTGAGAGTGTGGTTGGGTGAATCCTTGGTTCAGGCTGCCGTATAGAGACGGTGTTTGGCTCCTTGTGCGTGTCGTCAGGTTGCACTAGTTATCGCTGCTTGCAAGAAGTTGTCGACCAATCTTTGACTAGTTATCAAGATTGGGATCCTACATCATTAAGATCGGGACCGTCTCTCATCACCATATGGTGTTGCTACATTTATACAGAGAAAACTCCCTACCTCTACTAAGCCATCCCTCATTAAAAAGCTCATTATATTAGTACTATACTAATGGATCATTATCATCGTTTAGCCTGCTTATAGATCCAAAGCATAACAAGTATGATTGTTTTTTTGGACACATCAGACATCACCAATAGGCGAAAGTTGAAGACAAACATCCAATGAATTTGTATGTAGTGGATGCTGCAGGATAGTGTCAATTAATTCTTGAAGATCGAGTGACCGTCAAGCAAGGTCTATGAAATAGGTGTGGGCTAGATGGTGGAGCGCCCCCCTCCCCTCTAGTGACTTACAACGTGTTTGGTTCAAGGAACCATATCACGTAGAAAGAGTTGATCCCTGAAAAAAATCAATTTCAAGAGTTATCTTGTTCGAGACCAGTAGACAAGGATGTGCTCCCAGCCCTACCGCCCCTGGCCTCCCTGCCACAATCACCGGCGGCGCGAGAGCCCTCTCCTACCTCGCCCTCATCCTCCTTGTCCATTCCCCTCCCTCCATTCTCTCCCTATACTCCCCTTCCCAATCATGTTTGGACAAACACGCGGGTATGAAATGGCCATTGCCACCACTAGTGGCGAGCTCCTCCGCCGGCGTGTTCCTACTACCATGATCAAGGCTGCCACATGTGAGTGCTGGATCTAAGACCTTGCAGCCACCTCCACCATCTCAGACCCCTACGACGCTGCTGGAGGCTGTTGTTGCCGCGAGCAGCACGTAGACGAGCGCGAACACCACCCCGCAGGTGGCAAATGCGCGGAGGCTACTGGGCCGGCAGTCGGCGCCTCGGCCGTTGGCAGGGAGGCTATATTGCCGCCACCATATCCTGTGGTGCCCGCTCCTTCCTCTATAGAGCAGACACCGCTACCCATGCCCTCTCCGTCGCTGGGGGCAGTCACCGTCGACACATGATCCATCACGGACATTGTCTGGCTGGATGATGACAGGCCCTTCAAACTGCAGTCCCTGACAGCCACGGAGGCCGCACGGCGCCCTGCTCGATGCTGTAGCGGTAGCTGGTTCTAGCCTCTGCCTCACGACATAGTGCACGGAAGCCGGAGCAGGGGCATACGCTATCCTCGCCACCTCCAACCTTGACGCCTTCCTCATTCATCTGTCCACCCCTGCTCCAAGCCTATTGTCACCCTATCCCTCAAAGCTGCCCCTCTTTCATCTTGGGTGTGGCACTGCGGGACGCTCCAAGGACCATCATTCGGCGGACGATGATGACCTCCTCGACTACTTTGATGCGGAAGCGATGCTAGCCCCCTCCACAAACCCCTACTTGGATGTAGTTCGAAGGCTACAACCACCAAGGTCATCGGTGCTTCCTGTGACATCCCTGCCACGCACCCATCCGTTGTCGTCGGGTCATGGCGGTGCGGTGGCAGGTCCCAGTGTGCTGGCTGAAGGTGGGAGAAATGCAGTCGGCCATGGCCATAACTGTTGTACGGTATGCCGGCTCAGGTAGCAGAGGGTCGCATCCTCGCATGCCAATGCCTCAGACGTCATGGACAAGTCTTCAATCCCCAATGCCAAAGGATGGTGGGAGATCCTCCATCAGCAAGAGACCCGATCTGCGACCACCTCGGCTAAGCCATGAGGGCCAACGCACGTAGGCCAGTTGGTGAGTCGTTGACTATCGAGGTGCGTCCCAACATATATTCTGGGCAAGTGCCTCAATTGCCTCTCCACTGCGCATTGGGTGGCAACCTGCAAGCTGCTCCAACAAATATCTGTGGTGCATGGGATTTAGACACATTGCACGCGACTGCAAGTAACCAAGGCGCTTGGGATCTCGGAGCTTGGGCGATGCGAGAGCCATGGGTTACTAGCCACAATGCCCTCTTCGTGGCAACCGTAACACCTGCTCCGCTGGGTCGCGACGCACCATGATGGCTCGGAAGACTCTGGGTGGGGTCAACTCGGGTAACATTTTTCCTACCACCGATGGTCGCCAACACCGAAGGTGGAGGCGGTGCCAAAGATTGCGGTCGACAAGAGTCGATTGACAACACCGGCCTCCATTGTTGAAGCTCAGTCTGAGCACGGTGAGTCGTCCTGTGCAATGGACTCTGTCTAACTTGACCCGTTGATGGCTTGATGCTGATGTTGTACCCGTACGCCACACATGTATGTGACATCACAGAGAACCTGATGTTGGAGGAGTTTGCAGCCTCGCTTGCCAGCAGTCGAATTGTCATGGGCCTTCTCTTGTGCGACAGTCGCCACTGACGTTGCCCAACCAACAAGATGAGGACCTAGCACAGATGACACCACAGATAGAGGATGACGACCCGACATCAGTGCGGATGCCACCTCCACGCCCCGTTCACTGAGATATGGACTCACCCCTTCCCAGTTCTCCGCTGGCGTATACCCACTCAACTAAGGACAACGATGACTCGGCTAAACGCCACCTCGATAGCTAAATCAACGAAGTGATGCATAAGAGGAACTCTCCACTGATTCGTGAGTCTCCGAAGCAGCCCCCTGCTAAGCCAGTAATTTCGTGGTAGAACAAGCGGTTGGTGGCTCATCCCCTCTCTCGTGTACTAGCTTCCAAGCTAGGTGAGATGCTGATCGTGCAATGCAGGCTTCACCAAGGGTCCATCAGCGCCATCCGTGTTGGAACTGGAGGCCTTCGATAAGCTCTTCGGCGGTGACCAAACTGCGTCCAAGGCCGAAGCACTTGATAAGCTCTTCCCGGCTATTCGGTCTAGACAGTCGCGAAGACGCAAGGCCACCTCCTAGGTCGCATCGTTGTGTCGGTATTGGTCGTTTCTTTTAATGTGATATCGAATCTAGATGTCTCTTGCTAGGATGGTCTACATACAACCTTGGTTTGTTTAAACTCTTCTACATGATACGTAATTTTTTTGTGTATTTGAGAAAAAAAAAGAGTTGATCCCTCATGGGGTGACCTTGGTTAGGATCGGACAGACGGACGGGGAATGTGGTCGTCCACTGATTTTTGAGGAGCCACATGGTGACAGGAAATGACCTGCGCATGGATTAGTCAATGACACAAACCAAACACGCTATTAGTGAGGCATATATGAGCTTAGCTCGCTGTCGCTGGTTGCATGATTTAATTTTCTCTGTTTGTTTTGATTCTTGATTTGCTACTAGCATTTGATTTTCTTGAATAATTTGATTGCTTTGTTGGTCTCGTATTGACGATGCATATCGTCGATCCACTCTTCTATCATTTGGTTTTGATTTCATCTTTAACCTTGATCCTGAGCCATGCCATTACCTAGTGAAGGATAATAACGGATGAAGAAATGTTTGCTTTTTAGGGCGCGTTTAGATCCAAATTTTTTTTGCTTTTGGATACTGTAGCACTTTCGTTGTTATTTGGTAAAACTTGTCCAATTATGGACTAATTAGGTTCGAAAGTTTCGTCTCGCAATTTCTCGATCAACTGTGTAATTAGTTTTTTTTTTTTCTACGTTTAGTACTCCATGCATGTGCCGCAAGATTCGATGTGACGGGAAATCTTGAAAATTTTTGGTTTTGGGTTCCATCTAAACGGAGCCTTAATATTACATGGATAAAGATAGATAAACTATGTAAACCTACCCTCAGCCTCAGCAATTCAGCAACTAGACTAGAAGTCTGCAGTTCCTTAGACTGTCCGCACCGGCTCCTGCAAAGCGTCCGCTAGCAAACATCGAGTAGGTTTTAGCGGAAAAAAGCGCGCACCGGGTGCTCTATCGTCGTCCGATATCGCGAGACCTCCTCCACAGAGAGCGGGATGGCGGTCGAGCGCCATCCGCTCGTGGGGCCCCCACTGCGCGCGTCCGCAGGAGGCCGGCGGAGGGTTGCGCTGCGTCCGCGTCCGCTTCCAGGCCCCGGATCCGCCGCCGCCGGAGGATGAGATGGCTACCGCGCCGCCGGAGGCCGGTGGAGGGCTGCGCCGCGTCCGCGTCCGGATCCGCCACCGCCGGAGGATGAGCTCCGCCGCCCGCCATGGCCGCCCGCTATGGCCGCCTGCCGACTCCCTCGTCGCCGAGCGCTATGTCCGCCCGCTCCTCCCTTGCTCGAGGACGCGACCACCTCCGCTCCTCGCCGGCGCAGCGCAAGCGGGATCCGCCGGGCGCCGAAGAGGTCGCGGGAGGAGCCGGCAGGTGAGGGGAGATAGAGAATGGCGACATAGGAAGGGAGGCAGCCGGCGGGTGAGAGGGGAGAGAGAACGGGGAGGGAGGAAAATAATAAAATAAAACTGACGTGTAGGCCCATACAATATAGAGTAGAGATATAGAGGATGGATGAGTGCGGGGGCAAATGATATAGAGGAAGAAATCTTGATGACTAGGACAGAATATTTCTTTTAGAGGAGAAATTTAGAGTAACTAGTTGAATGCCCGTGCGTTGCTACGGGATAACAAATTTTTTGTATTAAAAAGACATATGTCGCACAATAATATAACAATAATTCCAAAAAAAGTAGGCATTATTGATTCGAGTAAATGTAAGCGTGTTACATGTCAACATTCTTGAGATTAAAATCAAACATGTACAGCTAATACTCTAGTAGTCATGTAGTGTGTATACATCACCTCCATGTAGAGCCCGAAAAATATTTCTCAATACCTATGAATGGTAACAAATATAGTTGTCACTAAAATAATATTTATTATGCAATACAAATGGAGTGAAAATGCATTGTATTAGTAAAATTTTATATTACCATTACTATGGCGTTAGAACCTCCTTGAATATAATATTTTTCGTGAAAGTTTCATGCATCATTTGAATCTTCTTATCCTTAATTTTTTTAATACTATCCTTAAATCCATTCTTTAAGTAAGAAAAATAATAGATATCCCAAAGTAATAGATAAGAAAAGAAAAGAAAAGAAAATTAATATTTAGCAAAAAAAATACAATTGACTTGGGCCCATTAAGATCAGGAAGTGGAAGCTGGCCGACCCATACCAGATATGGATTAAGGGTTATTTCTGTTAAAACGTTGGTTTTTTTTTGAAAACACAACTGAGATAGTAGAGGGACTGAGGTTTGATTCATATGAAAATGGAGGACCTGGTTGCAAAATTGACCTACTCATGCCTTATCCGCTCACGCACCCACTCGAAGCAGCCAGTCGTCTTCCTCACCCGTCCACCTACCCACCCACTTCTCTCCCTCAGCCGCTGCCATGGCACACAGCTGCACGGCTGCACCACCGCGTTCTCTCCCTCAGCCGCTGCCATGGCGCACCGTTGCACTGTTGCACCACCGCGTTCTCTCCCTCAGCCGCTGCAGGGCTGCGCCACCGCGCCACGCTGCGGTCGCCGCACAGCCAGATCTGCAACCTGGCTCGGTCTCCCTCCACCGCTCCCATCTGCAACCTGCACCGAAGCGCCGAGCTCGCTTAGGCGGCCAGATCTGCGGATTGGAGAGCCTGACCGAAGCTCCGAGCTCGCAAAGGCGGCAGGACCTGCAGCACCGCGCCGAGCATGTTGTGGAGACTGGAGAGCTTGACCAGCTTCAACCCTAGTCCCCGGCGCACACCATATCTGATCCCGGCGCACACCACCAGGTACAACTACCCCTTCTCAAAACCTAACCATTAGGGATAGGTGGTAGATGGAAAGAGATCTGCCGATGGAAAGTGTCGTCGCAAAGAAAATAGATAAGGAAACTGGTGATTTTATACCAGTATTATTATATTAGTTGGAGTCCGACTCTTGCACGAGTCATTTATTTCCTTAAAAGTAGGAGTTTTGTTTAGGTATGAGTCGTGTCTGTGTACAACTCCTCCTACCGGAGTATAAATATGTAGTTAGGGCTTGCATGAAAATCAAGTACATCTATTATTTTTCATCTACTTTTCCAGCAAATTTACTTTCATCCTACTAGTTCTAGTTTATCTACGAGTTCTTACGAAGTCTCGGCGGGCTGCATCAATACGATCTCCGTCAACCTCGCGAGTTTCGCGTTTTGAGCAATCTGAGCCTTGACGTCCGGGCGCATCACCGTCGTCTCGTTCATCGTTGTTCTAGTTATCGTCCTTGTCGATTAACTAGTAAAATCGACTGGCACACCTTGGATATCAAACTTTTGGGTATAAGCCCGAGGTGTTCGCATATCCGACGCTTTTTGTGTCAACACTTCTTTTGGCACACCCGGTAGAACCCTAGATACATCTCTTGATCACGATCATGAGTGATTCTACTGACGTCAATCCAAGGAACGTCATCGAAGTCTCCGAAGCAGATCTGAAAGACGATCAGAAGAAAGCTATGGAGCAGGCTATGGAGGAGTACAAGGAGCTATATCTGAAGTCCTTCAGCCTAAACAGGAGCGGCGATGTTGTCCAGAAGCAAGATCCGTCGTTGCCGCGGCAGGTCACTTTCGACTTCAATCGTGGTAAATTGCAAGATATGGTTAATTCTACGTTAAATCAGGCGTTGATTAGGCATTGCAATGTGCTATCCAATATTGTGTATAATGTGTTATGCAATCTTTCAAAGAAGGACAGACACCTAAGTATGTTGGTCCAGCGTATCATCAACCTGGATCGGCATCTGCCACGACTTCATCGGCGGCTCCAGTGATATCTTTCCAACCTTTGAATCCTTCTACTGATGAAGCTACACCACCAAGATCGAGCCCTGCAAGCGTCGTTCCGTTGAACACCAATCCGGTGGCATCGGCAATGTCAGGACATGTAGTCCAGAGTCAGCCAACTCCCGCTAACTGGTGGGGATACAGTATGCCTCCGGATTCATCTGCCGATGCTAAATTGATCCAAGGCAATAGTGCAGCGGAAAAGGCCTCTATGGAATCGGCAATATCGGCACAGTCGATGAGCCCGATAGTACATTATGCTACGTCTTCTCCAAATGTGTAGTTGCCGCCAGGAAATCTTCAGATGACGATACCCAAAGTGCCTTACGGGAAACCATCGGCAAGTTCTTTGCCGATGCAACAAGATTTGGCAGTGGTAAACCATCCCATGATGATGACGAATCCTCAAACTAGGGTATCAGTGCACGAAGGAGGCCAATTTGTTGATTACTCCAGAGTGCAGGAGCAACAGGCGCCGGGTAACTATCAATTATCGGCAAATCACATGCTGATGGCTTATAATCTTGTGTGGGCTAGTCCAATTCAACAACAGGTGGTGCAACCTGGACATCCAGTAGCGGGAGCGCAACAGTACCATTACCCGACGAACACTCAGAATGAAACATCGGTGTATCGACCGATGAATATCATGTCACAGTATACCCCAGTGGGTGTCCAAGGTTATACATCGGCAAATCAACCGGTGCATAATATTCAGCAAGGTGGTGCTGCGCCTATGCCAATCGGATCAGCTTACTTGCCGCAAAGGCAAGAAGGGGCGTATCAACCGGTCTAGCTAGTTAATATTCAGCCGATCCATCGGCAGGATCAGGATGCATACTAAGCCGACAAAATTGCCTAAGTGATGAAAGAACAGTTCGGTATCGAACCTAAGGTCAATACGTACTCTTATCGGACGTCGTATCCTCAGGCATATGACTTGATCCCTCTCCCAAATCGGTACAAGGTGCCAGATTTCACGAAGTTTTCTGGCCAAGATGATACGTCAACAATGGAGCATATCAACCGCTTCATTATCCAATGTGGGGAAGCAGCTAGCAGAGATGAACTAAGGGTAAGATTGTTCTCAACGTCTTTATCTGGATCGGCGTTTACGTGGTTCATCTCGCTTCCTCCAAATTTTTTGATTACTTGGGCCGATCTGGAGAAGCAGTTTCACAAATACTTCTTCTCTGGCGTTCATGAGAAGAGGATTACCGATTTGGTCAAGCTAAAACAGCGCAATGACGAATCGGTGGGAAACTTCGTGCAAAGACTGCGAGATGTGAAGAACAAGTGCTACAATTTGGTGCTTGATGATCGGCAATTAGCGGATTTGGCTTTCCAGGGGTTGCTGCCACATATCAGAGATAAATATGCATCCCAAGAGTTTGAGAGTTTGAGCCATCTCGTGCAAAGGGTTGCCGATCAAGAAATTAAAGCTTTCGAGCCTAGAAAAACTTGGAATAAGAAGGTGTCTTTCATAGAACATGAGGAAGGTTCTGAGTCAGATGAAGAACCAAACATCGGCATAGCCGAATGGGTGAAAGACAAGAAGACGATATCCTGTCCGTTCGGCTAGAAAGAAGCTGAAAAGTTCACCTTTGACATCACCAAGGCCGATAGGATATTTGACCTGTTGCTTCAAGAAGGGCGTATTAAGCTGTCGCCTAATCAGGTAATTCCATCGGTAGAAGAGCTTAGAAGAATTAGATATTGCAAGTGTCATGTCGCAACTTCACATAGTACCAATGATTGCAAAGTCTTTAGGTAGCAGTTGCAGTCAGAAATTGAGTCTGGGCAGATCAAATTTGAAAATTCTAAAGCCCAGAAGCCAATGAAAATTGACCAGCATCCATTTCCAAATAATATGGTGGAAACTAGCGGAAAAGTCAAGGTACTGACATCGGAAGTGGCGAGGAAAAATGCATCGGTAGACCCCGAGCATCAAATAGCTATGCATGATGTAAAGGGGAAGAAGCTTGCCGATGAAGGAGGAGGTAAAAGAACTACCGATGAAGGCAGTAGCGCCAGGAGGCCTCAAAGACATGCATCACATGACGTTGTAATCACGCACAGGAGGCCACGACAGGAATATGAGCGTTCGCAAGAAGAACAGCATCGGTAGCGGGAAGAAGAGAAATGCCAAGAGTGATATCGGCATAAAGATTATTGGAGGTGCCCCTTCTTCGTCCATTGTTGGGAAGAAGGCATCAAACTGCCCACTGCCGATAATTGTCCTGAATGCAATGGGTACTATCCTTCCGATCGGTCAGAAAAGAAGTCTCGCTTTGAAGGTCAGGGATCAAACTATGCTGGGCCGGTCAGAGGAAAGGGGTCGGGGACAAGATTGAAGTCGTCTGAAGTGAAGCCCCATCAATGGTTGCATCGGCGGAATCGGAAACCTATGAGCAGACCAAGTGCATATCGGGTGAAGCTTGGGATATAGAGTTCCTCAAAGTTGTCGATTACCATATTACACCGATCCAAGCAGTCGGTTCTGAAGAAGAGTTTTAATGGATCGATTCGCCGATGATGGAAAACTTGGGCAGGGGTTTATATCAGCCGATGATTTATTGGAAATAGACATCGATGACGGTAGCAAGCCTAGGCCAACTTTTATTAGTGCTAAGTTAGATTCCCGATGTAAGCAACAGTTGAGTGATTTATTAAAAGAATATAAAGATTGTTTTTCTTGGGATTATACAGAGATGCCTGGTCTAGACCGATCGATAGTTGAACATCGGTTACCTATTAAGTCGGGTTTTCAACCACATCGGCAGCCAGCACGCCGGTGTAACCCTACTGTATTACCCGATATTAAAGCTGAGATTACAAAGTTAATCGAAGCCGGGTTTATTCGGCAATGCCGATATGCCGAATGGATTTCTAATGTGGTTCCTGTATATAAGAAGAATGGAAAACTTCGTGTTTGTATTGATTTCAGGAATCTCAATAAAGCTACACCAATGGACGGTTATCCAATGTCCGTTGCCGATCTACTAGTTGATGCTTCTGCTGGACATAAAAATATCAGTTTTATGGATGGTAATGCTGGGTATAATCAAATATTCATGGCTCAAGAGGATATATCCAAAACTGCTTTTAGGTGTCCAGGTCACGTCGGTTTGTTTGAGTGGGTCGTAATGACTTTTGGATTGAAGAACGTCGGTGCTACTTATCAAAGAGCGATGAATTTTATTTTTCATAAGTACATTGGCACATTGGTCGAAATCTATATTAACGATGTGGTGGTTAAGTCCGGGGACTTTGAGAAGATCTTGCCTATCTGCGGAAGATTTTGGAGTGCACAAGGGACCATGAGCTAAAGATGAATCCGAATAAGTGCGCGTTTTGCATATCGGCAGGTCAATTCCTAGGGTTCATGGTGCATCAAAGGGGTATAGAGATCGGTAGAAAATCCATTGATGCGATTAACAAAGTGGTTGCTCCTACAAACAAGACTGAGTTGCAATCTTTGATCGGCAAGACTAATTTCATTAGAAGATTTATATCTAATTTGTCTGGGAAGATTAAGTCTTTTAGCCCATTGCTGAAGCTAAAGGCTGGTCAGGAGTTTGTATGGGGAAAAGAGCAGTAATCGGCCTTGGAGGAAGTTAAAAGATATTTGGTGAATCCTCCAGTTTTGATTCCACCTCAACACAGGAAACCTTTCAGGTTGTATTTGTCTGCTGATGATGGCGTTATCGGATCAGCCTTGATTCAAGAATTTGAAGGGAAAGAACGTGTTATTTATTATTTGAGCAGAAGGCTGGTGGACGCTGAAACCAGGTATTCGGCCGTTGAGAAAATGTGCTTATGTTTGTACTTCTCTTTTACCTAGTTAAGACATTATTTGCTGTCGGTCGAGTGTACTATCATATGCAAAGATGATGTGGTCAAGTATATGTTGTCGATGCCAATATTGAGTGGGAGGATTGGTAAATGGATTTTGGCGCTGTCAGAATTTGATCTGAGGTATGAATTAGCTAAGGCAGTTAAAGGACAGGTGATGGCTGATTTTGTTACTCAGCATTGTGGTACGCTAAATTCCGTGGAGATTGCTCCTTGGACCTTGTTCTTTGACGGTTCCACGTGTAAGGAGGGAGCAGATATCGGCGTTGTCTTAGTTTCACCCCGAGGGAAAAAATATGAAGTCTCATTGCCGATTGTTGCTACTTCGACGAATAATCAGGCTGAGTACCAGGCGTTGCTGAAGGGATTGGAGTGGCTTAGGGAAGTGCGTGCCGATGCTGTTGAAATATTTGGCGATTCTATGTTAATAATCAATCAATTGATTGGGATATATGAATACCGAAGTGATATTTTGATTGCACACTATGAAAAGTGTTTGCAATTATTAAAGGAGTTTAAAGAATACCGCCTCGAACATATTCCCCGTCTGCATAACGAAGAAACTAATCGGCTGGCGCAGCACGCTTCGGGGTATCAGCCGATTCAAGAAATAATGATATCGGTAATGGTTGCCGATGACTCAAGAAGGGAGATTGCCAATTACTTAAGAGATCCGTCTAGGAAAGTTGAAAGACGGTTGAGGTTTCAGGCTACCAAGTATGTGCTCATTGATGATGAGTTGTATTATCGTACAATTGATGGAGTTTTGCTCAGATGCCTTAATGGAGAGGAATCGAAGAGGTTGATGGGTGAGATTCATGAAGGGGTATGTGGAGCGCATCAATTGACATTCAAAATGAAATGGATGATCAGGCGGAATGGATATTATTGGCTGACGATTCTTGAGGATTGTTTTGAGTACTTCAAAGGGTGTCAAGATTGTCAGAAATTCGATAATGTTCAGAGGGCACCTGGTCGGCAATGAATCCTATAATCAAGTCTTGACCGTTTAGAGGATGGGCCATTGATCTCATCGGCCAAATTTACCCACCATTGAGCAAGGGGCATAAATTTATACTTGTTGCTACTAATTATTTCACGAAGTGGGTTGAAGTCATTCCTTTGAAGAATGTGACATTGGCAAACATGATAGATTTCGTGAAGGAGCATATTGTTTACCGATTCGGAATTTCTCAGACTATTACAACTGATCAAGAGACCATGTTCACGTCAGGGGAGTTTGATGAATTTGCTATCGGTATGGGGTTCAAAGTGTTGAATTCTTCTCCTTATTATGCTCAAGCTAATGGTCAGGCTCAAGCAACTAATAAGGGAATAATTAAGCTTATCAAGCGCAAGATTGAAGAGAACCCTAGGAGGTGGCATACAGTACTGAATGAAGCTTTGTGGGAATATCGGATGGCATGTCATGGTGCTACTAAGGTTTCGCCATATCAGCTGGTGTACGGACACGATGTTGTCCTACCTTGGGAAATTAAAACTAGTTCTAGGCGACTGTTTTCCCAAGATTAGCTAACAACCGATGAATATGATATCCTTATGAAGGATGAGTTAGAAGATTTGGCGGGTCATCGGCTGAGAGCTCTAATCAGTATCGAAGAGAACAAGAGGAGAGTTGCCAGATGGTATAATAAGAAGGTAAAGGCAAAAGAGTTTGCCGATGATGATTTGGTGTGGAAATTGATTTTACCGATTGGAACCAAGAGTTCGAAGTTTGGGAAGTAGTCTCCTAATTGGGAAGGTCCTTTTTGGATAAATCAGTATGTTTCTAGCAACGCTTATATTTTGGAAACTCTCGAAGGAGGTGCATTTTCCATAGCAATAAATGGTAAATATTTGAAGAAGTATTATCCTAATATCTGGATGGATGCATAAAATGATGTAAATATAAATACCGATGACAGAGTTATCGTACAAAACATCGGTAGAAAAGTGTTAACGTTATATTACAGAAGGATCAGTTGTCAGGTTCAAATGTAACAAATTACAACTAGGATTGGATAGATGAAATCGCACGAAGGTAAACTTGGTCAGCTTCTTCTATTTCCTTGGCATCGTCATCGGCAATGTCTTCAACTGGCTTGATTTTTCTCCTCAGCAGGAGAGCTTCGTGAGCACAGGCATCCCTCTCTTGTTGCAGAGCCTTAGTAGCAATAAGGAGTTGAGTTTTCTTCTGGTTTGCTGAGTCTAAGGCTGCATCTACTCTCTTCAGCTCAGCTAACAGCTCTTCTTTTTTACCGATAGACGAGTAATCTCTTATTCAAGCACGCTGCTAGAGGCTTCAAGACGGCCGATGTTTTTGTGCTTTTCGTCCGTAGTTTGCTTAAATTTGAGTATTTCTTCTTCGAGTCTTGCTTGAGCGGTTCAATCGGCAATACGTCGTAAAGCTCTTTGGTATTGTAGTTGCCGACTCTCGAGAAACGCCGCTTGGAAGAGCAGTTCTTCGATATCGGCAGGCAATTGATCTTGAATTTCTCTAAAAGCTACCCTTACTGCACTAGAATTTTGGACTAGTTGAGATGTATTTTGTTGCAGTAGGAGTAGCAGTAACAAGTTTGGATTTCACTTCTGCCGATAGAACAGTTGAAGCTTGAGTAGAGCTTTCTCCTTCTTCATCGTCATCTAGGATGTTGACAGCAAAGGAGAATAAGCTATTGGGAGAATCTTGGTCCTGAAAAGATAAGGAATTAAAATTTGTCAGTTGAAAGCTTATGTCTTGCAGGTTTATGATAAATGTTTTAGTTTATATGATTTAGAGCAATTTCTCGCCTTGGGCTTGGTAGGGTAGCTGACACAACTGTGTCTTGAGGATCGGCAGTGGTTGTCGATGAATTTGTCTCTGTTGGGGGAGCAGTTGGTGCTGGTGCTATTGGTGTCAGTGTTGCTTCTGCTGTTGTGGCTAAACCCTGTGGTGATGGCACTGACTCCTGATTGGGGATCTCATCTTGTGATTGGTCAGGGATCGATGCCGATACTGGCTCCGGTGCTCGTGTATCGGTAGGAGTTTGAGAAGACGCAGCTGGTGATGTGACTGGGGCTGATGGTTTTGAACGTTTTTGATTTCGGGAAGAAAGATTATAATGGAGAAAATTTTGGCGTATGAGATATTTTATACTCTGAAATTGGGGGGCATATGTTGATACCGTTTTTTGGACGTGTCAATATGATCTAAATATGCTGATTGGCAAAGAGATGGTCATTGCTTTTTATCGGCGTTGAAATGCTACTAGTCAACCACTGATGGAAACAAAGGAGGTTGCCGATGATGAAAAGCATCAGAGGAAAAAGAATTTTGCTTGCCGATGGGAAGGTTGCCGATCTGAGTATGCTAATGGATGCAGGATGACGGGACTGACGTCAGCAAATATTGTCGATGGCATTAGGGATAGGTGGTAGATGGAAAGAGATCTGCCGATGGAAAGTGTCGTCGCAAAGAAAATAGATAAGGAAACTGGTGATTTTATACCGGTATTATTATATTAGTTTGAGTCCGACTCTTGCACGAGTCATTTATTTCCTTAAGAGTAGGAGTTTTGTTTAGGTATGAGTCGTGTCTGTGTACAACTCCTCCTACCGGAGTATAAATATGTACCTAGGGCTTGCATGAAAAAGACAATCAATCAAATACATCCATTATTTTTCATCTACTTTTCGAGCAAATTTACTTTCATCGTACTAGTTCTAGTTTATCTACGAGTTTTTACGAAGTCTCGACGGGCTGCATCAATACGATCTCCGTCAACCTCGCGAGTTCCGCGTTTTGAGCAATCTGAGCCTTGACGTCCGGGCGCATCGTCGTCGTCTCGTTCATCATTGTTCTAGTTATCGTCCTTGTCGATTAACTGGTCAAATCGACTGGCAGACCTTGGATATCGAAATTTCGGGTATAAGCCCGAGGTGTTCGCAGATCCGACGCTTTTTGTGTCAACAGATACACGCTACCATTCAGAAATGAGCTACCATTTAATTTCTGAATGAGTGTTTCGCCACCCAAACATTCAGAGACCCAACCAAACATTCAAACACTCATATTATAAAATGGTAGCTCATTTCACAAATTAGTTAGTTTTCTGTTTTCGGCTATACTTTGTACCAATCTTGTCTATTATCTTATAATTTGTTTGACTTTTTTTGTTTGGGTGGCGTCAACGACAAACTCACCAACGGAGGTGCGGTGTGAATGACCACAATTGTTAGAAAAGATAAGTATCATTTACTGACCTATTATATGATTAAAAGAAACCTTTTTAGAGAAACACATATTCAGTCGGTAACATATAATAATTGGTTCGGCTTGTTAGTTTGTTTTCAAAGAGAAAGCTATCTTAAAGTAATAGACATTCTTGGTTTCCTGCTAGCTGTATTTTATTGGTTGTTATGTGAGAACTCAATTGAAGTAGAATTGGCAGTTGACAGCTATGAAGTTACTCTGATGTGGCTACAAGATTTTCTTTAATTGCTAGTTTCAGTTAAAGTATGATTGTGGCCAAACAGCTATGAAGTTACCCACAAATAGCCGTTTTTGCAATTGGCTACCCACAAGTAGCTAGGTTTAAATGGCTGGTGGCTTAATCTGTATTTTAAGCCTGTTTTATCTTAAATCATCAGTGTTTCTACATGCGATTTGTGTAATGTTAATATATGGGACGCTTCTTTGTTTCATGGGCGGGACGCTTCTTTGTTTCCTTTGTGATTGGGCTATTCATTATTTGATTGTTAGTTTCCTTGTATATTACATTGATTGCTCTCTGGTGGCCCAGATTGATTGTTTCCTTTCTAATTGATTGATTGATTGATTGTTTTCCTTTTTTTCGAGTTATTTCGCCTTAAAAAATTGGTCGCACGGGCGTCGTCGATGCGCGGGGGCCGAAACGTAGGTCGCACGGGTCCACCTGGCTGCGCCAAACAAAATTTGGTCGTACGGGGGGGCTCAAGGCGTGGGCCGATGCCCGCTTTTTAAGTTGGGGAGATACCAGTGCGGTCTTATGGCAGATCACTCGACTCCTCCCGCATCGCGCCAGAGAAGCCCAAGAGGCCATCCCGGACGCCGCCACGGCCCATGTCACGCGCGAGAGAAAACCCGCGAGGCGGGCCCCGGGCTGCAAATGCCGCCGCGCGTCAACGGCACAGCAGTCCCGGCGCGAGCCAGGGCGTATGGAACGGCCAGATAAGATTCCTTGGCCAGACGCCAGATCGGCAGAGCCGCCGCTGGCCGCGTCGCGGTTCCGGTCGGCAGCCCCGCACCAGCCCCACCCGGTAACGTGCGTGCGGGCCAGGGTCCCGGGCAAAAGACCTCGGTCTTCTTCTTTCCCTCCCTTTTCCGGCGACTTTTCTCGAGTGACCGGCCTGCCGTGGACGTCTGGTGGGGGAGAGCCACCGTGCGACGTTGCCGTGTCACTTTCTCGGTTCCAGTCCAGTCCGCCCCGGGGCGGGTGGGTTGCAACGGCATCACCTGATAAAGTACAAAATGAGGGCACGATTATTCATGACACCAAGAGGTCGAGCTGATAGGAACTGGAATAGGATTGTTCTTCAGTGCTAGCTACTCATATCAGAGAATGTGACCGTGTGCTCCAGCTGTAAAATTCGGCACAATTTCGGTCAGGATATGTCCATGAGTTCGGCTTGGACCGAAGAAGAAACGGCTAATACTGGCGCATTTAATTTAGCTGCCCAAGAACCAAATCGTACTGGGGTGACAACAGCAATACCGATGCCTGGCTATAATGTCACGCATTTTACAATTTGAGGAACAAAAAAATCTCAAATTTAATCAAATTTATATAAAAATACTAATTTTATAATATCAAATACGTCATATTTTCTATAGTAAAATTATTGGATGTACCAATGTTGATACTATTTTTTAAAATCAGACCAATTTAAAATTAATTAACTCAAAATACGAGATGTGTATTTATTTAGAGATAAAAGGAGTAGTTGTGTTTGCTAAGTGCACTCATCGATCATAAAAGTACTGACTCTCCATGTGCCTATAAACACGCAACCGAAGGACCTGAGAAGGTACCACGTTCCACCAATTCTCACATGGTAACCAGAGCATCTATCCTAGCAGAATCAAATGGCGCTTTCATCCTCCACCGCCGCAGGGTTGTGTTCTCCCCCCCTTTTGACATTTCTTAACGTCATCACTAAGTTGGGGGAATCCTAGTAACAACTCAAAAATATAGGGTCACATCTATAGTATCACTTAAGCTAGGTTGTCATCCCTAACATGAAACTAGAGATATGGTAGTACTTATACTCATGAAATTTACTCCAAAGATATTATATATATATATATATATATATATATATATATTGAATTAAAGGTATCTGCAAGCGCATTAATAAAATACAATCATTGTAGCACTTCACCCTAAAAAAGTTTCAGGTATTGTTATTTATAATTTTACCATTACGAGCTTAGCAAGATTAATCAATGTTAAGAGTAATGACTAGATAGATTTATAAACATGCATATTTATGATAAAACTACTAACGACCTCACATATCTTGGCAGGGGTAAGACAAATGATAAAAGATATATATATATATAATCAAGATAACTCTAGGAATTTTAAAGATAGAGACCGATCGGATCGAAGACCGACCTACTGAAAGAAGCCATACGAACTGGAGAAATCTCTACTTCAGCTCCCGGCTTGCGAGCGTGTTTGACTGACCAATTTTCAGGCAAACACATTCTTAAATGGCTTCATAAATGAACTAGTCTACGTCAATTAACCTCCTGATTTTGAGGACCCTAGATATCCTAACCATGTTTATAGGTTGTCTAAGACGCTCTATGGACTCAAGCATGTTCCTCGAGCTTGGTATAAGAGGCTTCAGGACTTCCTCTTGGAGAAGGCTTCACTATTGGGAAGGTCGACACAATACTATTCACCAAGTAGCTTCATGGGTACATCTTCATTTGTCAAGTATATGTCGATGACATTATCTTTGGCTTGACAAATGAAGAACATTGCAAAGAGTTTGGTGATTTGATGTCGAAGGAATTTGAGATGTCCATGATTGGCGAGCTCACCTTCTTCCTTGGATTTCAAGTGAAGCAATTGAGAGAAGGGGCATTCATCTCTCAAGATAAGTACTCATGATGTGCTTAAGAAGTTCAAGATGGAGGATTGTAAGTCAATCAAGACCCCAATGCCTATTAATGGACATCTCGACCTAGATGAGGGAGGTAAACCAGTTGACCAAACTCTTTACCGCTCTATGATCGGTACCTTGCTTTACTTGATCGCATCTAAGCTCAATATCATGTTTAGTGTGTGCATGTGTGCTAGATTTCAAGCTGCGAACACATGGTGGATAAGTACCCATGTATGTTCAGCTTTGATGATGAGTGATTGACCAACACTTGAGTGTTTCAGTTTGAGTGACTTATCCTAACCTTTGCGAAAGCAGAAAACATGTGCTTGTCTATCGGCTTGTGGTGTGCAGGTGCTATGCCTAGTGACAGTGATCAATGGCGTGGAAAAGGTCGAGTAGAGGCTTGCCATGCCGATGGACTGAGAGTGGTGAAGGGCGGAAGGGGGGCTCGGACTGAGGGACCATGGGCGCCGACGGACTAGCTGTGGTGGCTAGTACCTGGCACCGGCGAGTGCGAGTAGACATGGAGGTAGACCGAGTCGGCCGAGTCAAGACGGTGGACGCGCGAGTCGAGCCAAGGCTCAGGGGACTCGGAGTTCGACCGGGCGAAGACAAGGTGGCTTGCGTCGAGTGGTTTCGTGGTTTGGGCCTCAAAACCATCCGCGTCGGTTTCCGAGTTTGGGCCGCAAAACTCGGGGTTCGATAGTTGAGCCCAAAGCTACCGGTGGCGGGTTTCCTGGGTTTGGGCCTCAAAACCTAGGCGGAGCTTCCGAGGAAGCGGGGATGGCACGTGGCGGAATCCTGGAGGTTGCGTCGACGACGGCAACTCCCGGCAGGAAGCGGGGCCGTCCATTCAAATTGAGGAAGATATTTTCCGGATCTTGGACTGCAATGCTTAGGCTAGGTAGTTCACTCATGTATCTAGGGGGTTCTTTGGGAAATAGCCAAAGCCCCGTTAAATAGAGGATTAAGGGGTATCCTCATCCTCATCTCTTGCATTTGAAGAATCATGGACCCTTGTGTTTAGGCGATTAACAACAATGCTAGGTCACTATGACTAACGTGTGTTTTGCAGAGGCAAAGTCATTATAAGTTAGGTCAATAGTGATTCTAAGAATGTGTTTAATGGACATTCATACCCCCAAGATGGAAATCGTTTTGGTTTCAAAGGATGTTGATTCAAGTTGAAGACTAGGCTAGTCCTTAGTGCCATAAGGTTGAGAAGGGCACTAAGTATAGCTAGGACTTTGTTTTTCCTTTGACCGTACTATAAAGGGGGGGTATGAGGTTAGTAGCTTGACCTAGGAGAGTTTGGGAAAGTTGGTGTGTGCACACTTGTCACAACTAGTCCTAGAAACCTTGCTATCAGCCCTTGGTTAAACCTAGAAATGGTAGGAGCAAAACCCCTAGAAAAGACTTAGTAAAAACAGTTGAAATAGGGGGAGAAAGAGGCTCTGGACCAGTCTGCTTAGTAGGCATCGGACCAAGGAAAGTGGTCCGACGGTCCCTGACTTAGGCAAAAGTTCAGAGAGTAAGCTCCGGACCACCTGTCTGGAGAGCGTCAGACCATAGGCGAGTGGTCCGATGGCTCTTGTCAGAGAGAGAACCTGAGAGAAGGCTCGGACTAGTCCGACGCTTCAAGACAGAAGGTTGGTTCCTTGCAGTGAGCTCCCTGGCTCCGGACCTGAGCGTCGGACGAGGGCTTCGGACCAAGGAGAGTGGTCCAGAGGTTCGAAGAAGAGGCTGAGTTTTTACTCAGTGAGCACCCTGGCTCCGGACCAGCGCGTCGGACCAGTGCACCGGACTATGGCAAGTAGTTCGGAGGTGCCTGTTTTTCAGCTGAGTTTGAACTGAGAGTGAGCTCCGGACCAGGTGCTATGGTCCGGTGGTGTGCGCTCCGGACTAGTCCGACGCATACGCAGAAAAGAGAAAAAGCAAGTAACGACTAGTTTTAGAGGTGGGGACTATTTATAGTTGCCGTCCTCGTCCTTAGGACCTCTCTTGGCCTATGTTACACCTGAGGAACCTTGGAGAGAGTTCTTGGAGAGCCAAGTGCCTAGTGAGGGAGAAATTTGAGAGATTCCATCTTGTTCTTCTCTCCTAGAGTGACTAGGAGTAACTTGTGTGCATCCATCCACCTTCTTATCCTTGAGTTGGTCAAGTGAAGGTCTTGTGCTTATTACTCTTGGTGTTTGACAGCACCTAGACGGTTTGGTGGTGTTCGGAGGAAGTGATCGCCGGAAGATTGTCAGCGGCTCTTCTCCAAGCTTCTGTGATCGGTTGTGGGCGATTCACCGAGCCGGAGTGGCGAAGAATCAGCCCGTAGAGAGCACTCTACCCTTGCGCGGGTAGAGGGGGAGCTATACCTTGTGAGGTGCTCCAACGAGGACTAGGGGGGGTGTCGACACCTCGATACCTCAGGAAAACATCGTTGCGTCACTGAGAATCTCTTTTCCCTAGCTCTTTACATTTCCGCATTACATTTCGTCTTGTTCTTTCATTTCCCACTAGAATTGTTTAGGGTGTCTTTTAATTCCATGAACTGCTACCACTTTCTAGCTAGGACACATGACCGGTAGGCACTAGGGGGTGATTGGCATTTTATAGGTTTTCATATTTGCTTTAGAAATTTAAAACAAGCCCAATTCACCCCCCCCCTCTTGGGCATCTTGATCCTTTCAATTGGTATCAGAGCCTTGTTGCTCTAAATTAGGCTTCACCTCCTAGAGCAAGATATCCCATGGGTATGGACCGCCACCCATGTTTGATGGGGATGACTTTCCTTATTGGAAAGTGCGGATGGAGGCCTACCTTGAGGCCATGGATGTTGGCGTTCACAAAGCCGCCACCATAGGTGGATCGGTGTTCATTAAGGATCCCTTCTTTGAGAAGAACAATGCTAAGGCGAAGAACATTCTTTTCCGTGGCATTTGCAAGGATGTGTTCAACCGTGTGCGAAATTGCAAAACCACGCATGAGATTTGGACAAACATTTGTGCTCTACACGAGGTTACCAAATGTGAAAGAGAAGAGCGCTATCACCTCATCATTGCTAAGATGAACTCTTTTACCATGGTATCTCATGAAAATGCTAATGAAATGTATTCTCGCTTGAATGTGCTTGTAGAGGAGTTGAATGGCCTTGGGCTTACTCAAATGACACCAGCCGATGTGGTGCGCAAGATACTTTGTGTCTTACCAATAGACAAGTATAGCCACATCGTCACGGTCCTTCATCAAGGCGATCTCTCCACAACTACCCCAACACAAGTTTTGGGCAAGATCAATGCTCATGAGATGTACATGAAGATCAATGATGGAAGTTCATCTACCTCCAAGAAGAAAGAGAAGGAGGAGAAGAAGGACTTGGCTCTCAAGGCATCTTCCAAGGAGAAGTGCAAGATTCAATATGTACTTGAGACTGCAAGTGATGATGATGATGAAGACAACATCGCTCTTATGGTGAAGAAAACCACCAAGATGTTGAAGAGGCTAAACAAGAATGGAGTCAAGTTTGACTCAAAGAAGAAGAAATTCTTCACAAGCTCTTCAAGGAAGCCAATCTCCCAAATGAAGTGCTACAATTGCGGCACTCTTGGTCATCTAGCTCATGCTTGCCCCGAAGAGAAGAAAGACAAGTTCAAGAACTTTAAGAAGAACAAGGGCGTCAATGATGACTCAAGTGATGATGACAAGAAGCAAGACAAGCCATACAAGAAGAAGAAGAACTTCAACTTCCACAAGAAGAAGAAGGATGGCAAGGCTTACATTGTAGGTGATTGGCTCACTGATATTGATGATTCAAGTGACTCCTCCGATGATGAGAGTGAAGAAGAGAAGGTGACCGCCTTGGTGATTGGTTCTTCTATTCCACCGCCACCACCTCCTTCATCGCCGGGTTCATCCTCTACACATCTATGCCTCATGGCTAAAGATGACAAGAAGGTACAAAAAGAGGATGATGGTGATGACCTCTCTAGCGATGATAGTGACGATGAAGAAGCACCTTCCTATGATGAGCTAATTAAAATTTGCAACAAGTACGCTAGAATCATAAGGAAGTACAAGGGTAAAAATGACAAACTTCTTGAGATCAAAGGAAACTTGCATGATAAGCTTGACACCTTGTCTAGTGCTAATGATGATTTGAAGCTTGAGATGAACTCTCTCACATCTAGCACTAGGGAGCTCAAAGCCTCTCTTAAGCAAGCTAATGAGAAACATGATAAGCTTGAGAGGTCAACACAAGAGCTCCACACAAGGTATAACTTGCTAAAAGATGACTACAACAAAGTCAAGGAAGATCATGGCACGTTAGTGATAGCAAATGAATTGCTTACTCAAGATCTTACACATGTTGCTACTAACCCGTGTGCTAAGTGTGCAAGTGCTACCTCTTGTGAAATCGAGCTTGATGATGTGGCTCTTGAGCAAAGTGCTAAGTGCAAGGGCAAGAGGGTTGTTGAAGCTGACAAGTATGATGACTATGTCAAGATGAAGGATAAGAACTCAAAGCTCAAGGAAGAGCTAATCAATCTCAAGTCTAATAAGCCTATTGTCATCAAGCCGGCTCAAGAAGAAGACAAAGATGCTATCACTTTGATCAACTCTCTAAGAGAAGAAATTGTTAAGCTCAAGAATGATAAGACCAAGCTTACAAGTGGCCTTGAGAAGTTCACCAAGGGTCACAACCTTCAAAGTGAGCTCTTGATGAACACCGTCATGAAGAATGACAAGACCGGTATTGGGTTCAAGGAAAATCTAGTGATGAAGGCCAAGGTCAAGATTGAAGCCAAGAATTACTACAAGAACAAGTACAATGGCTACAATCAAGAGAAGCCAAAGCCCAAGCCAAGGAGATGCTTTGAGTGTGGACAAGTTGGTCACTTCGCATATGATTGCATGACTCCACCTCGCAAGATCTTGCCCAAGCACACTAGGCCATTTTCTCATGATGCTCACTATGTCATCAACAAAGATTCCAAGGGTAGACCACTTGTGGTGTTTCTTGGACCACCAATGAAGAACAAGCCTAAAGTTCTTTGGGTTGCTAAGGAGTTGGTTGACAAGGCTATGGGGCCCCGCACTAAGGGGGTTCCCAAACAACAAGCTTAACTCCAAGTTGCTTGTGTGTAGGTGAACTACAAGATCGGTGGGAGCCATTGGGTAATTGATAGTGGTTGCACTCAACATATGACCGGCGACCCCCGGATGTTCACCACACTTGATGAGGATTGTGCAAATCAAGACGATTACTTTTGGGGATAATTCAAAGGGCAAAGTTCAAGGCTTAGGCAAAGTGGCTATCTCCCAAGATTAATCAATTTTCAATGTCTTGCTAGTACAATCATTGAGCTTCAATCTGCTATCGGTTGGTCAACTTTGTGATCTCGAGTTTCAATGTCTCTTCACTCCAAATGAGGTGATTGTGACCAAGATTGAAGATTCATCAATGATATTCAAAGGGTTTCGGCACAACAACCTCTACTTAGTGGATTTCACCTCAAATGAAGCTGAATTGCAAACTTGTCTATTCTCCAAGAATTCTTTGGGTTGGCTTTGGCATAGAAGATTAGCTCATGTGGGCATGTCAACTTTGAAGAAACTTGTCAAGAAGGAGCTGGTTAGAGGTGTGAAGGATGTGGTGTTTGAGAAGGATAAATTGTGTAGTGCTTGTCAAGCCGGCAAGCAAGTGGCAAACACTCATCCAACCAAAGATTTCATGTCTACCTCAAGTGTCCTAGAGTTGCTACACATGGATCTATTTGGCCCTACCACCTATGCTAGTCTTGGAGGCAATCTATATTGCTTAGTGGTAGTGGATGACTACTCTCGGTACACTTGGGTGTTCTTTCTTCAAGACAAGGGAGAGACAACCGCTATATTCAAAAAGTTTTCAACAAGAGCTCAAAATGAATTTGATGTGAAGATCAAGAAGATTAGAAGTGACAATGTTACCGAATTTGTGAACACAAAGATTGAAGATTATTGTGATGAAGTGGGGATCAAGCATGAGGTATCCGCCACATATACTCCACAACAAAATGGTGTTGTAGAGAGGAAGAACCGGACGCTCATAACTCTAGCAAGGTCTATGCTTGATGAGTACAACACTCCGGAGAAGTTTTGGGCGGAGGCAATCAACACAGCTTGCTATGCGGCAAACCGTCTCTTCGTCCAAAGGCTATTAAAGAAGACCCCCTATGAGCTTGTCAATGGGAAGAAGCCGGATATTTCATTCTTCTGGGTGTTTGGTTGCAAAGTGTACATCTACAAGAAGCGCCAACACTTGGGTAAATTCCAACGGCGGTGTGACATTGGTTTCCTTGTTGGATATTCACTTAAATCCAAGGCATACCGTGTATTTAACAAAGCCACCGGCTTAGTTGAAGAAACGTATGATTTGGAGTTTGATGAAACTAATGGCTCCCAAGGAGCGCTTGAGGATATTGATGTAGGTGATGAACCCTTGAGGGAGGCAATGAAGAATATGCCAATTGGTGCTATCAACCCGCAAGAGGTGGAAGAAGTTGAAGATGAAGCAAATCAAGATCCTTCTCCACCTCGCACGCCTCAAGTTGATGAAGAAGATCAAGTAAGGGAAGCTCAAGAAGACACTCACATCCCTCAAGATCAAGCCGAGGCCGAAGAAAGCAATGTTGAAGCACCGCATCCCCCTCCTCAAGAGACAAATAGAAGATCAACACCAATCCTTCAAGCTCACCCCCATGATCAAATTATAGGGAGTCCATCAAAGGGAGTTATGACTCGCTCTAGACTTGCATCTTATGTTGAACATCACTCATTTGTTTCCTTTGTTGAGCCTACTAGTGTTGAAGAAGCACTTGCGGATCCGGATTGGGTGAATGTCATGCATGAAGAACTCAACAACTTCACCCGGAACCAAGTGTGGACACTTGAAGAGAAGCCAAAGGATGCAAGAATCATTGGTACCAAGTGGGTGTTTAGGAACAAGCAAGATGATCAAGGCGTGGTTGTAAGGAACAAGGCAAGATTGGTGGCAAAGGGTTTCTCTCAAGTAGAAGGACTCGATTTTGGAGAGACCTTTGCTCCGGTTGCAAGACTTGAAGCCATTCGTATCCTTTTGGCGTATGCTTCACATCACAAAATGAAACTCTTTCAAATGGATGTGAAGAGCGCTTTCTTAAATGGTTTCATCAATGAACTTGTCTGTGTCTCACAACCTCCCGGGTTTGAAGACCCATGATTGCCTAATCATGTGTATAGGTTGTCCAAGGCACTCTACAGATTGAAGCAAGCTCCAAGAGCCTGGTATGAGAGGCTAAGGGACTTCCTACTCAAGAAGGGTTTCAAGATCGGGATCGTCGACACAACACTATTCACCAAGAAGCTTAATGGAGAGATCTTCGTTTGCCAAGTATATGTCGATGACATTATATTTGGGTCAACAAACCAAGACCATTGCAAGGAGTTCGGTGACTTGATGTCCAAGGAGTTCGAGATGTCAATGATTGGCGAGCTAACCTTCTTCCTTGGCTTTCAAGTGAAGCAAATGAGAGAAGGGACCTTCATCTCTTAAGAAAAGTACACTCATGATCTACTTAAGAAGTTCAAGATGGAGGATTGCAAGCCAATCAAGACTCCAATGCCTACTAATGGACATCTCGACCTTGATGAGGGAGGTAAACCAATTGATCAAACTCTCTATCATTCTATGATTGGTAGTTTACTTTACCTCACCGCATCTAGGCCGGATATCATGTTTAGTGTGTGTATGTGTGCTAGGTTTCAAGCAAGCCCTAAGGAGTCGCATCTCTTTGCGGTTAAAAGAATCCTTAGGTACATAAGGCACACCCCTAGCATGGGTCTTTGGTATCCCAAAGGAGCCCCCTTCCAACTAGTTGGCTATTTCGATTCAGATTATGCCGGGTGTAAGGTTGATAGGAAGAGTACCTCCGGCGGGTGCCACATGCTAGGAAGATCACTTGTTTCTTGGTCCTCAAAGAAGCAAAACAGTGTGGCATTGTCAACCGCCGAGGAGGAATACATTGCCATGGGAGCAAGTTGTGCGCAAATCTTATACATGACCCAAACACTTCTTGATTACGGCATTGTTTTAAAAGATGTTCCTCTTTTGTGTGATAATGAAAGCGCCATAAAGCTTGCTAACAACCCGGTTCAACACTCTCGCACCAAGCACATAGATATTCGCCATCACTTTCTTAGAGATCATGTGGCTAGGAAAGACATCACACTAGTTGGAGTTAAGAGCGAAGATCAATTGGCGGATATCTTCACAAAACCACTCGATGAAACAACCTTTTGTAGGTTGAGAAGCGAATTGAATGTGCTTGATCACTCAAACTTCACTAAAAAAATGAGATTGTGTGAACCATGCATTCATTTGTATTTTAACATGTTTAATTTGGTAATGCACATAGGCTTGGATAACGCGGTTGAGATAACCGCCCTCAAAGCGTGTGACAAAGCTTAACCGCGGTTTAAACTTGCAAGCAACCTAGATTCAAATTCCGTATTGCATAGCATATGCATGTGTGTTGCTTCGTCGTTTCTTTTTGGTTAAGCTTGATCATCCTCTAGCCTCATCACTTAGGGGGGGCATTCAAAGCTCTAGCTGCAGCTAATACCCCTCTTGTGCCCCTATGGTGATCCTTGGAGTTTTCTTGATCTATTTTACTATGAAAACTAATTCTAGCCTATGGCAAACTACTTCTAAATTGAGGGTTTGAGAGATGGTTCTTATGCCAGGTCCAACAAGTGTTTCTTTTTGCTCTTTTGTGTTGGTACTTGGATAAGAGAAAAGATTGGAGAGAAAAATAGGAAAATTCAGAGCAAAATCAAGCACCGAACCACTATCCGGACTACTCACCATGGTCCGATGCTAGGTGGTCCGACGCTCAGTCATTCCCTGCATAAAAATTTCTCCACACATAAAATCCGTCGGACTACAGGTCCGACGCTCCACCGGACCATAGCCGAATGGTCCGGAGCCTCGGTCAGCGGTCAATAGTCCAGTCAAAGGACCGTCGGACTAGTCCGATGCTTCATCCGAAGCCCCAGTCCGGTGGTCGGGTTCTCTCTGCATGAAATGTTTCATTCTCTGGTTCCGTCGGACCCCTCCGTCAGACCACCCTCCGGACCATGCAGTATGGTCTGACGCTTCAAAAATTCATGCTTAACCCCCCACAGGAGATTCTGTTTTGGCAGTTACTTTTTCCTCCACCGCCCGTATATAGCACCGCCGCCTGACCTCTCTCTGCCTCTAGCTCGCCCGTGTCCATCTCACCGCCGGTGATCCCTTCACCGGAGCGCCACCATTGCTCCACCGCACTCCCTCCTATCTGCTCTGCTCGTGCTCGCTCACGCAGAGGAGCGCCATCGCCTGCCATCACAACCGCCGCTCGCCGTCGAGACCGCTCTCGCCGGCGATCAAGCACCACCCCTGCTCCACCTTGTCACCCTGCCTAGCTCCACCACTTCCCCACATTCGTTGTTAGCCAAGCAGGAGTTTACCACTTAGGGTTAGCCCTAACCCTAGGGTTGGGTTTTCGATGACTTCGTCTTCGCCGACCCATCTTCGATCATCGATCTCACTTCATTGTCCCTAGGGTATGACTCTGATCATGGTTTTAGCGTTTAGTCTAGCTATCGATCATTTCATGCCTTAGTCTTTTCAATGCCAAATTACTAAATCACCTTGTCAATTGTAATTAACAGTTGGCAATTCTTTTTTGGAGTGTGGCTCGTCGCTTGAATTGCTCTGATTAGATACGCTCACTTACCTCAGGTACCGTGACAGATTTCATTCTTTATCTTATCTAGATGCTTGCTTCCATACGGGTTCTTATCTCTAGATGGTATATACGCTTATATATACCCTGTATATTCTATCTGGCAGCAGTCAGTGGCAGCTTAAACTCGGGACAAAGCTCGCGAGTATGGATTGAGGCAAAGCCTCAGAAGGATCGGTCCAGTGGCTTGTCAAGCCCCTCTATCAGCTTTGATTGTTCAGTGATTCTTTGCAGTTGGCAGTTGCTTGTGACAGAGATCAGTGGTTCTTGTGGCAGTGCTTGTGACAGTGTTTCTATACTTGTCAGTTGGGTAGTCATTTCTCTGTTGATCAGTGATGGCTCGTGGTTCTCGTACTCGTGTCAGTGGTTCAGGTGATGATACACGTCCCCCTCAGCGTCCCTCTAAGGACAAGGGGAAGAAGCAGTTGGTTGAGAAGCCAAAGAAAAACAAGCACAAGTTGACAGAGGCCGAGCAGGCCGAAGCAGTTGCAGATGCAGCGGACCGCGCAAAGCGAGGTGGTCGCTGGGGTTCAGTTCGTATTGGCACCCCTTCGCGAGTTCTCCCGTCCACTCCTCCAGCTCAGTCAGAGACCGCAGAGGCTCCAGAGGAGCAAGAGCTTGTCACAGAAGCTCTTGGTACACCATTGGCACCTCTTACCTGGGGGCGTGTCACTCGCTCCCAGACTGCTCAGTCTACTCCACCACGTGGTGATAGTGCTTCTCCGAGTGTCTCAGCAAATTCTACTGCAGATTCAGAATCAGTACATCTTGACTTGAGGAACCTCACCGCGAAACAAGTAAAGAAGCTTCACTTTGTGACACTTGAGAAGTGGTGCCCGGATCAGCGTGACCCCAGAGCTTCACCAGGATGGCACACACCTCTCATGGAGGACTTCTATAGGGCAGCTCAGCTTTCTTGCATTCAGATACGACCGCACAGGGTTTTCTCTTTGTTGAGCATAGTTGAGCTTGCTGGAGAGGAGATTCGACCATTCCTCATGTATCTTCTGGGACTCACCGACCTCCTTGGTCGTTCCGGGAATTACATTGAGAGGTGGGTCAGGGAGTTCTATGCTACAGTCTGGATTGATCCGGAGCACAACTTTCTTCAGTATACTTTTAGAGGAGAGTGTTACAGGCTCTATGTGACTCGGCTCAGAGAGATACTACACCTCACCCAGACAGCCGGCGAGCTCAACCTTCACTATGATTGCTACAGAGGAGTCTCTGTGCCTCACCGAGCTCGAGGTGGCCGTACTTTGACAGTTCAGGAGGTTGCTCCTCTCTTCAAGCCACCTTTCACAGAGGGTTCTCGTCGTACCCCGGCAGAGCTCCGCCCCACTGTTCGTCGCCTGAATGATGTACTACGGCATACACTGCTGCCTCGCACAGGGTATAAGTAGGGTCTGACAAATATACAGCAGTTCTTACTTCAGGCACTCGTCTCTCAGACACCGTTTGATATAGCTGATTTTCTTGTGTCAGAGATTGAGGATGTGATTTCTGATGGGATGAGAGCACGACAGCAGTTTCCTTATGCTCATTGGATTAGTTCTATCTTAGCTATTGAGCTTGAGGGATCCAATCCCGGAGTCCGTGCGTTGCTTGATCAGTCACCGACTTCATTTCCACCGTATAGAGTACTAGCTTCTTTTGACAGTCGGTTTGGGAACCGTGTGCTTCGCCTAGTCAGGCAACGGACTGCGCCTGCTGACCAAGATGATGTTGATACTCAGGATGATTCAATCCGAGGTGTTGAGCAGCAGGAGCTTCATGACTTGGATATTGGGGCTGATGTTACTCCTGAGGATACTTCTTCTGATAGCACTGACGCTGACTTCCAGTCTGTTCCTACCATGCCCCCACGGGCTCACGACACAGAGGCCGGTGGTTCTGGGTCAGCCATAGAAACTATGATGCTGAAGATTCTCAATCGTCTTAATGAGTAGTAGAGTTCCTTAGTGACTGCAGTCACCCAGGTCCAGCAGAGACAGGATGAAATGCAATGACAGTCTGAGGAGCGACACTTTGAGATGCAGCGACAGTTGGAGTCCTAGCGCTAGCAGCTCTAGTCTCAGCAGATCCAGCAGCAGAACATGGCCTTTATGGCCCATATGATGAAGTGGACTGGCGCTCCTCCTCTTGAGTTCCCGGCTGCACCTCAGATCCAGATGATGAGTTAGTCTCAGCCATCTCAGTCAGTTGGTCAGCTAGCAGCACCACAACAGTCGGTTGGCCCCTCAGTGGCCCCTTCCAGTTTAGCCGAACAGACCGTCACTCCCACCCCAGCCATACAATCCAGTGGACTTCAAGGTGCAGGGCGGACCACCCCGTTCTAGTCACTGGCTACCCAGGTCACGCAGTGGTTGGACACTCTAGGCCCGACTCAGCAGTTCACCCCTCTCACTACCGGTTTCACACCGATGTCCGCTACGATGGGTGCTACTGCTAGAGACTTGTCAGCATCGTTCAACGACATCACAGGGCAGCTATCCCCCACTGGTCCGCAGATAGCAGTAGAGATTGAGGCCGCACTTGTTTCACCAACAGCTGGTCAGCATCGTTCTTCAGTTGCTTCTTCTGAGGCTACACACGACAGCCGTGCTCCAGCCGTGTCGACTCCACCTACTACTGCTATTGTGACAGATGCCACAGTCGTTACGTCTACTCATGATTAGCCTGAGCAGCCCCCGGTTCTTGAGACTCCAGGCGAGTCAGTGCTCAGGGCACAACCGGACACCGCCGCTCCAGAGGCACCGGCAGAGACAGTGGCAGTTGATCCTACTCCTACTCCTGCCCCAACTATAGTTCCAGACTATTCGGTAGTAGAGTTAGCAGGCCCATCAGCTTCTCGTCTCGTGTCTCCCTAGACTGCTCCGCTTCCAGCTCCAGAGACTCAGGGGGAGGACTCAGACGATGATGATGATGATGATGATCTTGACGAGTTTCGCATTCTTGATCGTGCCCAGGCTGCTGCTGCTGTCCCTCCGCCGCCTCCAGACGCTTAGTTGTTGGTGTCTTGACGCCAAAGGGGGAGAGGGAGAGTCGAGTAGTAGGCTAGCTTCAGGGTGAGCTAGTAGGATTCGTTCTTTTGATGTGCTTTATTCTCTATCGCATCTTGCATCACGTTTACCGTCTTTATGCATTGTATGATATGTGTGTGGTGTTTGAAACTTGATGGTTGTGTGACATGTGTGGACCTTTATATATAGATATCATTTCACCTGGTTGTGGTTTATTGCTTCCACGCTAATCTCTGATCTTTTGGCTATAGCATATCCTTTTGAAATCAAGTACTTTTCTCATTTCATATCCTTTGTGCTTGTCATGGCTTGAATGGTTTAGGCATGTATATGTCTTTCTCCTCACTAACCCATGCCTATATCATATCGAGTCATGTTTTCTCTTATCAAAATTCACTCATTATTCTCTACTCGAGCTTGTATTGTCGTCAATCACCTAAAAGGGGGGATTGAAGAATCATGGACCCTTCTGTTTAGGCGATTAACGACAATGCTAGGTCACTATGACTAACGTGTGTTTTGCAGAGGCAAAGTCATTATAAGTTAGGTCAATAGTGATGCTAAGAATGGGCTTAATGGACATTCATGCCCTCAAGATGGAAATCGTTTCAGTTTCAAAGGATGTTGATTCAAGTTGAAGACTAGGCTAGTCCTTAGTGCCATAAGGTTGAGAAGGGCACTAAGTATAGCTAGGACTTTGTTTTTCCTTTGACCGTACTATAAAGGGGGGTATGAGGTTAGTAGCTTGACCTAGGAAAGTTTGGGAAAGTTGGTGTGTGCACACTTGTCACAACTAGTCCTAGAGACCTTGCTATCAGCCCTTGGTTAAACCTAGAAATGGTAGGAACAAAACCCTAGAAAAGACTTAGTGAAAACAGTTGAAACAGGGGGAGAAAGAGGCTCCGGACCAGTCTGCCTAGTAGGCATCGGACCATGGAAAGTGGTCTGATGGTCCCTGACTTAGGCAAAAGTTCAGAGAGTAAGCTTCGGACCACCTATCTGGAGAGCGTCGGACCATAGGCGAGTGGTCCGATGGCTCTTGTTAGAGAGAGAGAACCTGGGAGAAGGCTCCGGACTAGTCCGACGGGGAGTCCGATGACTAGTCCGACGCTTCAAGACAGAAGGTTGGTTCCATGCAGTGAGCTCCCTGGCTCCGGACCTGAGCGTCGGACCAGGGCTCCGGACCAAAGAGAGTGGTCCAGAGGTTCGAAGAAGAGACTGGGTTTTTACTCAGTTAGCACCCTGGCTCTGGACCTGCGTGTCGGACCAGTGCACCGGACTATGGCAAGTAGTCCGGAGGTGCCTGTTTTTCAGCTGAGTTGGAACTGAGAGTGAGCTCCGGACCAGGTGCTATGGTCCGGTGGTGTGTGCTCCGGACTAGTCCGACGCATACGCAGAAAAGAGAAAAAGCAAGTAACGGCTAATTTTAGAGGTGGGGACTATTTATAGTTTCCCTCCTCATCCTTAGGACCTCTCTTGCCTGTGTTACACCTGAGGAACCTTGGAGAGAGTTCTTGGAGAGCCAAGTGCCTAGTGAGGGAGAAATTTGAGAGATTCCATCTTGTTCTTCCCTCCTAGAGTGACTAGGAGTAACTTGTGTGCATCCATCCACCTTCCTAGCCTTGAGTTGGTCAAGTGAAGGTCTTGTGCTTGTTACTCTTGGTGTTCGACAGCACCTAGACGGTTTGGTGGTGTTCGGAGGAAGTGATCGCCGGAAGATTGTCAGCGGCTCTTCTCCAAGCTTCTATGATCGGTTGTGGGCGATTCACCGAACCGGAGTGGCGAAGAATCAGCCCGTAGAGAGCACTCTACCCTTGCGCGGGTAGAGGGGGAGCTATAGCTTGCGAGGTGCTCCAACGAGGACTACGGGGGGTGTCGACACCTCGATACCTCGGAAAAACATTGCTGCGTCACTGAGAATCTCTTTTCCCTAGCTCTTTACATTTCCGCATTACATTTCGTCTTGTTCTTTCATTTCCCACTGGAATTGTTTAGGGTGTCTTTCAATTCCATGAACTGCTACCACTTTCTAGCTAGGACACACGACCGGTAGGCACTAGGGGGTGATTGGCATTTGATAGGTTTTCATATTTGCTTTAGAAATTTAAAAGAAGCCCAATTCACCCCCCTCTTGGGCATCTTGATCCTTTCAGCATTACTCTCTCTCCCACCTATTCCTAGGTTTTCCCTTCCCTAGCCTCTTCTTGCTTGAGATCCACCATGTCACTGGTGTAAGAACTTATTATCTAGAGAGTGCTTCTCTTAGTTTTCCAATTGGTATCTTGCTCAGGGGGAGCTTTTGCTAGATGTGTTGAGCCTTTGCCTCTTCTGGAGGGTGTAGCTTGCTTTGTTGGCTCCGACAGGTTTCGATTGTTTCTTGAGCATTAAGGGACGTAAGTGGTTTCAATTGGTATCTTTTGAGCTCCCTTCGTGCTTAAATTGGTTTTCTGAGCATTGAGAGTTTGTGATTGGTATCTTGGACTTGCTAGCGGTGTTGAGCCCGTTTCTCCCTCTTCTTGAGGGCTAGCTTTGTTTTGCTTGGTTGCATCGAGCTGTTGCCCATATGCTTTTGTTTGGCATAAGTAAGTGGCTTTGTCATGAGGTGTTTTGAAGGATGCTTTTAAGTGGTATCATTTTTTTTGCCTCTCTCTTTTAATTGGTATTGTGTTTGCTTCTCTCAAGTGACCCTGTTTTGGCTTTGGTAGCTTTTTGGTCATTTGGAGAGCTTTACCTTGTGGCTCAAATCTGAAATGCACTTGTGTTGACAACGCACTCATCAAGGGGAAGATTGTGAACACATGGTGGATAAGTACCCATGTATGTTCAGCTTTGATGATGAGTGATTGACCAACACGTGAGTGTTTCAGTTTGAGTGGCTTATCCTAACCTCTGCGAAAGCAGAAAACATGTGCTTGTCTATCGGCTTGTGGTGTGCAGGTGCTATGCCTAGTGACAGTGGTCAATGGCGTGGAGAAGGTCGAGTAGAGTCATGCCGTGCCGATGGACTGAGAGTAGTGAAGGGCGGAAGCGGGGCTCAGACTGAGGAACCATGGGCGCCGGCGGACTAGCTGTTGTGGCTAGTACCTGGCACCGGCGAGTGCGAGAAGACATGGAGGTAGACCGAGTCGGTGGAGTCAAGTCGGTGGACGCGCGAGTCGAGCGGAGGCTCAGGGGACTCGGAGTCCGACCGGGCGAAGACAAGGTGGCTCACGTCGAGTGGTTTGGTGGTTTGGGCCTCAAAACCATCCGCGTCGGTTTCCGAGTTTGGGCCACAAAACTCGGGGTTTGGTAGTTGAGCCCAAAGCTACCGGTGGCGGGTTTCCTGAGTTTGGGCCTCAAAACCTAGGCGGAGCTTCCGAGGAAGCGGGGATGGCACGTCGCAGAATCCTGGAGGTTGCGTCGACGATGGCAGCTCCCAGCAGGAAGCGAGGTCGTCCATTCAAATCGAGGAAGATATTTTCCGGAGATTGGACTATAATGCTTAGGCTAGGTAGTTCACTCATGTATCTAGGGGGGTCTTTGGGAAATAGCCAAAGCCCCGTTAAATAGAGGATTAAGGGTTATCCTCATCCTCATCTCTTGCATTACTCTCTCTCCCACCTATTCCTAGGTTTTCCCTTCCCTAGCTTCTTCTTGCTTGAGATCCACCGTGTCACTGGTGTAAGAACTTGTGATTGTTGCGAGGAATCGGAGGCCGTAACCTCTGTAAGCCATGGTGGCTTCGCTTTTGTGATCGTGTCTCCGTTTTGCTTGTGTTCTTTCCGTTTTGCATTTGCTCTCTCTTTTTCCCGAGATGTTTTCTCTTTGTTGAGAGTAGCTTTGCAAAATCCGTTTGAACCAAGTTGTGCGTACTTGTGAGGAGCATCTTTGCACCGAAGGATTTCTCCTCAAACCTCACGAGCGCGTAGATCGGGCGATTTCTTTGTGGCATTCTTCGTTCTTCTCCTTCTCCCCCAAATCCGAGTGTTCCCGTTTATCCTCTCCAAATTGAGCAATGATTTCTTCGGGATAGCTCCCCAACTGTACAAGGATCATGCCTACAAAGTTTGGTTGCAGTTGGAGTTCATTTGGTTGAGTTTTGGGAAGATTTGGCGGAGAGAAATCGGTTTTTGCGGGTTTTCTGTGCGCTGTTCGTGAGCTCCGGACCACCCGTCGGACCACCTTGGACAAGGCTCCGGACCATAGGCGAGTGGTCTTGTGGTCTGGCCGAAAGTGTCCAGAGCAGCCCCTAGCTCCGGACCACCCTCCGGACTAGTCCTGTGGTACCGTCGGACCACTAGTCCGGAGGTCCAGAGCTCACTGTGTTGCTGTTTTTGTGAAGAAACAGCGTCGGACCACCCTCCGGACCACCTACCGGACCATAGCACCGGACCATAGCGAGTGGTCTGGTGGTACAGCCAAAAAACAACAGAAACGCACCTACCTCCGGACCTCACCGTCGGACCTCACCACCGGACCAAGGCGAGTGGTCCTGTGCTCACTGTTGTTCACTGTTTTGACCGTTTCTCTCTCGTCCGGACTCCGAATCAAGTTCCGTTTGTTGCGTTGGTTTTGTATTCATGTAAGGAACCTGATTAGGTACTTTTGAGACCAGTTCTCATAAGTATTTTTGGGTGTGCTCTTGCCTCTTCTCTTTAGGGGTTGAGAGTACCGCTCTCGGTGTATCGGTTTCGAGTTCATGGCTTTGATCGTTCTCCATCTTCTCCGACCGCTCCGCTGCACCTTTAGGGGTCTTCCTAAGGTGTCCACCTACTTGTTAGGTCTTGTGCGAGTTGGTTCTTCCGAGGTCATGTTTTGGGTGTGATTTTTGGGACAAGGGCCAAGTCTTTGAGTTGAATTTTATTTGGCTCTCATTCACCCCCCTCTGGTCGCCGTTCTCGGTCCTTCACAAGCTAAACCTAAGGAATCACATTTAAGTTTCATAAAACGAATCCTTAGATACATTAAGCACACCCCAAGCATTGTCCTTTAGTATCCTAAAGGAGCTACTTTCCAACTCGTGGGCTATTTCGATTCTAATTATGCGGGTTGTGAGGTTGATAGGAAGAGCACTTCCGGAGGGTGCCATTTGCTTGGAAGATCACTTGTGTCATGTTCATCGAAGAAGCAAAATAGTGTGGCTTTGTCCACCGCCAAGGCAGAATACATAGCCGTCGATGCTTGTTGTGCACAAATCTTATACATGAAGCAAACACTACTTGACTGTGGCATAAAATTAAAAATGTTCCACTTTTATATGATAATGAAAGTGCTGTAAAGCTTGCAAACAACCCTATTCAATACTCACGCACCAGCACATTGATATATGTCATCACTTTAGAGATCATGTTGCAAATAAGGGTATTTCAATAGAAGGTGTAAGGAGTGAGGACCAATTGGTGGATATATTTACTAAACCACTTGATGAATCAACCTTTTGTAGGTTGAGGAATGATCTTAATGTACTTGATCTAAGCAACTTCATTACAAGATGATCTTGGATTGACCATTGCATTCGTATGTAATATAACATGTTTAAATTTGAGTAATGCACATAGGTTTGTCTAACTCGATTAAGATAACCACACTCAAAACAAGTGAAATAGCTTAATCAAGGTTTAAACATGACAAACAAATAGATTCAAATTCCTGTATTGTATTGCATATGCATGAGTGTTGCTTTGTCGTTCCTTTTCATATAAGTTTTGAGCATCCGCTGAGTTCGACCACATTTAGGGGGAGCATTCCAAGCTCAAGTCATTTTATACCCCTAGTGTGGCCTCATGATTCTTCTCGCTCTTCCATTCGATCTATTTTCATAAAAATATACCAAGCCTATGACAAATTATTTGAAAATTTTGAGAGTTGAGAGGTGGTTCTCATATCAAGGACAACTGGTGTTTCATTGTGTCTTAGTTGAGTTGGTACTTGGTTGGGAGAAAGACTCATGAAAATTTAGGACAATTTGAAGCATATTTGAGCTCTGGACTTAGCACCGAACTTTATCGTTCATATCGTACAAACCATATACTACCAGTTTGCACGCCCACCTCAGCAGCAGATGTGTCGGGACCCTACCACCGGACCATACTTCACTTGGTCCGGTTGGCAGGTCAACTGTGTGCAGTACAAGTCAAAGCCTCCGGACTCTTCCGCTATAGTCTGGATCCCATCACCAGACCCGGTCCAAACGTTTTGTCAAGCGTTTGGACCTCTCTAGATCGCACAAGACCAATTGCCTGTATTCCGGAGGATCCACTCCGTGGGTCCAGTACCTATTTTCCATGTGACATTACCCCTTCGTGCTTGCTCTGTTCTGTCAGTTCTATTCACAGGTTGTCGTACACTGTCGACGCCCTATCTGCCGCCATACCTTCGTACTCGCCCTTCCAACTCGCCGTCGGGCCTTCCCGTTGGCGAACCCACAACCTCCCCCGCGCAGTCGCTTCTCCACGCTACTCGCATCCACGCCAACTCGATTCGTCGTTTGTTTCATATTTCATCGATTTGAATTACAATTCAAATTCAGTTCAAATCCACTGCATAAAATCTTATTGTTTTTGCAATTTCTTTCCGCAGTTGGTGATATTCCTCATGGTGTTTGGTTTGGGACTCTGTGTGCTTTGATTAGTTATGCTCCTCACCTCAGGTAGCATTGCCGTGAGAGGCAGTAATTCTCAGTGATTGGCAGTCATTCTCAATGATCCCATGGTAGTTGTTCTTGTTGAGTGTCAACTATGGTGAGAGTGAAGAATGTTAGTGAGCTTGGAGCTGGTGGTGACCCCCCCCCCCTCCTCGTCCTCCTCCTAAGGACAAGGGGAAGGCTCACGCCAAGCAAGTGATGAAGAAGAGGAAGCACACGGATATAGCAGCGTAGTTGGCTTAAGCAGTCGTAAATGTAGCAGAGCGTGTAGAGCGAGGTGATAGCGACAGTATCCAGATCGGCTCCCCTCGATGCGTGTCTGAGATAGCGATAGCGACAGAGCCGGTAGAGCCCACAAAGGAGCCCTAGGTTGTGCCCAAGAAGAACCCCGCACCGAGATGCTCCACCCGTGCTTGCACTATCATCCCCCCTCAGCATGAGGGCCCGAGACATAGTGGACGCGTCCCTTATGCTCCTCCCGCAATGGCCCCTGAGCCTCCCGTTCACCTTGACATGAGGAACGTCACAACATCATGTGTTCGGGAGCTTAGGCTTGTGGAGCTTGAGCAGTGGTTTCCACATGAGTGTGATGCTCAGGCCTTGGCTGGCTAGTTCACTCCTTTGCATGAGGATTTCTATATAGCAGCTGAGCTTTCAAGCATTTATCTCAGGCCTCACAGGCTATGCCGACTTGAGAGGACAGTCAAGTCTAGTCAAGAGGACATCCGTCCCCTCTTGACCTATTTCCTAGGCCTTGCAGACCCTCTCAGCCGGTCCAGGAACTACGTCGAGTGGTGGGTTCCAGAGTTCTACGCCTACCTTTGGATTGAACTAGATCATGAGTACATGCAGTAGATCTTCAGAGGAAAGCCTTATAGGATGTTCACCTCCAGACTTAAAGAGAGACTTTAGTTGACAAAGTCAGACTACAGGTTGCATGAGGTGTGCTACGGATCCGTCGAGCTTCCACGCCATGCTCATGGTAGTTCTACCCCCAGCTCAGAGACGGTGCTCGATGCACCCCAGTAGAGCTTCGCCCCATCATTCGCCTCTTGATCGAACGATGTGCTTAGGCAGACCTTGTTGCCCTGCACGGGCTACAAGGAGGGGTTGACGAACCTCTAGCAGTGCCTTCTGACTGCTATAGTTACACAAACACACTTTGACATTGCTGATTTCATTATCTACAATATGGAGGACACTATTTTAGATGGGATACATGCTCAACACCACTTGCCCTATGCTCATTGGGTTAGCTCACTACTCTCAGTTCAGCTCTATAGAGTACTGCCGAGCATAGTACACTAGCTAGAGACGTCCCTATAGCTTTTCTAGAGTACAGGATGACTTCAACAACTGATTACAGTAGTGGCAATAGGGTACTCAGGTAGATTTGTCATGCGATGATGCTGAGAGATATGGATGATGTGGATGCCCGGGATGAGGTGATCTGAGGAGTAGGCAGAGCTTAGGGACTTGGACACAGAGGAGGACAGAGGTGCCGGGGACGACGACCTTCCCTCGGATAGCTCCGACGAGGACTAGAAGCCAGTTCAACCTATGCATGTAGGGGCACACGACACCAAGGTTGGTAGCTCTCGTTCTGCACCACAGTCAGATCCTGCCTTGCTTTATATCTTGGATCGAATGCGGGAGCAACAGATTTAACTTCTTACGGTGGAGACACAGGTGCAAAGCCGACAGAATCAATTTCAGCAGTAGCCTCTGTAGATGCAGTTACAATCACAACAGCTTTAGCTGCAGAGCATGACTTTCTTGGAGCATATGTTGTGCCACATAGGAGCTCCTCCACTTGTCTTTCTAGTAGCACCTCAGATTCTGATGTTTGTTGGTCAAATAGCTACCCTCCATGGACATTTAGTTGGCCCCTAAGTGGCCCCCTTCTCTCAAGTAGCAGGCCCCTCAGCGCTTCCATAGCAGTCTATCAGTGTCTTAGTAGCTCCCACCTAGTTATACACTCTAGTAGACTTCAGGGTGTTGGACCCTCGACTCCATTTGCGTCACTCACGACTCAGGTGTCACAGTGATTCACGTCTGTTAACCAGACTAAGTGGTTTACACCTCTAGTAATGGGTTTCACACCGATTTCTGCTTTAGCGTCACTTGGCGAGACTGCTCGTGACCTTTCAGCCTCCTACAGTGAGCTCACACGCCAGCTGACCCCCACTCACGAGCAGATGACTCAGACGACCAAGGTTGTTGCGCTGACTCAGGGTACTCACCCTTCTTCAGTCGTGTCATCTGAGGCTGCCTAGGACAGTTAGGCACCTGCAGTTTCTACACTACCAGAAGCTATTCAGATAGAGGCCACAACAGTCACTACCACTCCGAGTCAGTCAGAGGCAGCAGTGGCGGCTTCAGAGCCACAAGGACCGGCTTTAGAGACTCCAGTGATTGAGTCGGTTTCAAAGGCACCCCTAGTTACCCTAGCTCCTATGACAGACACAACTTTTGGTGGCCGAGGTAGCAAATACAACTCCTAGTACTTCAGCTCCAGGTGTTTTCGAGGCTACCCAGTCTACTTCACTTTTAGGTGCAGCTATAGAGGGTCAGTCGCCGGAGTCAGAGGTGGACCTGTTAGAGTTTGAGCTTCTACCGCACGACCGGACCGCTCCAACCCCACCTTCAGAGGCATAGCCTTTGGTGCTCGACACCAAAGGGGGTGATGGGAGTCGAGTATGCTAGCTTCAAGGGGAGAATATTTGTGTCTTTGATTGTGTTTATACTCTATCTTGCATCATGTTTACCGTTTTCATGCATTGTATTATATGTTTGTGGTGATGCTACTCTTGGACATGCTTGTGACATGTGTGATTTCATTCCATATCTATGTCATGTCACTTGTTTATGCTATTGATATGCTTCCGCGCTTATCTCTAATACATTTGATTAGTATATCTCCATTACTTGCACTCAATTCATATTATTTATGTACATGTCGTGGCTTGAATGGTATAAGCATATTTATGTCATTCATATTCACTAACCCATGCTTATACTAGTCAAGTCATGAAAATCTCAACTAATCAACTCTTATTCCATACTCGAGCTCGAATTGTCATCAATCACCAAAAAGGGGAGATTGAAAGCATCTAGGCCCCATGGTTTTGGTGATTAACGACAATGCAAGATTAATATAACTAACGTGTGTTTTGTAGAGGCAAATTGGTAAGTTAGGTCATAGTAATGGATATTGAATGGGCTACAATAGTATTCATGCCCCCAAGATGGATTCATTTCGGTTTTCAAAGGGTTGGTGATAAGGTTGAAGCTTAGGCTAGGTCTAAGTGTCCATTGGAGTTGGAGAGACACTTAGAGTAGTCTGGGGCCTTTATTTTCCTTTGATCATACTATTAAGGGGGTATGAGATTAGTAGCTTGACCTAGGAGAGGTTAGGGATGTAGGTGTGGTGCTCAATTGTCAAACCTAGTCCTAGATAGCCTACAAACATCCCTTAAGAAGTATAGAGAAACTTCCTTTCACAAAGTGTTGAGTTGAAGGCTTCGGACCCTGGTGAGAAGGCGTTCGGACCCTAAGTGAGCAGTCTGGTACAACATAGAGAGTTCCAGAAATGAGGGTTTGCCTCTGGACCGAGTTCGGAGCTAGTGTCCGAACTATATGTGATGAGTCAGATAGCTCTAGAAGTATGAAAATGGCTCCAGACTACGTCTGCTGCCTAGCTCTAGACCATATGCTATCGTCTGGAGGTACTAAAGAATAGTGTGAAGACTATTGAGTTTGTGAGGTCCAAACCATTGTGATATAGTCTGGTGCCCCTATACTTGTCCATGAGGCACGAGGCCCGATGGCCTGGCCCATGGCATGGTGTTTTGGCCCGGCCCGAGCACGGCCCGACCCGGTGGATGGGTCGTTCCTGGGCCTCCACCTATGCATGTGGCACGGCACGGGCATGGCCCGATCTAAGAGACGACACGGGAACGACACGGTGATTATAATTCCAATGACTGAGCATCTCCAACAACTTGGAAAAATTGACTTGCTAAATCTTATGGTTTGGCAAGTTGCTAAATTATTTGGCTAGTGGAAAACCCTCCTCTTTCCAACAATTTGCTATTCCAACTTGTCAAACTTGGGAATAGCAACTTGAGAAAAATAGCAAGTTGGTTTGAGGAGTTGTTGGAGAGGGAATTTTTTTATTATGCCAAATTTATAAGGATAACAAGTTGGATAGCAACTTGATAAATATAGGCACGCGGAGGCCGTAAATAGCAACTTGGCAAAAATAGCAAGTTGGTTTGAGGAGTTGTTTGAGAGGGAATTTTGTGATTTTTCCAAATTTATAAGGATAACAAGTTGTTTTAAGGAGTTGTTGGAGATGCTCTCCATTAAAATAAGTTGTTAAAATGATTTATAATAACTAATAATTGAATTGTGACATGTTTAAAATGATGAACACTTATCAAAAACTAAAAATGATGAACACTTACGAAAAATTTGAAGTGTTTCTCGTCTACGGGCCATGGGTGGCACGGCACGACGGGCGACACGGCACGGCAAAATGGCTCGTGGGCCGTGTCATGGGCCGACAGTCAGACACGAAGTACAACTAGGCATGGCACGGCATGCACGACAGCCTGAGGAGGCACGACACGAGCTGGCACGGCACAGCCCGACGGCCATCTATAGGTTCCCCCATACAAAGTCTGGTCTGGTGCCTTGCAGAGATGAGTTGATGAGTGTAACGACTAGTTGGAGGCTTAGGGGTATTTATACTTGCCCAACACGTCCATACTAGTGCTCTTGCCCATTTGTTCAGCTGAGGAAACTTGTGAGAGTGCAAGGGAGAGCAAGAGCCTAGTGAGGTGATTGAGATTAGCAAATCCATTCTTTGTTTTTGTTACAAATTAGCAAATCCATTCGTGAGAGCCTCATTAGTGAGATTGGGAGTGACAAGTGTGCATTCATCCACCTTTATAGCCTTGATTGGGTCAAGTGAAGGTCTTTTACTTGTTACTCTTGGTGATCGATAACACCTAGACTGCTTGGTGGCGATCAGAGGCTTGGTGACCATTTGGAGGATTGTGGATGGCCCAACTCCACTTCTTGTGATCAGTTTGGGTGATTCACCGAGCCGGAGAGGCGAAGAATCAGCCCGTAGTGAGCATTTGGTCCTTGCGCGGATCAAGGGGAGTGATACCCTCATGTGGGTGCTCCAACGAGGACTACGGGGAGTGTTGACTCCTCAATGCGCGGATCAAGGGGGTGTTGACTACGTGTCAAAATCCTTCCTTCTCCTTCTTTCATACTTGCAATTACTTTCAAGCTTTACTTTCATAGCTATTCACATGCTTATGATCATTAGAATTGCATAGGGTATCTTGTTATTTCTTACTTCTTGTCTAGTTATTTGCCTTGTTTAGCTAGATTCACACATGTAGGCACTAGGGGGTAATTGGCGATTGCTTAGGATTTAATTTTTGCATTAGAAATTTAAATAAGCCCAATTCATCCTCCCCCTCTTGGGCATCTTGATCCTTTCAGGTACGCTATTGATATTCTCACTAGGTCCGGGATGGACAAGGCCAAAAGTGTAGATACACATCTAAAAATTGAGGTTAACTTATGGCACTAAACTTGCAGCAGAGCATGCTACACACTATAGAAGTGTGGATGGGGAACTACAATATATATCATTAACAAGACTAGATATATCTTTTTTATTTAATAAGGTATGCCAGTATTTGCATGCTCCATCTATCACCCACTAGAGCGCTGTTAAAAGGATCCTGAGGTATGGACGTGGGACTATGAATTATGGAATCAAGTCAAGAGATTTTAGTCAATGATGATAAGTGCTTTCTCAAATGCTGACTGGGTCGGGTGTCTAGATGATTAGAGGTCCACAGGAGGCTTTGTAGTCTTCCATGGTAATAATATAGTCTATTGGATAGATAGAAAGCAAGCAACTGTATCAGGATCCAGCACTGAGGAAATGTACAAGGCTCTAGCCAACACCACAACTGAGATGATGTGGGTTCAGAAGCTTTTGAGTGAACTCAAAGTGGACCATCCACTAGCTGCTTGACTGTGGTGTGATAATTTAGTAGCAAAGTACCTTTCGGCCAACCCTGTGTTTCATGCTAGAACCAAGCACATAGAAATTGACTTTCACTTTGTCAGAGAACGTGTGGCACAAAAGCTATTGGACATACGGTTCATTAAATCTAGAGATCAGCTAAGAGATGGTTTCACCAAGGTTGTTGCGAAACTTCAATAGTTTAGAGCCAATCTTAACCTTGTAAGTGGCTAAGATTGAGTGGGAGTGTTAGATGATAGGCATCTTCTTGGTGACTGGGTTTGTTGTATCCTAGCCTTGTGCATGCGGTTGTTATAAATAGGAGGTAATCCTTGATTATAGGACCATTGATGTAATCTTGTTGTAACTATATATGTGGTACATGCCCGCGCTTGGTAATATATGTGTACATTTGCATATATGTACTCACATGTAAATGTTGAGATGAAAACTCAAGCTAGCAAAAATTATATGAAAATAACAAATTTCATTTTCATGTACACTATAAGACAAAATTCTTAGGCTTTTGTTTTGTAGTGCAAATACATGTGAAATTTGTCATTTTCATATGTTTTTTCTAGTTTAAGCTTGCATCTCAAGTTTTACATGTGACTACATATATGATGTACTGGATGTACTACAAAGTTTCACAAAAAATTAATAACAAAATACATTTTATAAATAGTTTGCATATTTGCACCATATAGTTTCCAACGATACTTAATATACATACTAAATCAACCAAGATTAATATAATTAAGACAAAACATTTTTTCAAAATCTTTTTTTATCCAATCTGGAACATTAATTTTTCTTGTGAGTTTGGAACAACTTTATTCGCTAGAACACATTTTATCAGCTATCTCTTGTGAATTTATAACGATGCTTTTCATGAAGCTAGAAACAATTTCTATATAGCATATCATTTTTTTCATAATGTCTGTTTACTTGCATATACTTGGAACAACTTTTGTTCCAGATTGTGTTTTTCTCATGTCAATGTTTCATTTTACATGCGCATGGAGCCATTGCTGCTTGCGAACACATGGTGGATAAGTACACATGTATGTTCAACTTTGATGATGAGTGATCATCCAACACGTGAGTGTTTCAGTTTGAGTGGCTTACCCTAACCTCTGCGAAAGCAGAAAACATATGCTTGTCTATCGGCTTGTGGTGTGCAGGTGCTATGCCTAGTGACAGTGGTCAATGGCGTGGAGAAGGTCGAGTAGAGGCTTGCCGTGCCGATGGACTGAGAGCGGTGAAGGGCGGAAGCGGGGCTCGGACTGAGGGACCATTGGAGCCGGCGGACTAGCTGTGGTGGCTAGTACTTGGCACCGGCGAGTGCGAGAAGACATGGAGGTAGACCGAGTTGACCGAGTCAAGATGGTGGACGCGCGAATCGAGCGGAGGCTCAAGGGACTCGGAGTCCGACCGGGAGAAGACAAGGTGGCTCGCGTCGAGTGGTTTGGTGGTTTGGGCCTCAAAACCTTCCGCATTGGTTTCCGAGTTTGGGCCGCAAAACTTGGGGTTCGGTAGTTGAGCCCAAAGCTACTGGTGGCGGGTTTCCTGGGTTTGGGTCTCAAAACCTAGGCGGAGCTTCCGAGGAAGCGGGCATGGCACGTGGCGGAATCCTGGAGGTTGCGTCGAGGCGACGGCAACTCCCGGCAGGAAGCGGGGCCGTCCATTCAAAATGCGGGAGATATTTTCCGGAGCTTGGACTGCAATGCTTAGGCTAGGTAATTCACTCAATGTATCTAGGGGGTCTTTGGGAAATAGCCAAAGCCCGATAAGTAGGCGGTGAAGGGGTATCCCTCATCCCATCTCTTGAACCCTAATCACTTGCCCCCCTCTCTCTCTCTCTCTATAGTTCATGAGATCCCTAGGTTGTTTCTACCAACCTTTGTAAGAACTTGGATTTGTTGGGAGGAATCAGAGGCCGTAACCTCCGTAAACCATGGTGGCTTCAATTTCGTGATTGTGTCCCCGTTTTGCTTGTGTTCTTCGTGTTTTGCTTTTGCTCCCTCTTTTCCCGAGATGATTTCTCTTTGTAGGGAGTAGCTCTTGCAAATCCGTTTGACCAAGTTGAGCGTAATCGTGAGGAGCTTCTTTGCACCAAAGGAATTCTCCTCAAACCTCACGAGTGCGTAGATCGGGCGTTTTCTTTGCGGAACTCTTCGTTCTTGAGCTTTTTCCAAATCTCTTCTCCTCCCTTTGCTCTAAGCCAAATTGAGCGATGATTTCTTCGGGATAGCTCCCCAACTGCACTAGGATCATGCCTACAAAGTTTGGTTGTAGTTGGTGATAATTTGGTTGAGTTTTGGGAAGATTTGGCGGAGTGGAATCGATTTTCGCGGGCTTCAGCTTTTCTGTTTGTAAGCGTCGGACCACCCTCCGGACGACTTTTCCCTAAGCTCCAGACCATTGCAAGTGGTCTGGTGGTCTTGACTTTTCAAGTGTCAAGCAGCTAAGGGCGTCGGACCACCCTCCGGACCACCCAGCTTGTGAGCACTGGACCATAGGCAAGTAGTCTGGTGGCTCTGCTAAGAGTGTCACTCACGCGTGGGACCAGGCTCATTAGTCCGACGGTGAGCGTCGGAATAGGTGTCCGGAGGTAGGGTGCTTGCTGTGTTCCTTTGCTCAGTGACGAGTGTTAGCGCTGGACTACTTTCCATAGTTCGACGGTGAGCATCGGACTAGGTGTCCGGAGCCCAGACACTTACTGGTTGATTTCTGTGTGAGCACCGGACTTCTGAATGTGTCCATCAGACTAGTCCGGAGCCTCTGGTCCGGAGCTAGGGTGCTCACTGTATCGACCTGTCCCGGTGGGTGAAGGCGTCGGACCTGAGCTCCGGACTACTTGCTATAGTCCGGTGGCTCAGTCTCATCATGTCCGGAACCTCTGTTGAGTTGTTGTTTTCTTCGTTTGGGTTGCGGTTTGTTTCTACGGGTTCGTGGCTAGCTCTGCTGTGTTCCTAGGACATCTCCTAGAACATCCACCCACTTGTGGATCGTGAGCCTAGTTCTTGCTTTGGGTCGTGCTTGGGACAAGGGTCAAGATCTTTCGAAAAATTTTTTTATTTGGCTCTCATTCAACCCCCTCTGGTCGCCGTTTTCGGTCCTTCACTGCTCTCTGTTCTGCTTTGTTCAAAACAATGAACATCTTAGGCTAGATGGGCTTGATCAAGAAATTGATCATAGCTTAGTTAGATTTCTTGTTCTACAATATATTTATTCATATTTATCTAGATTTATTCTAGAATTTGCATGCTACCCTGTCAATCTCAAAATCTATTGACTACATTTTGTGTTGGTATATAAATCATGAATAACTTTTAAGTTATTGAGTTTAGAAAAATAAAAATCATATTAATATATTTGTCTTAAAAACACCTTCATAAAAATATACATATATTATATTTCAATAAATATTCTTTTTAAATAACAGTCAAAGTTACATCTTGGAGACTGTGTCGCTGTTCTAAACGTCAAGTAATATGGATATGGAGGGAGTACTCTTTTGGAATACAATTCTTTGCATACGTCCACATCCTAAAATGCAAGATTAGTAGGTTCTTGTTCGTGCGTTTGTACGAGACAACTAAACTTTGTACAAAAATATAGGGATCGCACCATAAAATGATAATACTGTAAAATTAAACACGGACGTTAAAGTGACATTTAATAAAAAAAATAGTTCATAAAATTAATACAGTATAAATGGCACATATGAACACACCTATTAGGAGAAAAATGAAATTGGCTAGATATTTTTAAAAGAGCCAAAGGGGAAAGGATGGCAAACCTACCACACGATATTGTCACTTTGTCCATTCGTTGGAAAGCATGGCACTCGAGCCCGCTGGTGTCGCGTCCGCCGGATCGGGGCACGCCTCCTCCTCGTCGCGAGCTGATCGGAGCCCGCCCTCGCCAGATCTCGATCCGCGTGTGTCGCCGCCGAGATAATCTGCGAGAAGGAGGGAGGGTGGGGGATGGATCCACCCTAGATCTGAGAGAGTAGAGAGGACGATGGGCATACCTCCTTGCGCTGCTAGCCGTTATTGCTGCTGCTCCACCGATCGAGGGCACTGCATCTGCACTGCTGGTACCGCCCACATCACTCCGTCGGGGCTGCCTCTGTCCACGTCGAGGCCAGCTCCAGCGTTCGCGCTGCTCGGGCCTGATGTGGATCTTCGTTGTGTCCGCATTTGGGGGCTGGATCTGCGCCGTAGATGGTGAGAGGGAGGCATAACAGACCGATCTTGACCAGATCCGACCAACCGACGCCTAGATCCGACTGACTAGTGCCTGCACCTGGTCGACCGGTGACTCCACCTCCCAGCTGTCGCTTCTACCACCTGACCTCACCTTACCGCAAAAATGCCACCGCCAGCCAGGAGCGTGTGGTCCTCCACCGTGGAGGATAGAGGAGAGGGAGTTGTGTGCCTGGAGAAGGAGAGGGAGTAGAGGGAGACATGCGTCGCGGTGATGAGGGAGGATGGCATAGGAGGGCGGAGGAGATCACCGGAGGGAGGGAGGAAGGAGAGCACCGCTAAGGGGTGAGGAGCATTCATGCATGCGGAGAGGAGCTAGAGGAGGATGGTGTGCGGCTTAGGAAGGGAGTGAGTTGAGGATAAAAACCTAAGTGGCTTCTATACATACGCATCCTCGGAATTGGGCCTCTTGCCTAGGCTGACTAGGCTGGTATTTTTGTAGGTGGGCCTTATAGTGTGTTCGCCTTCGAAAATCCATTTATGGAGGCGGTCGCGTTAAGATGACCACCTCTAGAAATAGTTCATTTTTTGGAGGTGATTGTTTTAAAACGACTGTCTCTATTAATCTATTAACGGAGGCGCTTTTCTAATAGTGACCGCCTCTGTTAATACGAGGTTAACGGAGGCAGGCCAGTTAAGATGATCGTCTCTGTTATCTGTTAACTGAGGCAGACACTTTGATGAACGACTGAGCTTGACCAGGCTGGGAATAATTTAGGCGGGGGAACAATGCCTGTCTCCAATCAAGAAAGTGCAACACCACCTAAAAGAAATCTTGTACTAGTGAGATGTATATCCTGCCCACCGACGCCCTCTAGAGTGCAGTGATGTGGAAACCCTATTCTAGAGCCCGATGCAATCTGTGATGCCCCGCTTCGGCCACAAGAGAATTATGGTGCGATCGATTGCAGCGTCCGGTGATTTCTTTCCTCTCTGTTTCCTATCCTTTATGTTTCAACGTACTGCGAGGCTCACAGTGAAAAATTAGAGGAATGCTAATCTTGCTAGGATCTTGAGAGATTATTTTGGCGGTGATGGGAACCCTAAAAATGGTGCATTTTAGGAGGCGGATATTCCCCTTTTTCAATTTCGTTGCCAAAGGAAGGGGAAGCAGCAAACGGTGCGAGATCACAGCAGGCAGAACTATGGACCACGTTAGAATGTCGCACTAAATTAATGTCTCCTTAATTTTTAGTCTTTTTAGTTGTGACCGAAGAGATCTTAAATTATAAAGGCTCTTCGTCCAAAAATATAACGTATCAAATGTTTTAGATTTATCACAAACTATAAGGTATCTTATGTTGTTCAACTCTATCTACATATATTTACCTTTTAAACTCCATATATGCATGGGTTTTAAACACCATCGCTCTAAATAACTTACATAACTAGAACGTGCAGTTTGGGATTGATGCACGGACTCTAATCCATAAACTTCATCACAGAGCAACTTCACAGAAAACTTAGAGTTTGTAGAGCATCCCTTTAGGTGTTCTCATAACTCAATTATTATTTTTCTAAAGTTGAACATGTTTGGCTGAAAACAGGAGCAGAGCTAAAAAACATGTATTGGAGCAGTTCTAAACACCTCTTAATATCTAGAAACAATAATAGGCACGTCTACCTTTTTAAACTATGTAGTAGTAATAAATTTGGCAAGTTAACAACATAATTGACTAATTGTTGAGGAACAAATTATGTTAGTCTTTTGTTATACTCTTAATTTAAAGTATGTTCGATATAAGAGTTAATGCTAGCTAACTAAAAATAGCTATAAAATTGGTCTTAGTGTATCTAAATAGGAGGGCTAATAGATGGGCTTACAAGAGGGCCAATAGATAGGCTAATTTTCTAGCCAAAATATTGAACTAGTTATTAGGCAACTACCTAACCTTAGTGAATTTATGCTATTTTTTAGCCTAATTAGTAACTAGTCTACCTCATACAAGTATGCCCTTAATAATCTTCCCTCACCCGAATGAGCTATCACTCAATTCTTTCTCTTTTGGACGCTACTATATTAATCTTCTGCCTCTCCACCGCCACCACCCCCCTGCCCTACCGCGCTTGCAATAGCCCCTTCTTCCTTTATCCCTCTCGTCATCAATGTCTTCTTCGACTCCAGTGAACGGCCGCGTCACCCACGACCCAACCTGACCTGGCCACGTACTGTCGCGGCGTCGCCAGACCCCTAAACCGCCTAATCACCATCCCCACCACCTGGCCTGCCTGCCTCCCCACCGGTCGTCCCTTTCTATACTACCAGAGTTGGAAGAAAGTGGAGGAGAGGCTCGCCAGAACCTTAGGGTGTTCGTCCCTGGTGGTGGAGGAGGAGGAGTGAAGAATCATGGACCCTTGTGTTTAGGCGATTAACGACAATACTAGGTCACTATGACTAACGTGTGTTTTGCAGAGGCAAAGTCATTTGTGTTAGGTCATTGGTGATGCAATTTGAATGGGCTTAATGGATATTCATGCCCCCAAGATGGAAATCGTTTCGGTTGCAAAGGATGATGATACAAGTCGAAGACTAGGCTAGTTCTTAGTGCCATAAGGTTGAGAAGGGCACTAAGTATAGCTAGGGCTTTGTTTTTCCTTTGACCGTACTATAAAGGGGGGTATGAGATTAGTAGCTTGATCTAGGAGATTTTAGGAGAGTGGGTATATGCACACTTGTCACAACTAGTCCTAGAGACCTTGCTTTCAGCCCATGGTTAACCCTAGAAATGGTAGGAGCAAAATCCCTTGAGAAATCTCAGCGAAAACTGTTGAAATAGGGGGAGAAAGAGGCTCCGGACCAGTCTGCCAAGTAGGCGTCGGACCATAGGAGAGTGGTCCGACGGTCCCTGACTTAGGCAAAAGTTCAGCTTGAGAAGCTCCGGACCACCTGTCTAGAGAGCGTCGGACCATAGGAGAGTGGTCCAATGGCTCGTGTCAAAGAGAGAGAAGGCTCCGGACTAGTCCGACGGTGAGTCCGACGGCTAGTCCGACGCCTCAAGACAGGAGGTTGGTTTCATACAGTAAGCCAACTAGCTCCGGACCAGAGCATCGGACCAGGGCTCCGGACCAAGGAGAGTGGTCCGGTGGTTCGAAGTAGAGAGGATGTTTTTCACTCAGTGAGCACCCTGGCTCCGGACTAGTGCGTCGGACCAAGGCGTCGGACCAAGCAGAGTAGTCCGACGGTGCCTGAGTTGGAATTCAGAGTGAGCTCCGGACCAGTGTGCATGGTCCGGTGGTATAAGCTCCGGACTAGTCCGGTGGCTTCGCAGAGAGAGGAAAAAGTAAAAAATGGCTAGTTTTGGAGGTGGGGACTATTTATAGTTGCCCCCTTCGTCCTTAGGACCTCTCTTGGCCATTGTTTCAGCTGGTGACACCTTGAGAAATCCTTTTGAGAGTCAAGTGCCTAGTGAGGGAGAGATTAGAGAGAGTTCATCTTGTTCTTCCCTCCTAGAGTGATTGGGAGTGACTTGTGTGCATCCATCCACATTCCTAGCCTTGACTTGGTCAAGTGAAGGTCTTGTGCTTCTTACTCTTGGTGTTTGACAGCACCTAGACGGTTTGGTGGTGTTCGGAGGAAGTGATCGCCGGAAGATTGTTGGCGGCTCTTCTCCAAGCTTCTATGATCGGTTGTGGGCGATTCACTGAGCCGGAGTAGCGAAGAATCAGCCCGTAGAGAGCACTCTACCCTTGCGCGGGTAGAGGGGGAGCGATACCTTGCGAGGTGCTCCAACGAGGACTAGGGGGTGTGTCGACACCTCGATACCTCGGGAAAACATCGCTGCGTCACTGAGAATTTCTTTTCCCTAGCTCTTTAGATTTCCGCATTACATTCCGTCTTGTTTTTATCTTACCTACTAGAATTGCTTAGGTTGCTCTTAATTTCCATGAACTGCTACCTCTTTCTAGCTAGGACACACGGACCGTAGGCACTAGGGGTGATTGGCATTTGATAGGTTTTCATATTTGCTTTAGAAATTTAAAACAAGCCCAATTCACCCCCCCCTCTTGGGCATCTTGATCCTTTCAATTGGTATCAGAGCCTTGTTGCTCTAAATTAGGCTTCACCGCCTAGAGCAAGATGTCCCATGGGGATGGACCGCCACCAATGTTCGATGGGGATGACTTTCCTTATTGGAAAGTGCGGATGGAGGCCTACCTTGAGGCCGTGGACGTCGGCGTTCACAAAGCCGCCACCTAAGGTGGATCGGTGTTCGCCGAGGATCCATACTTTGAGAAGAACAATGCCAAGGCAAAGAACATTCTTTTCCGTGGCATTTGCAAGGATGTGTTCAACCGTGTGCGAAATTGCAAAACCGCGCATGAGATTTGGACAAACATTTGTGCTCTACACGAGGGCACTAAATGTGAAGAGAAGAGCGTTATCACCTCATCATTGCTAAGTTAAATGCTTTCACCATGCTATCTCATGAAAATGCTAATGAAATGCACTCTCGCTTGAATGTGCTTGTAGAGGAGTTGAATGTCCTTGGGCTCTCCCAAATGACACCGGCCGATGTGGTGCGCAAGATACTTTGTGTCCCAATAGACAAGTATAGCCATATCATCACGGTCCTTCATCAAGGCGATCTCTCCGCAACTACACCAACACAAGTGTTGAGCAAGATCAATGCTCATGAGATGTACATGAAGATCAATGATGGAAGTTCATCCTCCTCCAAGAAGAAAGAGAAGGAGGAGAAGAAGGACTTGGCTCTCAAGGCATCTTCCAAGGAGAAGTGCAAGATTCAATATGTCATTGAGAGTGCAAGTGATGATGATGATGAAGACAACATCGCTCTCATGGTGAAGAAGACCGCCAAGATGTTGAAGAGGCTAAACAAGAATGGAGTCAAGTTTGACTCAAAGAAGAAGAAATTCTTCACAAGCTCTTCAAGGAAGCCAATCTCCCAAATGAAGTGCTACAATTGAGGCACTCTTGGTCATCTAGCCCATGCGTGTCCCGAAGAGAAGAAAGACAAGTTCAAGAACAACAAGTTCAAGAACTTCAAGAAGAACAAGGGCGGCAATGATGACTCAAGTGATGATGACAAGAAGCAAGACAAGCCATACAAGAAGAAGAAGAACTTCAACTTCCACAAGAAGAAGAAGGATGGCAAGGCTTACATTGTGGGTGATTGGCTCACCGATATTGATGATTCAAGTGACTCCTCCGATGATGAGAGTGAAGAAGAGAAGGAGGCCGCATTGGTGATTGGTTCTTCTATTCCACTGCCACCTCCTCCTTCATCACCGGGCTCATCCTCTACACACCTATGCCTTATGGCTAAAGGTGACAAGAAGGTACAAAAAGAGGATGATGGTGATGACCCCTCTAGTGATGATAGTGACGATGAAGAAGCACCTTCCTATGATGAGCTAATTAAAATTTGCAACAAGTACGCTAGCATCATAAGGAAGTACAAGAGTAAAAATGACAAACTTCTTGAAATCAAAGAAAACTTGCATGATAAGCTTGACAACTTGTCTAGTGCTAATGATGATTTGAAGCTTGAGATTAATTCTCTCACATCTAGCACTAGGGAGCTCAAAGCCTCTCTTAAGCAAGCAAATGAGAAACATAATAAGCTTGAGAGGTCATCCCAAGAGCTCCACACAAGGTATAACTTGCTAAAAGATGACTACAACCAATGGAAAAATGATCATGGCACACTAGTGGTAGCAAATGAATTGCTTACTCTAGATCTTACACATGTTGCTACTAACCTGTGTGCTAAGTGTGCAAGTGCTACCTCTTGTGAAGTCAAGCTTGATGATGTGGCTCTTGAGCAAAGTGCTAAGTGCAAGAGCAAGAGAGTTGTAGAAGCCAACAAGTATGATGATTATATGAAGATGAGGGAAGAGAACTCAAAGCTCAAGGAAGAGCTAATCAACCTCAAGGCAAACAAGCCCTTCACCATCAAGCCGGCTCAAGAAGAAGACAAAGATGCTATCACTTTGATCAACTCTCTTCGAGAAGAAATTGCCAAGCTCAAGAATGACAAGACCAAGCTTACAAGTGGCCTTGAAAAGTTCACCCAGGGCCATAATCTCCAAAGTGAGCTTCTAATGAGCACAGTCATGAAGAATGACAAGACCGGTATTGGGTACAAGGAAAACCAAGTGATGAAGGCCAAGGTCAAGATTGAAGCCAAGAACTACTACAAGAACAAGTACAATGGCTACAATTAAGAGAAGCCAAAGCCCAAGCCTAAGAGGTGTTTTGGATGTGGACAAATTGGTCATTTCGAGTTTCAATGCAAGACTCCACGTCCCAAGACCTTGCCCAAGCACACATAGGCCATTTGCTCATGATGCTCACTATGTCATCAACAAAGATTCCAAGGGTAGACCAATTGTGGTGTTTCTTGGAGCACCAATGAAGAACAAGCCTAGGGTTCTTTGGGTTGCTAAGGAGTTGGTTGACAAGGCAATGGGGCCCCGCACTAAGGGGGTTCCCAAACAACAAGCTTAACTCCAAGTTGCTTGTGTGTAGGTGAACTACAAGACCGGTGGGAGCCATTGGGTAATTGATAGTGGTTGCACTCAACATATGACCGGCGACCCCCAGATGTTCACCACACTTGATGAGGATTGTGCAAATCAAGACAAGATTACTTTTGGGGATAATTCAAAGGGCAAAGTTCAAGGCTTAGGCAAAGTGGCTATCTCCCAAGATGAATCAATTTCAAATGTATTGCTAGTGCAATCATTGAGCTTCAATTTGCTATCGGTTGGTCAACTTTGTGATCTCGGGTTTCATTGTCTCTTCACTCCAAATGAGGTGATTGTGACCAAGATTGAAGATTCATCAATGATATTCAAAGGGTTCCGGCACAACAACCTTTACTTAGTGGACTTCACTTCAAATGAAGCTAACATGCAAACTTGTCTATTCTCCAAGAATTCTTTGGGTTGGCTATGGCATAGAAGATTAGCTCATGTGGGCATGTCAACCTTGAAGAAGCTTGTCAAGAAGGAAATGGTTAGAGGAATCAAGGATGTGGTGTTTGAGAAGAACAAACTTTGTAGTGCATGTCAAGCCGGCAAGCAAGTGGCAAACACTCATCCAACCAAAGCTTTCATGTCAACCTCAAGAGTCCTAGAGTTGCTAGACATGGGTCTATTTGGCCCTACCACCTATGCTAGTCTTGGAGGAAATCTCTATTGCTTGGTGGTAGTGGATGACTACTCTCGATACACTTGGGTGTTCTTTCTTCAAGACAAGGGAGAGACACAAGGCATCTTCAAGAAGTTTGCTACAAGATCTCAAAATGAATTTTATGGGAAGATCAAGAAGATTAGAAGTGACAATGGCACCGAATTTGTGAACACAAAGATTGAAGATTATTTTGATGAAGTTGGGATCAAGCATGAGGTGTCCGCTACATATACTCCACAACAAAATGGTGTCGTAGAGAGGAAGAACCGGACGCTCATAACTCTAGCAAGGTCTATGCTTGATGAGTACAACACTCCGGAGAAGTTTTGGGCGGAGGCAATCAACACCGCTTGCTATGCGGCAAACTGTCTCTTCGTCCAAAGGCTATTAAAGAAGACCCCCTATGAGCTTGTCAATGGGAAGAAGCCGGATATTTCATTCTTCCGGGTGTTTGGTTGCAAGGTGTACATCTACAAGAAGCGCCAACACTTGGGTAAATTCCAACGGCGGTGTGACATTGGTTTCCTTGTTGGATATTCACTTAAATCCAAGGCATACCGTGTATTTAACAAAGCCACCGGCTTAGTTGAAGAAACGTATGACTTGGAGTTTGATGAAACTAATGGCTCCCAAGGAGCGCTTGAGGATATTGATGTAGGTGATGAACCCTTGAGAGAGGCAATGAATAATATGCCAATTGGTGCTATCAACCCGCAAGAGGTGGAAGAAGTTGAAGATGAAGCAAATCAAGATCCTTCTCCACCCCACACGCCTCAAGTTGATGAAGGGGATCAAGTGAGGGAAGCTCAAGAAGACACTCACATTCCTCAAGATCAAGCCGAGGCCGAAGCAAGCAATGTTGAAGCACCGCATCCTCCTCCTCAAGAGACAAATAGAAGATCAACATCTATCCTTCAAGCTCACCCCCATGATCAAATCATAGGGAGTCCATCAAAGAGAGTAATGACTCGCTCTAGACTTGCATCTTATGTTGAACATCACTCGTTTGTTTCCTTTGTTGAGCCTACTAGTGTAGAAGAAGCACTTGCGGATCCGGATTGGGTGAATGCCATGCATAAAGAACTCAACAACTTCACCCGGAACCAAGTGTGGACACTTGAAGAGAAGCCAAAGGATGCAAGAATCATTGGCACCAAGTGGGTGTTTAGGAACAAGCAAGATGATCAAGGCGTGGTTGTAAGGAACAAGGCAAGATTGGTGGCAAAGGGTTTCTCTCAAGTAGAAGGACTCGATTTTGGAGAGACCTTTGCTCCGGTTGCAAGACTTGAAGCCATCCGTATCCTTTTGGCGTATGCTTCACATCACAAAATGAAACTTTTTCAAATGGATGTGAAGAGCGCCTTCTTAAATGGTTTCATAAATGAACTTGTCTATGTCTCACAACCTCCCGGGTTTGAAGACCCAAACTTGCCTAATCATGTGTATAGGTTGTCCAAGGCACTCTACGGATTGAAGCAAGCTCCAAGAGCTTGGTATGAGAGGCTAAGGGACTTCCTAATCAAGAAGGACTTCAAGATCGGGATCGTCGACACTACACTATTCACCAAGAAGCTTAATGGAGAGATCTTTGTTTGCCAAGTATATGTCGATGACATTATATTTGGATCAACAAACCAAGACCATTGCAAGGAGTTTGGTGACTTGATGTCCAAGGAGTTCGAGATGTCAATGATTGGCGAGCTAACCTTCTTCCTTGGCTTTCAAGTGAAGCAAATGAGAGAAGGGACCTTCATCTCTCAAGAAAAGTACACTTATGATCTACTTAAGAAGTTCAAGATGGAGGATTGCAAGCCAATCAAGACCCCAATGCCAACTAATGGGCATCTCGATCTCGATGAGGGAGGTAAACCGATTGACCAAACTCTTTATCGCTCTATGATCGGTAGTTTACTTTACCTCACCGCATCTAGGCCGGATATCATGTTCAGTGTGTGCATGTGTGCTAGGTTTCAAGCAAACCCTAAGGAGTCGCATCTTTGTGCGGTTAAAAGAATCCTTAGGTACATAAGGCACACCCCTAGCATGGGTCTTTGGTATCCCAAAGGACCTCCCTTCCAACTAGTTGGCTATTCCGATTCGGATTATGCCGGGTGTAAGGTTGATAGGAAGAGTACCTCCGGTGGGTGCCACATGCTAGGAAGATCACTTGTTTCTTGGTCCTCAAAGAAGCAAAACAGTGTGGCATTGTCAACCACCGAGGCGGAATACATTGCCGTGGGAGCAAGTTGTGCACAAATCTTATACATGACCCAAACACTTCTTGATTACGGCGTTGTTTTAAAAGAGGTTCCACTTTTGTGTGATAATAAAAGCGTCGTAAAGCTTGCTAATAACCCGGTTCAACACTCTCGCACCAAGCACATAGATATTCGCCATCACTTTCTTAGAGATCATGTGGCTAGGAAAGACATCACACTAGTTGGAGTTAAGAGCGAAGATCAATTGGCGGATATCTTCACTAAACCACTCGATGAAACAACCTTTTGTAGGTTGAGAAGCGAGATGAATGTGCTTGATCACTCTAACTTCACTAAAAGATGAGTTTGTGTGAACCATGCATTCATATGTAATATAACTTGTTTAATTTGGTAATGCACATAGACTTGGCTAACGCGGTTAAGATAACCACCCTCAAAGCGTGTGACAAAGATTAACCGCGGTTTAAACTTGCAAGCAACCTAGATTCAAATTCCGCTTTGCATTGCATATGCATGAGTGTTACTTCTTCGTTTCTTTTCGGTTAAGTTTTTTGGTCATCCTTAGGTTCATCACTTAGGGGGAGCAATTCAACGCTCTAACTTCAGCTAATACCCCTCTTGTGCCCCTATGGTGACCCTTGGAGCTTTATTGAACTATTTTCTTATGAAAACTAATCCTAGCCTATGGCAAACTATTTTTAAAATTGAGGGTTTGAGAGATGGTTCTTATGTTAAGTCCAACAAGTGCTCCTCTTCGCTCTTTTGTGTTGGTACTTAGCTAAGAGAAAAGATTGGAGAGAAAAATAGGAAAATTCAGAGCAATTTTAAGCACCGGACCACCCTCCGGACCACTTTGCATGGTCCGACGCTCAGTGGTCCGACGCTATGTAACTCTCTGCTCAAAATTTCTCCAGCCACAGAATCCGTCGGACCACCGTCCGACGCTCCTCCGGACCATTGGCAAGTAGTCCGGTGCCTCTGTCAGTTTTGTCTAAGCGCCGTCGGACCAGTCCAGTGCACCGTCGGACCAGTCCGGTGAGTAGTCCGACGCCCTGGTCTGGTGGTCGGGTGCTCTCTGCATGCTTTCTCTGGTACTGTCGGACCATCCGTCGGACCAGCCTCCGGACCAAGCAGAGTGGTCCGACGCTATGAAAATTTGCGGATAACCCCACGCGTGCGGTTTTGTTTCAGCTGTGTTCTTCTCTTCCGCCGTCCGTACACCGCGCCGCTCACCGTCGCCGCTCTGCCCTAGCTCGGTCGCCCGCTTGTGCCAGCACCTCTCGCCATCGGTGAACCCTCCACCGGAGCACCGCCGACCTAGCTGCCCTGCTCCCCTCCCTGCCGAGCCGCTGCTCCATCAGTACAGCAGCGCCGCCGCCTGCCACCTTCCTCCACCTACCTCGTCGCCGAGGAACCCACCTCACCGGCGCCCAAGCTTCCACCATCCTCCCTGTCAGTGCCTAGCTAGGGTGTAACCCCTCCATCCATCCATTTCCCACTGCCAAGAAAGCATTCCCCCTTTAGGGTTTGCCCTAACCCTAGGAGGGTTTTCGACGTATCCGTCCTTGAACGAATTTGATTCGTCGTCGTCGAGTTCGCCTCTTCGATTCTAGGGTATGGTTTCAATCCTTGCGTACGCGTTTTATCGTATCATGGATAACGTCATGTCCTAGGGTATTTCCTTGAAAATCCATATTCAATTCACTAAATCAATTGCTAATTGTAACTCACAGCTGGCAAATCTCTTTCGGAGTGTGGTTCGGGACTTGAGTCGCTCTGATTAGATACGATCTCTTACCTCAGGTATCATGTCAGATTTCATTCCTTTACTTATCTAGATGCTTGCTTCTATACGGACTCTCATCTCTAGATTTTATATATGCTTATATATACCCTGTCTATTCTATCTAGCAGCAGTCAGTGGCAGTTTAAACTCGGGGCAAAGCTTGCGAGTAAGGATTGAGGCAAAGCCTCAGAAGGTTCAGTCCAGTGGCTTGCAGGCCCCTCTGTCAGATGTGCTTTGATTGATCAGTTGGCAGTTGATTCTTACAGAGATCAGTGGTTCTTGTGGCAGTAGTGCTTGTGATCTGTCAGTGGTTGCTTTCAGTGGGCAGTGCTTTCTTTGCTTGATCAGTGATGACTCACGGCTCCGTGCTCGTGTTACTGGGTCAGGTGATGACACTCCTCCTCCACGTCCTTCCAGAGACAAGGGCAAGAAGCAAGTGGTTGAGAAGCAAAAGAAAAAGAAGCGAAAGCTCACAGATGCTGAGAAAGCAGAGGCAGTAGCAGATGCAGCCGACTGTGCAAAGCGAGGCGGTCGCCGAGGTTCAGTGAGACTTGGCACCCCTCCGCGGGATCTACCGTCTACTCCTCCTACTGGGTCACAGACAGAGGACACTCCAGAGGAGCAGGAGCTTGTCACGGAGGCCCTGGGTACACCGTTGGCACCTCGTTCCTGGGGGCGATCTACTCGCTCTCAGTCAGCTCAATCACCTCAGAGTGCTTCAGCAGCTCCCACAGCAGCTTCAACTTCTGTTCACCTTGATCTGCGGAATCTTACAGCCAAGTAGGTGAAGAAACTTTGATTTGTCGCTCTTGAGAAGTGGTGCCCAGATCAGCGTGACCCCAGAGCCTCACCAGGATGGCACACACCTCCCATGGAGGATTTCTACAGAGCAGCTCAGCTTACCAGCATCCAGATTCGACCGCACAGGGTTTGCTCCTTGGAGAGCATAGTTGAGTTGGCTGGTGAGGAGATCAGACCGTTTATCACATATCTTCCGGGACTCGCCGATTTACTTGGTCGTTCCGGAAACTACATTGAGAGATGGGTCAGAGAGTTCTATGCCTCAGTATGGGTTGATCCAGAGCACAAGTTTCTACAGTATACTTTCAGAGGAGAGCGATACAGGCTCTATTTGACACGGCTCAGAGAGATCTTTCACTTTACTCAGACCGGTGGAGAGCTTGATCTTCACTATGACTGCTACAGAGGAGCTTCTGTGCCTCGCCGAGCTCGAGGTGGTCGTACGCTGTCAGTTCAGGAGGTGGCTCCTCTCTTCAAGCCACCTTTCCCAGAGGGCTCCCGTCGTAGCCCAGCAGAGCTCCGACCCACCGTTCACCGGCTGAACAAGGTTCTACGTCGTACCTTGCTGCCTCACACGGGTTACAAGGAAGGTCTAACCAACATGCAGTAGCTACTTCTTCAGGCCCTCGTCTCTCAGACACCGTTCGACATCGCCGACTTTCTTGTGTCAGAGATTGAGGATGTGATAGCAGATGGTATGAGGGCACGACGTTAGTTTCCCTATGCTCATTGGATTTCATCGATCATAGCTATTGAGCTTGAGGGAGCCAACCCTGGACTCCGTGCCCTGCTGGATCAGTCACCGACTTCTTTCCCGGCCTACAGAGTCCTTGGTTTGTTTGATAGCCGGTTTGGGAACCGGGTGCTTCGTCTTGTCAGAGAGAGGACTGCTCCAGCTAACAGAGCTGATGTTGATACTCAGGATGAGGCGATACGCAGTGTTGAGCAGCAGGAGCTTCATGGATTAGACACTAGAGCTGATGTGACTCCTGAGGATACCTCTTCAGACAGCTCAGACGCCGACTTCCAGCCAGTTCCACCTATGCCCCCACGGGCTCACGACACTGAGGCTGGCGGCTCTGGCTTTGCTACAGAGACTATGATGTTGAAGATCCTTGACGGTCTCAATGAGCAGCAGAGCTCCTTGGTCACTGCAGTTACACAGGTCCAGCAGCGACAGGATGAGATGCAGAGGCAGTCTGAGGAGCGTCACTTTGAGATGCAGCGACAGATGCTAGCCATGCAGTTGGAGTCACAGCGCCTACAGCTACAGTCTCAGCAGCTTCAGCAGCAGAACATGGCCTTTATGGCCCACATGATGAAGTGGACTGGCGCCCCTCCTCTTGAGTTTCCAGCTGCACCTTAGATCCAGATGATGAGCACATCACAGCCCTCTCAGTCAGTTGGGCAGCTCGGAGGACCACAGTTTTCAATTGGCCCCTCAGTTGGCCCTTCAGTGGCCCTACGAGTTCCGCCGGTCAAACAGTCACTCCCACCCTAGTCGTACAATCTAGTGGACTTCAGGGTGCCGGATTGACCACCCCGTTCCAGTCACCGGCGACTCAGGTGACACAGTGGCTGGACACAGTGGCTGATCCTACTTCTACCCCAGCTACTGCTCTAGAGTCTTCAACGGCAGCAATAGCAGGCATGTTCGCTTCCGACCCCCAGACCGCTTCACTTCCAGCGTTAGACACTCAGGGGAGGACTCAGATGATGAGACCTATTTGGCAGCGTTCAGGGTGCTCGACCGCTCCACGACTGCTTCCACTCCGCCTCCAGACGCCTAGTTTTGGTGCTTCGACGCCAAAGGGGGAGAGGGAGAGTCGAGTAGATGGACTAGCTTCAGGGGGAGCTAGTAGGATTCGTTCTTTTGATGTGTATAAACTCTATCGCATCATGCATCACGTTTATCGGCTTTATGCATTGTATGATATGTGTGATGGTTGAGACTTGATGGTTGTGTGACATGTGTGGACTTTCATCTATATATATCATGTCACTTGTTTATGCTATATTGCTTCCGCGCTAATCTCTGATCTTTTGGCTATAGCATATCCTTTATGAAATCAAGTAATATGCTCAATTCATATCTATTGTGCTTGTCATGGCTTGAATGGTTAGGCATATTTTTGTCTTTTCTATCACTAACCCATGCCTATCTCATGTCAAGTCATGTTTTCTCTTATCAAAATTCACTCATTATTCTCTACTCGAGCTTTTATTGTCGTCAATCACCTAAAAGGGGGAGATTGAAGAATCATGGACCCTTGTGTTTAGGCGATTAACGATAATACTAGGTCACTATGACTAACGTGTGTTTTGCAGAGGCAAAGTCATTTGTGTTAGGTCATCGGTGATGCAATTTGAATGGGCTTAATGGATATTCATGCCCCCAAGATGGAAATCGTTTCGGTTGCAAAGGATGATGATACAAGTCGAAGACTAGGCTAGTTCTTAGTGCCATAAGGTTGAGAAGGGCACTAAGTATAGCTAGGGCTTTGTTTTTCCTTTGACCGTACTATAAAGGGGGGTATGAGATTAGTAGCTTGATCTAGGAGATTTTAGGAGAGTGGGTATATGCACACTTGTCACAACTAGTCCTAGAGACCTTGCTTTCAGCCCATGGTTAACCCTAGAAATGGTAGGAGCAAAATCCCTTGAGAAATCTCAGCGAAAACGGTTGAAATAGGGGGAGAAAGAGGCTCCGGACCAGTCTGCCAAGTAGGCGTCGGACCATAGGAGAGTGGTCCGACGGTCCCTGACTTAGGCAAAAGTTCAGCTCGAGAAGCTCCGGACCACCTGTCTAGAGAGCGTCGGACCATAGGAGAGTGGTCCAATGGCTCTTGTCAGAGAGAGAAGGCTCCGGACTAGTCCGACGGCTAGTCCGACGCCTCAAGACAGGAGGTTGGTTTCATACAGTAAGCCCCCTGGCTCTGGACCAGAGCGTCGGACCAGGGCTCCGGACCAAGAAGAGTGGTCCGGTGGTTCGAAGTAGAGGATGTTTTTCACTCAGTGAACACCCTGGCTCCGGACCAGTGCGTCGGACCAGGGCGTCAGACCAAGCAGAGTAGTCCGACGGTGTCTGAGTTGGAATTCAGAGTGAGCTCCGGACCAATGTGCATGGTCCGGTGGTATAAGCTCCGGACTAGTCCGGTGGCTTCGCAGAGAGAGGAAAAAGTAAAAAAATGGCTAGTTTTGGAGGTGGGGACTATTTATAGTTGTCCACTTCGTCCTTAGGACCTCTCTTGGACATTGTTTCAGCTGGTGACACCTTGAGAAATCCTTTGGAGAGTCAAGTGCCTAGTGAGGGAGAGATTAGAGAGAGTTCATCTTGTTCTTCCCTCCTAGAGTGATTGGGAGTGACTTGTGTGCATCCATCCACCTTCCTAGCCTTGAGTTGGTCAAGTGAAGGTCTTGTGCTTGTTACTCTTGGTGTTCGATAGCACTTAGACGGTTTGGTGGTGTTCGGAGGAAGTGATCGCCGGAAGATTGTTGGCGGCTCTTCTCCAAGCTTCTGTGATCGGTTGTGGGCGATTCACCGAGCCGGAGTGGCGAAGAATCAGCCCGTAGAGAGCACTCTACCCTTGCGCGGGTAGAGGGGGAGCGATACCTTGCGAGGTGCTCCAACGAGGACTAGGAGTGGTGTGTCGACACCTCGATACCTCGGGAAAACATCGCTGCGTTATTGAGAATTTCTTTTCTCTAGCTCTTTACATTTCCGCATTACATTCCGTCTTGTTTTTATCTTACCTACTAGAATTGCTTAGGTTGTTCTTAATTTTCATGAACTGCTACCGCTTTCTAGCTAGGACACACGAACCGTAGGCACTAGGGGGTGATTGAGATTTGATAGGTTTTCATATTTGCTTTAGAAATTTAAAATAAGCCCAATTCACCCCCTCGTGAGCATCTTGATCTTTTCAAGAAGTAAAAAGAAGATCAGGAGGACACCTCCTACATGGTAGCGGGCAGTTGCTGGAGCTGGGGAAGAAGAAGTCAGGCGTAGGGGAGAGGCCGGGTTTGGAATAGAAAATTAAGTGATGGATTTCTATAAAGCACTCGAGTGAGGGGATAGCTTTTTACTAAAATTATCTGAATATTTTGTTTTTTTAGGACAGATGGAGTATTAAGGTGTACTCCTACCTTGGATAACCTTCTAACCATACATGCCAAAATCTAATAGCACTCGTGTGCATGTGCCGATGTCCCAAATAAATACCTTCCATCGTGGAGGAACTCGCGGCCTCGCTGGAGCTCTCCACCGAGTGCGCCCGCCCCCCCCCCCCCCCCCCCCCCCCCCCCCCCCCTCTCTCTCATCAGAATTGGGCCGGATCCGAGACGGCCGCGCCGGTCGCATTGCTCTATCGAGGAAAAAAAATATTCACCAAAGCAGGTAGGTCGAGAGTGGAGGAGGAGAATGCAGCAGCAGATGGCGGCGACGGTGGAGGAGCAGATGATGGTGAAGGCCATCAGGGAGGAGTCGCCGTGGGAAGCCCTCCCCAAGCGCATCCAGGCAGCGCTCGTCTCCAAAGAGGAATGGCACCGCAGGTACGTGCCTGTGACTGCGTCAGATCAAACCCCGAGAACCAATTTATCCATCCTGAATCTTTCTGCTAGAAAAAAAAAACAATTCATCGAATTTGGGCTTTCAATTCATTCGATGATGAATTGGCTTCCATTTTAGGCTTATTCAAGTGGAATTTTTTTCTTGGCAATTCTAGGTTTATGTTTTTAGCTAGGGTCATGAGGGTGGCAGGTTGTGTTTGTCTGATGGCAACATAAAGTAATAGAAGTATATTGTTGTACAAAATAATAGAAGTATCATATGCGTGCTTGGAAATGTAATGGTTTTACCTAAAAAGAACAAAAATACAACAGACATGGTGAAAAATATGTAAATAAAAATAATTAATATCTAGACCATATACCAAATTTGTTGGAGAGCATAGTTCAAATACAAAACTCAAAGCCATCATCCCTATTGTATAATGAGCAACCTTTTGATTTCACAGCGTCTCATTTGGTAGTCACATGTTTGATATCCTGGTTTATACAAACATTGCCACAGGATTGTGGATTATTGTATACGTAAAAGGTTGCCATGGAGCTCCTGTTTTGCCCGAAAAGTGTGCAAAGAAGGGGACTATTATGAGGATCTGATGCGATACCTCCGCAAAAACCTTGCAGTATGTTGTCCATATTTTTCTTGTTCCTTAATTACTCAACAATTTTACGATGTCCCGCAGAAAAGAGAAAAATATATATGTATCCTGTTTTGTTGACATCTTAACTGACAAACGTATACTGGATAGCAGAGTTCCTAGCCAGGCTTCTAAAGGATCATAAACGATTTTATTCTACTTGTTTCCGTACTTATTTCTTCAAAATGCTAAATACCATGACTATTAATATTCTTAGGCTTGGATACTTTTGTAAAACATTTCTATCATGACTGCCTTGGAACAATATTTTTGCAGTTATATCCATACCATCTTGCAGACTTTATATGCCGAGTAATGAGGATATCACCCTTCAGATATTACTGTGATGTCCTTTTCGAAGCTATGAAGAATGGTAATAACCAATTGTTATAGAAAACATTTTATGCCATCGCATTTCACTTGATTAGTTCACCTGCCATCATGCATAAAACCTTGAATAAGCTATTTCATTATTTTCCACCACGAAAATGTAACAAATTAAAGGAATGATACAACTCGTAAATATCATTTGTTTGAGAACCTACAGAATCTCTGCATCATGCTTAATATGTTTTATTTCTTGTATAAGTCCTATTTGTAATTATTTCTGGTCATCCTGGAGATTTGGAAAATCTGATTAGGCTTCTGATAACATTCATTTTTCGCTTTTTAAAACATTTATATTATGGAGATTATTGTACACCTGTTCTTTGATCCTACATACTAATGCACGGTCCAAATTTTAGTTCACTTTAGCTTTGTTCGAAGTCAAATTTGTTAACTTTGACTAAGTTTTTAGAAAAATATAGAGTAAAGTGCATTAGCGGTCCCTAAACTTGCGTTGATTTGTCATCCCGGTATCTAAACTTGCAAATCGACCGTTTAAATCCTCAAACTTATTCTTTTATATCATCCCGGTTCCTAAACATGCAGATCGACCATTAAGATCCTTAAACTTGTTCAGTTGTGTAATCTCGGTCCCTAAACTTGATTTCGAGTTTCATCTTAGTAAAATAAGAACAATCTAAAATATCAAAAATCATTCATAAGTCTTTCATATGAACTTGAATGAAGATAAACTTTATATCAAAATTGTAGATCTTGACGTGATCTACAACTTTGTAGTTGAAAAGTTTTCTATTTGAAGTTGTTTAATGTTTGAAAACTTAATTTTCAATTTTAAATTTCGAAATCTATAAACATACAATAATATTTTGGGGCCCTAAACAGTTTTATTTTGAAAAAAAAAACAACTCTAAAGTTGTAGATCACGTCGAGGGCTACAATTTTGATATAAAGTTTGTCTTCATTCGAGTTCGTATGAAAAACTTATGAATTATTTTTTGATATCTAGTTTTTAGATCATTCTGTTTGGACCAAGATGACACTCAAACCCAAGTTTAGGGATCGGGATGACACAACTGAACAAGGTTGAAGACCTAAACGGACGATTTGAATGTTTAGGGACCGGGATGACACAACCAAACAAGTTTGCGAACCAGGATGACACAAATGAACAAGTTTAAGGACTTAAACAGTCGATTTGCGAGTTTAGGGACTGAGATGACATATGAGCGCAAGTTTAGGGACTGTCAATGTACTTTACTCAAAAATATAAATATTAACATGTACAAGCTTAAATAAATGCACTATAAAGACATATTTCATTTCATGGAGAATTTAAGAAAAGTAGTTTCATATTATAGATGTTGGTGTATTTTTCTATAAATTCAGTCAAGTTAGAAAAATTTAACATAGAATAGTTAAAGTGGCCATAATTTGAAATGGGAAAGTACATACATCATTGAGGATACTTTTTTGTTGTTGTTGTTGTTGCAAACAATAGGTTTTATAGTTATGATTTGTTTATAATATTGGCAGAGCAACCATACGACAGTATTCCAAACTTCAGTGCTGCAGATGCTCTGAGGATTACTGGTGTAGGAAGAAATGAATTTATTGATATCATGAATAAGTGCAGATCAAAGGTATTTATCAACTGTACCACGACCTTTCATTAACATTGTTGTTGCCTGAGGAAACTGGAATGCATGTCATGACCGGCGTCCAATATATTAGGCGCCTGCACACAACAGGAGAATAGTGGGCGCATCGGAGATGGGGGGCACCTAGATTAGATGGGCTCCAGGCGCAATTGTCTTTATTATTTCAGTATTTGCTATTGGCCCCAATAGGTTAGTTATTTATTATGATATGACTATATATATATATATATATATATATATATATATAGTAAACATTATTAGAGGGATTAGGCAGAAAGCAACTTATTTGTTGTTGGAGCCGCGGAACCCTAGCCGTCTGTTTCTTCTTCCCTGCACTGGAATTACGGTGCCAATCCGTTGCTCTTGCTCGCTCAGACCTCACCCCACGATCTCACACCCCCTACAACCTTTTTGTAGCAAGCCTGGTAGGATCTACATCCTTTCTAGATGAACAAGCCTGGTAGGATCTGTAATCCTATGTCAGGTCCTCCTCCTACCATCACCAGGCCACTGTTGCCGCTGACCATTACTGCCTCCCTGCCGATCTCCACGTCTCCGTTGTCATCCCCGACAGCACCTGCTGCGTCCTCTCCAATCACACCGGAGTCCTTGGCTGTGGTCGTCCAGGACCTGATCCGATCGATGGCTACTATGTAGTCCTTCCTGGCCGGTTCCTACCAACCGTCGCTACCACAACCACAATCAATTGTGGCCTCCCTGCCCTCGGTGTTCCCGTATGGAATGCCCCAGCCCCCACGACGGGCAGCCCCTCCATCGATTGCGGATGCCTACCTCCCCATCGTCGCTTCTATTTTTTTCCTGCCCTCCATGTTCGGGCCGGTGTATACCACGGCGGTCTCCCCGACCACTATGCCGATGGAAGCTCCTACTCCCACCACTGGTGCCTTGATCCCCAAGGAGGGATGGTCCAGCACTACCCCTACGCCAACGGGGTCGCCCACGGGGGCCCTGATTGCTCCCTCCTCTACAGCGGAGACGTCCAAGCCAGCCATCCAGGCGCCAGTAGCTCCCAGTAGGAGCCATGGCACGCATCCTCCACCCTTCTACAAGTTGGAGTTTACCACTTATGATGGCACCGAGGATCCCCTCAATTGGCTCAACTATTGTGAGCAATTTTTCTGCAGGCAATGCACACTAGCTTCGGACAGTACATGGCTTGCGTCAAACCATCTCACTGGAGCGATGTAGACGTGGTACTACGCTCTTGATCAGGACGAAGGCATGCCGTCATGGTACCATTTCAAGGAGTTGTGCAATCTGCAGTTCGGGCCAGCAGTTCGTAACACCAGATTGTCTGAACTCAACAGTGCAGGATTATTCGGCTCGATTCAATGCAGTACTCTACCACGCCCATAATCTCTTGACTCCACAGAAGGCAGTGTTTGTGGGTGGCCTCCTAGAGCACATCAAATTCAATGTGGAACTTCGGGAGCCCCAGGACCTTCAGACGGCCGTACACCTGGCCAGTGCATTTGAACAATGGGCTATCATCAGTATGCCGGCTACGGGGCAGCATGGCGCTCAACCTCCCCAGCGCCCCTGGTTCCCAGCACCTCCCCGCCGCCGACTCCATCCAACTCCACTAGTAGCTGCAAGCGCGGCTGCTGTACCAGCAACAGCACGACTAGCGGCACCTGCTCGGCCTTTCCGCTGTTTGTCTCTAGCCGGGCAATTGGAGTGTCATCGCCAGGGCCTCTGCTACAACTGCGGCAAGCCATATGTCTGTGGCCATGTGTGTTCGCAGCTTTTCTATTCGGAATCAATGAATTTTCTCGATGAAGATGTTCCGACGGAGGTGCCTACGGTAGCAGCTTTCCAGGAGGATGCTACACTTCTAGAGGTTCCACATTAGAAGGTTGCCCAGCCCACCGTCTAACTCTATGCCATCGCCGGCATCCAGACTAAAAATGTCATGTTGCTGCCGGTCCATGTTCATGGCCACCGCCTTGTGGCGCTCCTCGACTCAGGTTCGATGCACAACTTCATCATCGCTGACCTCATGCGCCGACTACACCTTTCTACCGTGCCTCATCCTTCTATGCGGTGTCGGTGATAAACGGGACCGCGTGGCTTGTGAAGGGGTTACCTATAACATCGCTTGCTTCATTGGTGGCGAGGAGTTCATCGGTTGTTTCTGCATCAATCTCGGGGGGGTGGGGTCGATCTCATCCTAGGCGTCGAGTACCTCCGCACTTTGGGTTCTATCCTATGGGATTGAGGACCTGTGCATGAATTTCACTCATAGGGGCCAACATGTGGAACGGCCTAGGTTCCCCTCGCTGCGATATTCGGGAGCCAGCCACGCGTGCGGTCACTGTTGCTCCACGACAACCCCTTCTGAATCACCTCACTCCTACAAAAGTTTGGCCTGGTATTCGACGAGCCGCATGGGCTGCCATCGGCGGGCCCATATGACCACCGTATCCATCTACTTCTGGGTACCGCACCAGTGGCAGTTCGTCCCTACCGTTACCCACAGTTACAGAAGGATGAGCTAGAACGAGTGTGCAGTCATACCCGCACAAGGAATCATTAGGGCAAGCAAGTCCCCATTCTCCGTGTCCCATGCTGTTGGTGCACAAGGCAAATAACTCCTAGCGGTTCTACATCGGCAACCACACTCTCAACACCAAGACATCTTAAGACAAGTTTCCAATTCCAATGGTTGATGAGCTACTCGACGAGCTGCATGGCGCCATGTATTTCACTAAGCTGGACTTGCGCTCGAGCTATCATCAGGTGCGGATGCATCTTAACGACGCCATCAAAACGGTGTTCCGCACCCACCACGGGCACTTCGAGTTCTTGGTGATGCCTTTTGGCCTCTCCAACACACCAGCCACTTTCCAGGCCCTGATGAACGACGTGCTCCACCTCTACCTCCGCAGGTTCGTGCTGGTGTTCTTCGACGACATCCTCATTTATAGCTCTTCATGGGCAGAGCATTTGCAGCACATCAGCATCATCCTCGACGACTTACGAGTGCACCGGCTACACCTTAAGCTCTCCAAATGCTCATTTGGGGCATCATCAGTGACCTACCTCGGCCACGTCATTTCCGCACAGGGCGTCACCATAGCGTTGATAAGGTGGTCGCTGTGGTCTCGTAACGGACCCCATGGTCCGCCCATGGCCTGCGCGGGTTCTTGTTCTGGCTACTACAGGAAGTACATCCATGAGTTCAACATCATCGCAGCCCCGCTGACACGCCTCCTGTGCAAGGATGCGTTTGCCTGGTCCGATGAGGTAGATATGGAAATCCGGGCACTCAAGATCGCCCTGTCCACGCGTCTCGTGCTCCAGATGCCCAACTTCGACACGCCGTTCATTATCGATTGTGATGCGTCCGGTGCCGGGTTCAGTGTGGTCCTACACCAGGACATCGCATCGCTCGCCATCTTCAGCCGGCTGTTCGCTATACGTCATCTCAAGCTCGCGGCTTATGAACGTGAGCTGATTGGGCTCGTCCAGTCTTACGTCACTGGCACCCATACCTATGGGGGCGCCACTTTTTGGTTCGCGCAGATCACTATAGCCTCAAGTTTTTGCTGGACCAATGCCTCCCACCGTGTCGTAGCACCAATGTTCGGTTTCAATTTCACTGTCGAATATCGCCGCAAACGTTTTATCATGGTGGCGGATGCTCTTTCCCGGCGCGATGCGGAGGACGGCACAGCTCTAGGGGCGGCTGCTAATGTGCTGTCCACACCAACATTCACCCTCCTTGACGACATTCGTGTGGCCATATCAGCAGCCACGGACACACAACTTCTGCTCTAGCGCTTGCAGGTTGGTGCGCTGGACACACCCTAAGGGCGTCGAGGACAGGCTCCTGCTCCATGGTGCTCGCATCTTTCTGCCTGATCAGGATGACCTGCGCCATCAGGTGCTCCTCCTGGCTCACTCAGCATGCCATGAGGGGGTTCAGAAGACGCTCTACCAACTATGCTTGGACTTCTACATCCTAAGCAACCGTGCTCTGGTTTTCCAGCGGAACACGACAGAGGCCCCGCAGCCCGCTGGGCTGCTGCAGCCCCTCGATGTTCTGTCCCAGGTCTAGGTGGACATCTCGATGGACTTTATCGAGGGGTTGCCCAAGGTCAGTGGAAAATCCGTCATCCTCTCTGTAATTGACTGATTCTCCATGTAAGCTCACTTCATCGTCCTGGGCCACCCCTACAGCGCTGCCTCAGTTGCACGTGCCTTCTTCGACGGTATCGTTCGTCTACATGGGTTCCCTTCTTCAATCAGTTACAGGGACCTGGCCTTCACTTGCCATGTGTGGCATGACCTATTTAATATGGCGGACATTTCTTTTCATGTGAGCACGACCTTCCATCCATAGACAAACGGTCAGTCTGAGGTCGCCAATAATTTGGTGTGTCACAGGTGACCGACCGCGTGTGTGGGGTGGACTCGTTGCCCTGGGCTGAGTACTGCTACAACTCCTCTTTCCACATGGCCCTATGCGCTACACCATTTGAGGTCATCTATGGTTGGCCACCACCAGCCTGCTGCCCTACATGGCTGGGTCAGCCCAGACGGACACGGTAGATGGCCTTCTCCGGGATTGTGACGAGATGCTTCCTGAGATCCGTGAGCGACTTCTCCAAGCGCAACAGCTGTCCAAGAAATATTATGACGCGTCTCACCGTGACCGGGAGTTTGCTGTTGGGGATGGGGTATGGTTGTGCCTTCTTCACCGCACTGCCCAGTCCCTTGAGCCCCACGCCAAGGGGAAGCTTAGTCCTCGCTATGCTGGTCCGTTCCAAGTGCTGGAGCGCATCGGCCGGGTAGCCTACTGCCTACAGCTTCCAGAGGGCGTCCGCCTGCATGACGTCTTTCGGGTGGGTTGCTTAAATCCCACAAGGGTGATCCCCCATCAGCGTCTGCTCCTCTGTAGCTGACTTCGCATGAGCGCTACTTCGGCGCGACGTGTGGCATGTGCTTGTCAAATGGCATGGCATGCCCGAGGAGGAAGCAACTTGGGAGCCTCTTTAGCGTCTTCGTGACTTCTATCCCGCTTTCTAGCTCAAGGATGAGCTATTTGCGCAGGCGGGGAGAGATGTTATGACCGGCATCTAGTATATTAGGCGATGACACGCAATAGGAGGTTAGGAGGCGCACATGAGATGGGGTGCCTAGATTAGATGGGTTCCTGGCCCAATTATCTTTATTATTTCAGTATTTAGTATTGGTTCCAATAGGTTAGTTATTTATTAAGAAAGGACTCTTAGAGGGGAATATATATATTATAAACCTTATTCGAGGGATTAGGAAGAAAGCAATTTATTTGTTTCCGGCTTCCTTCAGAGAACCAGGAAACCCTAACCGCCTATTTCTTCTTCTTCCTTGCGCTGGAATCACGGCGCCGATCCGTCGCGATCTCGCACCCCTACAACCTTCACAGGGATCTGTAATCCTATCAGCATGTGTAATCTTGCTGTGATGTAGGAATGGACATACTTAGGTTATTATTTCCTGAATGGAAGTGAGAACATACTGAAAATAATATTTATCATGTTTTCTCCTGTTACAAAAATAACCTTTCCATTTTTGGATATTTTAGAAGATAATGTGGAAACTGAACAAATCAATTGCGAAAGAGTTGCTGCCAGCAGAACCTGCAGATTTAGCAATAGAACCATGGTGGGGCGTTCGATTTGTCAACTTCACATTGGAAGAATTTAAGGTTAGATCCATCTATGGTGATTTTTACTTTTGTTGAGTAAGGACATTGCAATTTGACAGAAAAAAATACAATGCTGTCATTCCTATCATGTAAAGTATACATTATTGGTTCTCCATGGAAGAAAATAATACACTAGTAGCTTACATCAGTGGTAACTGATGCGCTACTTTACTGTAGAAGCTTTCCGAAGATGAGACATCAGCAATAGACAAAATATGTAAGGAGGAAGTCAATTCATATGTTCTATTTGATCCGGAGGTAGTATGGGGCCTTCATAGGAGAGGGATGGTGTACTTTGATGTCCCTGTTTATCCTGAAGATCGTTTCAGAGGTACGGAGCGTCAACAAGCTTTGTCACTGTTTAATTCTATATATGATTTCACAACTTGGGCCCATTTTAAAACCATTGCCATGTGGGGCCCATATGGCCATATTCATCCGCACAGCTGGCTCTTTTTTGTTTTTTGTTTTTTTTTGGCTGAAAAAATGTCAGGAAGAAGCTTGAATATATCCTGCTGTTTCTTGAAAGGAATATTTCGACCATAAACACCTTAGGTCTCTTATTTATTGTAGCCAAACATCTATTTGGGATGCTTCAGTTTTGAATTCATACCATCACTTCAGTTTCCAGGCTTGAAGGTTTTGTTTCAAACAAGGATCAGTCCTATGAAGATCCAATTGAAGAGTGAGTAGTTTCCTTCAGTAGTCTTCTGTGAAACTGTAATGAACTACATTCCCTATTTAACTGTAGTCAATTGCTAGATTTTTCTGTAGCTGTTAAAATCAGTGTACGACTTTTTATACTGCAGGTTACTATATGCTGTATTCGTTGTATCAAGTGAAAATGCTACGGTTGCTGAATTGGCTACAACTTTACAGGCTGACCTTTATCAGCTCCAGGCAGCTGCATCATTTGCTTGTCGACTAGGATGGGCTGTAAAGCTTTTGGATACCGACTCTGTTCTTAGGGATTCAAGCACTCCTGCATTGTCCAATAATATTCTTAGTGATGAAGATGAAAGTTCACGTACAAGTATCACCTCAGAAAAGTCTGGTCATGAGTTGCTTAGTAATGATTCTGATGGACACAAGAAACACTCTGGGATGGCTTATGTGGGCTTCATTGTAGATGCTAATGTAACTTCATACTTAATGATGGGTTCACTGTCTCCAGGTTAGATTCCCTTGCAATTGCATAGTAGATATTTCACATTGTAAAGCAGAAATCTCTGCAATATCACTAATATCTAATGAGATGTTCCTAAACTTTCTAATTGACAGTATAGTTGTCAAAATGCTTACACAACTCCACAAAACTTTTCAAAAAAGTGGCATAATGGACTAACGCTATCTCACTAACCTGTTGCAGGTTTGAAGTCACATGCTGTAACACTATATGAGGCAGGCAAACTTGGTGATTCTTGTATTGCTGATTTATGCAATGATCTAGCCAGTTTGGAGGGAAAACGGTTTGAAGGTGTGCTGCAGGAATTTGCAAATCATGCTTTTAGCCTTCAATGCTTTCTTGAGTGTTTCTTGTCTGGCGGAACTTCAAATGAAACAAGTGACCTGACTAGTGAAGCAAATAATCAGGAGAGCTCTACGCAGGACGATTTAGATACTACTTATACTAAGGAAAACAAAGAAAATGATGGTGTTGATAATGCTATTGAAAACTCAATTCAAATTTCAGAATCCTCTGATGGTGGTCAACAGGAGGAGTTGTCACCGCAGGATCACAGAATGGGTGATTCTGATGCCGCAGATGTGAATGCATCATCATCTTCAACTATTGTATCTGAAGGCAAGGAAAGCATACTCAAACACGATTTTAACAACATTCAGGCTGCAAAGCTGTGTGCTTCTGCCTCAACTGGTAACTGTCCATTGTCGAAGAGTAAAAAAAGTTACCGAGTTAACATTCTTCGCTGTGAGAGCTTAGCTTCTCTGGCCCCATCAACACACAAGAAGACTACTTGCTAGGGACTATGACATTGTAGTGTCTATGATCCCTCTTCCATCTTCGTCGGTTCTACCCTGCCCATCTGGACTAGTACATTTTGGTCCACCTTCTTACTCTTCAATGACACCTTGGATGAAACTTGCATTGTATACATCAGGGACTTGTGGCCCAATATCTGCCGTTTTTATGAAGGGGCAGCGATTGAGGCTGCTGCCTGAACCATTAGCCAGCTGCGAGAAGGCACTGATATGGTCTTGGGATCAATCTGTGGTGGGAGGACTAGGGGGCAAGTTTGAAGGGAACTTAGTGAAAGGAAATCTTCTTTTGCATTACTTGAACTCAATGACAAAACATTCTGCTGTCATAGTGCAGCCATTAAGCATAGATGATCTTGATGAAACAGGAAACATTATCACCATGGATGTCCCGTTGCCATTGAAAAATGCCGATGGGTCAATCTCATCCACAATAGTAGGCACTGACTTGCCGGAGAAACAAGTCTCAAATCTGATTTTGTTACTAGAAGACTTGTCCAGTAAAGTTGAGTTGAGCACAGTTGGGTACCTCCGATTACTAAGGCTTCACAAGGTAAATGAATCCCACGAAACTCCAGAGGATGAAAGTTTTGAATGGGTGCCTTTGACCATAGAATTCGGCATCCCTTTGTTTAGTCCACAGTTATGTGAAAAGATCTGTGGAAGGGTGGTTGAGTCGCAAATGCTTCAAAAGGATGATATCACTGAACATTATGAGACAATGCAGAATGTGAGGAAGAGGCTAAGAGAGTTGTGCACCGAGTATCAAGCAACTGGTCTGACAGCAAGGCTATTTAATCAGCGGGGAGGCTCAAAGAACAACTCCCCACGCAAACTAGTGCAAATCGTAAGTGGCAGATGGAGTCCATTCCATGATCCGTCTACGCCCACTCATTCCAGTCCCCCTGCTGAACAAGACAGAGCAAAACCAGCAGCAAGACGACAGAGATGCTTCACCGAAGTTCTGAGCTTTGATGGGAGCATCCTCAGGTATATATTTTCTTAGGACTGAAGGACATTATTCAGCTTCTGTGCGCGTGTGTGTTCTCGTATGATTCTTGTAATCCTAATTTTGTTGACTCGTTGTCATGCTTTTGGATCTCGATAGGTCATATGCACTCACCCCCGTGTATGAGGCTGCCACAAGATCGGTCTCTGAAGAGCAACCAACCACACCTGCAGCGAAACCGGATCATGAGGATGCCAACACCAAGGATGTGGCCTTACCAGGAGTCAATCTGATATTTGATGGAGCTGAGTTGCACCCATTTGACATCGTTGTCTGCCTTCAAGCTCGCCAACCTCTCATTGATAGCCGAGGCATCGACAACATCATTGGCAATGAAATAACGAGTCCATTACTAATACATTTTCTGTAGGTGACGGGGTTCAGTAGTATTTGTCATTGCATTCTTTTTGCTGATATATGCAGAATTGCTTGAAGGGGGCTTCTCAAAGCAGGCATTTTTTAAAAGCTTGCTGCAAGGACCTTTTTTGCACTAGCGTTATAGGTTCTCTTGGTTCTTATACAGTACAGTATACGGATACCTTCTATTACACTACGAGATGTGAATGTGACTAGTACTCATAGTTGCTTATTTGATCTTTGTAGCCGTTTTTATTGTGGCAAATGCAATCTATGTAATTCGTCTAGAAAATTATTCGTATCGAATGCTCCAGTGACGGTATAAAAAAAACTAAAGCTTCAGTTTCACTGCAAGCTCCAAGTGCTGTCGTCCAAATCTATGCCATTTGTTAGCATAACACAAGTTATTTTCCTTCAAGCATGATGGTTTGAACTTTGAAACAGCATCAAGGACAATCGGCGCAGCTACAAATGCTCCATCATCGTCGATGGTAGCTTAATCTACAATAGGTTGTACATGTTTGGTTAATTGTAACTGACCTTTAGTAGTTCATCTCTTCACCTTCTTGCTGGCGGAAAAGATGCTTGCGTGATCCTAAAAGTAGACCCAAGTCTCGATTACTTATCCCACATCTCCTAAAAATCTATCTATATATATATATATATATATATAGAGGTGGTCTTCTATCATTAGTAGTGTATCCGGGTCTTCTATTATTAGTAGTGTAGCTAATTCTTCTTCTCCCCGGCATATAACTATCATCTCTCCGTTCTAAATTATAAGATATCTCAAGAATCTTGGAGAGTCGAAGTATCTAAAGTTTGATCAAACTTATATGACAATATAATGACATTTATGATGTCAACTAACTATCATTAGATTCTTTATCAATTATGTTTTTATAATACGTCTATTTCACTACCAGAAATGTGATGGTTTATGACAAAACGTGTGTCATAAATCATGTGTCTTATTCCATGGTTTGTGAGAGAAGTGCTTTATGACATTCTATGAACTGATAAACGTCATAAATCATGGAATAAGGCGCATGGTTTATGACACGTTTTGTCACATTTTGTCATAAACCATCACATTTCTTGTAGTGATTTGATGTTATATATCTTTATAACTTTCTCTATAACTCTCCAATATTCTTGGAGTGTCTTATAATTTGAGATAGAGGGAGTGCCTTTAAGGCAAAACTTTGGGTCACTCTAACTAGCTAGCGCGATTAGCACACCTAAGTACCATGGGTCGGCATCCTTCGATACGATCATTGATTATAAAGAGGGCTTGTACAATTCATTGGTTTCATGTGTACATATTATTATTCACTTGTAGGTATAAATGTGTAAGTACAAGTACATTAAAGTTGAACTATCACTTCGATCATCTCTATTCCAATGGTACTTCATTAGGAAGGTCAGAACTCATTCATCTGAAGCACGACCAAGGTAAATGAGGACTTGATGAAAAGTTTGTTTGATAAATTTCAAATAGATCTGGTTCCACCTTAATATCACGTTGGCAAAAACTTCAAATCATCAAGACATGACGTGACTATTTCTGTCAAGAGCTACATCGTCGTTATGGACTTGTTATTCACCCTTAAGACCCTAGCCCAAGTTGAAGTATGCCCGATATTCGGAAAAAAAGTTGAAGTATGACCCAATGTGACAGAGAACACACTAAGAAAGTCCTTGGACACCCCCTTAACCACCACCTAAGGAGGTCAGCAAGAGCGTCCAAGCCAAGTTGGAGGGTTCATCCATGTGAAGTTTGAGTTCATCTTAGGTTTTAGTAGCAGCAGTCTGTAGTAAAACGAATGACTAGTTGAATATTAACTATGTTTCCGACCAAACATATGGATAGAAAGATAATTTGATAAGGAAACAAGTGAAAGTGGCCTTACATGAAAATTTCTTCAAAATCAATGGGGATCATCGAAATAAGTTGACGTCCAAACACCACGTTGGCATGTTTTGGGTTGTTGGGCCCTGTAGCGTGTTAGGACACCACATGGACGTGAATGGGAGTCCTTGGACGCCACTTAGCCTATATATTTAGTAACCGCCCCCAAAGTTAGGGTTTGGGTTTTGCTTTAGATTAATCTATTTTTAAACAATTGTCGTTTTCGGTTGTAAAATCTCACATTGAGATCTAATCATACATCTACATGTTGTCACTTTATTTGAGTTGTATCTTATCTTGTTCTTGTCTGTGTTCTTCAATTCACAACATCAATTAGCCTTCTTGGTAAGGTCAACCGGATTGTGACACACTTGATAACGAGAGGAGACATGGTGCTAAGGTTGCAGAGTTTGAGTCTTTGTGGTCTAAAGCCAGATCGCTCTATCAAATCAATAGTTATGTTGAACCTGATGAAAGATCGCAAATATTGTCCCTGTCGACGAAATATGCGTCGTAGTCTACCTAGGGGGTACCCCACGGTAGTAGATTGTAGGCGGAGGTGTGGCGACGGCGATCAAACGTAACACAAAGAGTGTAACACGACGATTTAGACAGGTTCGGGCCGGCAAATCACCGTAATACCCTACGTCCTGTGTTTTGGTGGCTGGATTGATATGAATATTAGGTTACAAGACCCGTAGATGTGATCTAGGGGATTGTAGAGGGATGTCTTGGAGGGGGTCCCCTGTCCCTCCTTATATATGCCAAAGGAATAGAGTTACAAGTAAAGTAGCCAATATGGTACTATTCGTGCGGTGCACATCGTGTGCCGCACGTCTACGTCTTGTTGGCCGGGCCATCTTCTGGTCATTAGGTCCATTAGGTCCCTGAGGATATGCCAAGGTAATATCCCCAACAGTCCCTATCAAGGTGGTAACCAAAGCTTTAGGTATACCATCAGGTTCTCATTTTACATTTAGTTTGAGTGTTTTTGCCTTAGTCTCATAGTCCACTATCATATTTGTTTCCTGACCTAGAACCATTTGTGTCATAGCATTTGCATAATTCAATTTTAGAGTTCGCTGTATTGAGTTTATGTGCTAGGTCAAGGCTGGTTTACATTATGTTTGAGACGTATTTGTGTGATCCATCCATTGTTTTTCATCATCCGAAGCCATCATCGAAAGATTTGCATCTTGTATCCACGTAAAACCATAGTTTGGACTGCCTTCCATAAAATAATCGTAACTTTTGCATTTGAACTTGAAACATGATGCAATTTATATCCGTGGAGAACACCAGAAAAGTTTAGATCTGTTTCATCCCAACAAAGTTGGGTTCGTAAAAATTAGATTTTCAAAATTCAGTTAGGAAAATCAAGTTTCTGGGTCGGACAAGTTTTTGCATTCTAACAAAACCCTAATTTTATTATGGCCGCATCTTATATCCAATTGAGCTCAATTTTTTTTGTGGTGTGTTCTTGTGTGCTCTTTGCTGAGAAAAAATATCAAAAGCGTGAAATAGAAAAAGCCTAAACAAAAAAAGAAAAAAGTAGTAAAAGAAAAGAAAAGAGAAGAGAAAAGGGTGTTCACTCTCTTGTTTGTCATAACTGGTGGTAGGAACACATATAGGCCAACAACTAGGACATGTGATATGGATATTTATTCAATGTTGCTAGTTGGTACTCACTTGTGTGACACATACATATTGTTGTTCTTTATGTGTCTTCCAAGCTCTATTAACTTGTAAGAACTTGGTAAGGCGTGTGAGAGAGTGTTTCCATCGACCCACAAATAGTTTATAGGTTATTTATTTTGATTGCTTACAATGCCAAACAATGAGTTTCTTTTTAAGAGTGATATGTAGGACATTATGGACTGACTATCTACAAGGATGGATAAAATAATTGCAAAAGTTGGCACTACAACGTGCACACAACCATCCTCCTTTGCTGCTACAACGATATCATCACCGCCACCTTCTGCTTTTACTACAGAGTTAGTACAACAAGTGCTCAATTTTCAAATGGAGAAGGCGGAGCAAAAACCAGTTCAACAACTTATTCCAAACATACATTGTTGTGAAAATGACATTGTCGCATTATGATTAATGGTGAGATTTGCAATAATCTTGAAAGCTTAGAGATGGTTGACTAGCTTGGTCTGACCACAAAGCTACATCCATATTCATACTACATCCAATGGGTAAATTCTTGGGATAAGATACTGGTAACTGAAACTGCACGCATTGAGTTTTCCATTGGTGCTTACAAGGATAGTGTAGATTTTGGCATAGTATTTATGGAAGCTTTGGATATCTGGAAATAATGTTCATCATATTTATCCACATGTTTATACCTATGACTATTGCTGAAAGTTTAAGAGAAGATCTCATGAGAGCAGAGAGAAGAAAGAATGTGCCTTTTAGAAAACAATGAGTTATTTCTGATGTCACAATACCTTTATCTAAATATATTTTTTTAACAAAGAAGATATTATTTTGCCTCATGTTGGAACTAATATTTTGCGGTCTGTATCCAAAAAAGTAAAAAAAAGATAAAGAACATGTAATTGTCTCAGGTAAGAGCTCTCTTGATGTGCTGAATTTGTCCACCATTGATGATTGTCCTATTGATATTTGTGATAAAGTGAAGTTGAATGATAACACTTTTGTTATTCTTGTGCCACAACTATGAAAGAATTTTTTTTGTATTGGAACAAAATATTATTGCTAAAAGTAAACAATTTCTTCCTATTGCCATTGAAAAAGATGAGTTTAAATTATTATCTTATTTAGATACTTTGAGTTATATTAAGTTTGTTACTCTATGTGCTCTTAGTACTTTGGAAGAGAAATTTAAATATGATGAATTTTCATGGTTGTCTACATGTATAAATCATTTCATTGGCAAATATAACTGTTAATGAGAGTATATGGTACACCAAGTTTATATTTGTTCAAATATGAAATCTCTTTTTATTGTGCATAAATATGATGAACTAGAGGACTATAATAGCTATAATCATGTAATGTTAAGTCTCCCTAGTTTGGTTATCAAGAAACATATTAAATTTCAAGATGTTGAATAATATTTTCTAATACCTACAACATGTCCTCCACCTAAACTCAAATCTAGAACGGTTTGCTATCAAGAAGGGGAAGATGATGAGGAAAAGATACCTTCATATACGACCATTGATTTTAAGGTAAACTCGTTCCTACAGTTACATAGTGATTTTTTGTACAATTCAGTTGGTTCCACATGTACATGTCACTATTTTCTTGTAGATATGAATGTGTATCAATGTGTAGGTCCATTAAAGTGGAACAATCACTTCATCAGTAGTCCGATCGTGCTTTATTGGGATGGCCATAACTCATCCATCTGAAGTGCGACTAAGGTGAATAATAACTTGATGAAAAGCTTGTTTGATAAAATTTCAAATATATCTAGTCCCACCTTAATATCACGTTAGCAAGAGCTTCAAATGATCAATACATTTTGTCACTATTTCTGCCAGGAGCTACATCACCGTCATGGGCTTGTTATTCACCCTTGAAACCCTGGCCTAAGTTGGATCATGCCCCAAGAAGATGTAGAACACACCAAGGCAGCCCTTGTATGTCCTCCCTCTTGGCCACCACCTTCAAAGGTCAACAAGGGCATCCAAACCAAGTTGGAGGCCCAATCCATGCATGTGAAGTTTGAGTCCATCTCAAACTCTAGGAACAGTCTGCAGTAAGATAGATGCCCGAGATGTATACATACTCCACTTACGATGAAACACATATAGATGTAAAGATAATTTGATAAGAAAACTAATAGGAGTGGCCTCATATAAAATTTCTTTAAGAATCAACAACAATCATCTTAACGTCCAAAATCTATCAAGGCGTTGTGTTGGCTTTTTATGGGTCGTTGGGCCTTGTAATGTGTTGGCAGTGGTGGAGGCAAGTATCTGGTGAGCCTTGGCAGCCACCATATTTAAATATATAAAAAGGCTGTACATGTGGCCACCAACATGCAAGTCTGCCATGGTAGTTTGATGCCTACGGGGCCTGCACGTGTGGCCTGGTGGGCTCCGCTCCATGCCTTCCCTATGCCTCCACTTGATGGGCCTCTCGTGTGCTTGTTTTCCTCTCCATTGCCAAGATTTATACCTAAATAAAGCTTTATTATGGATACGTATTTGTTCTAACAATCTTTATTTGGTGAGGTATTTTAGTACCAATGTTTTACTTTTGGATTTCTGTTATATTTGCTTACCACAAAGTAATAGGCATATTTAGATAATGTCCTGATACATCTTTACATAGTTAATAGTTATATTATACACATTTGACCTTTACAAACCCGCCACACCTAGAAAACATTTCTACCTCTACCACTGTGTGTTGGGACATCATATGGACGTGAATAGGGTCTTTGGACACCTATTAATGTCTTTGAACAATCGTCGTTTTTTGGTTTGTAAAACCCCACATTGAGATCTTAATCATACATATGCAAATTATCACTTTATTTGAGTGTCATTTTATCTTGTTCTTGCAACCTTGCTTGTGATATTCGATTCGCAGCAGGGATTAACCTTCTTGGTGAAGTCTAACAAGATTGTAACATGGTTAATAACTAGAGAAGATGTGGTGTAAAGGTTATAGGATCCGAGTCCTTGTGAACTGCAGCCAAATTGATGTGTCTCTCTACCAACTCGATAGTTATCTTGAACCTGACTGAAGATCGGGAACCTTGTTCTCATTGCCTTATGGGAGAGCATGTTATGTACCCATGTAAAACAACAAATGAAAGGCTGGACGTTTGGTCAGCCCATATCCAAGCGCGACAGAGGCAGCACACACATCCCACATACAAAAGCAATTGTTGGGCTATAGCTAACATAGCAAATGTCCAGGTTACATTACGTTCGGTTTAAAAAGTACATGGTTGGTAACAATACCTAAAAATTTGGTAACATTTTGCTGGAGCATTTATTTTGATTTTGGTTGGCACCACTATACTGCATACAATAAGATCTACAAAACTAGATCCACAGTACATATATTTGAATATAACATTTAAAAAAATGACATCTTATGTTTTTATACAGTAGCTCCTGACGTATTAAATATGAAGCAATTTATATGGTCCTTTTAGTCTTAGTTTTAATTTTTTCTTTTTTTCCCGGTTGTCACTTTTAGTTTCTTTTTTATTTTTACCTTTTTGTATTTTTGAAAATAATAAGTTTTTTTTCATTTTGTATTTTTCAACTTAGTTTGCTGGTTGACAGTTTTAGTTTTTTGTTTTTATTGTGTTTACTTTAGTTTTTATTTGTCATTTTTAGTTTAGTGTTTTCGTTGTCAATTTTAGTTTCAGTTTCTTTTAATTTTAGTTTCAATTATTTTAGTTTTAGTATTTTAAATTTTCATGTGTTTGGAATTAATTTATGATATCTTGCTACTTGCTCAAAATATAACTTGCTACATAGTTTGAAGTTAAGCTTGCCACACACAATCTGAAATGTTTCTAGTAATTTCAGTTTTAGTATTATGTTTCATTTTGGCATTTTAGTGTGTCTACTTTAGTTTTCAGTTATTTTTTTCAATTCCAGTTCAATTTCAGTTTCAGTTTCTAGTAGTTATTGTGTTTTAACTATCTATTCTTCATTGTGTCTACTTTGGTCCTCGGTTTGTTTTTCTCAATTTCAGATCAATTTTCTGGTTGTCAATTTTACTTTTAGTTTCTAGTAGCTATTTTAATGGTTTTATTTTCTTCCAGGTTCAAATATCTTTCTAAATCATGTTTTATTTTTATTGTTTCTTTTTTTTTCATAATATTATTTCCCCTGGTTGGAAGCTAGTCATATTTCCTAGTGAATGCCCTAGTTTGGTTTTGGTTAATTGATGAAAAAAAATTGCACTAACCCTATGTCTAAGTGTGTAGATAAGCGAGGATGATTGAATTTAAGTGATGGAGTTAGGTGGTGATCATGACGATGATGATGACGACAATGTGTTCGTCAAGTGCTCCACATTTGGAAAAAAATAATGAGAAAACAAAAATAGGCTCAAGGAAAAGGTATAACCATAGTGAAAGGTCCTATGCGATGACTAGAGGGGGTGAATAGCCTAATTTAAAAACTACAACAACAACTTGACAACAAGTTAGAATAACAAGAAGCGAATCGAGTTTTGCACTGGCCTAGTGGGTGAAGCGAAGCCACCTATCCAACAATTGCTAGCCTAATATAATTCTAAGTCACACAAGAGCTACACAAGCTACACAAGACTAGAACTACTACTAGAGCTAGCTATCTACCACTAGGGAAACTACACAACTAGCACAACCTAATAGTTATACTAAGCAAGAAAAGAACTAAGAGAGTGGAAGAGAGGTGAGATAGTTGTTTTACCACCGTGTAGAGTAGGGATGAACCAATCAAGTAATCACCAAGAAATCCAATCAATCACAATGAGAGACAATGGTTGACACTTGATTTTTCTCCTAGGTTCAATAGTTTGCCAACTAGCTAGTCCCCGTTGTGACGAGTCACTCACTTGGAGGTTCACATGCTAATTGGCATCACACGCCGAACCCGTCATCGGGTGCCGCACAACCAACACAAGATGAGGCTCACACAATCCACACACAATCCAATAGAGTTGTCTTTGTGATCTCCCACGGGGAATGCACAAGAACCCCTCACAAATCTTCCGGTGGCGGCGAAAAACAATCAACAACTCTTCTCGAACCACCTCCGCTGCTCAAAACCGTTTAGGTGATGGCAATCACCAAGAGTAACAAGAAATCCGCAGCGAGAACGCCTCCCAAGTGCCACTAGATGCAAACTATATGCGAAAATGCACTTGGATCACTCAATCTGTTTTGGATTATCACTAACCAAGCATGGAGATGAGTGGGATGGAGTGTGCTCAGCTCAAGAGGATCTCAAGATGATCAAATGTGTGATAGAGAACACCCCAAGCCAGCCACCAACTATTTATAGCACTCCCCCAAATGAGCTAGCCGTTATACTCAAAACGTGTCCATCGAACACTCGGTTATGTTGCAACAGACGCTCCATCGCAGCATCCGACGCCTTGTCAGAACTAGCCATTTGAACCAGAAATTTCCCGCACGGAAACTTTACGGCCAACGGACGCACCGTCGCTCGGCAATGGACGCTGGGAGGCAGAGTCCGATGCAAACTCGTTGCTCTCGGGTTTCTAGAAAAACATTTCAAATAAATCGACGGATGTTGCCCAACGTCCAACGCCATGCTAACAGACGCGTCCGATGGCTTTCGACCCTCTCTAGAACCTTACTGTACTGCCATCGGACGCTGCTAGGGTTTCACCCCAGCCGATGCCTGCGTCTGATGCGACGGACAACGTCTGATGCCCTGCACCCGAGCGTCTGTCGTCCAGATAAGTGTTCTCTCAACTTCAAACTTTTCCACCCTTGCTCCAAGGTGCCAAACACCAAGTGTACTCCTTAGTGTGCAGGTTTTGGCATGTTTTACTTGTCATTAGGCAGGGTGTAGTTCACTAGGTCCTAAATGCACATGCAATATAAATAACACCTAGTGGCACTTGACAACCGCAATCACTTTTGCATTTCCCCTCTTAATAGTACGGTTGTCTAACCTAAATGTGATCACACTCTCTAAGTGTCTTGATCACCAAATGGAAAAACCCTAGCAAATACCTTTGCCTTGATCACCTTGGGTTCCATCTACTCTTCAAGTGTGAGCTCTCCCTTACTCATCCATGAACTTGTGGCTCTTCTCCTAGCCACCTTGCTTGCTCCATCACTTGATCAACTTCATTATATGTACTATACCTATTCATCCACTTAGAGCTAGGTTAGTACTTAGGTTTCATCAATTGCCAAAACACTAGAGATCTCTCAATCTCCCCCTTTTGGGTAATTGATGTCAACCCAATATAAAGATATGAAATATGATTTTGATTCAACTTGAAATGCTTGTCCAAGCAAAAATATCATAAAAGAAAATGGACAATCATTTCAAAGTTGGTTTGATAGTGTTTACTCCCCCTACATATGTGCGCTTCTATGAATATGAGTCAAAGCTTAGCGCATATTCCTAGATTGAAATTTTCGAGGGGTGAACATCTAGCAAACTATGACATGATGCTAAGGTTTAGGAGATAGACTTTTAAGCGTGATACCAATTGGAGTGTGTCTTTCATACATCCCTTAGCAACATGGTTAGCTTGATACCAATTGGAATACATACAAAAGATCTAGAAGGTTATCTAGCTAACTCTTATGCATGCTAAGATGGCTAGAGGATTATAGAATCATCAAAACTCACCACTTAGCATACACCACACAAGCATGTCATTTTGAATAAAAAACAATGCAAGCAAGCATATGTGTGAATGCACAACCAAATGCAACAACTTGTTCATAGGCTTACTCCCCCTACTTGTGTGCTCAAATTTTAATTTATCATTTTCAGAATCTCCCCCTTTGTATCTTCATATTTTATATCACAATTCACAATTTCCCCCTGGATTCTCTCCCTAGATTTGTCTCCCCCTTTGGCATCAAATACCACAAAGGGAAACCACTAGTTAAGGAGGTGGGGTGATATCCATATTAAGTTCAATCTAGATCAATTGTCCTAAATAATTAACATGGTTTAAACAAAGGATAAGCTTCTTCACACGTCTTGCAGTGGTTATCTTATCCATGTTGGTTAAATATCAAGAGCAAGTAGTCTAGACTAAACATGTGAGGTTGAAAGCTTATCAACATGTCATATGTTACCACTAGATCAATCAAGACATAGGAGAAATAGTGGCATCATATGTACATACAAATCATTTGTTTTTCATGAATGAGCCTGAAAGAAACAAAAGTGATGTCTATATGTTCTACACAAGTCTAGCAAAGGATGAATGCATATGCCAATCAATTGTACCTTGCTATCTTGGAGTAGAGGCATGTCATATAAGTGGGGGTGCATCAATGCATGTTGGAGAAATCCAAGATGTTCAACTCATTCCTTAACATGCAAAACCTTTTCTCATCAAGTGGCTTGGTGAATATGTCGGCTAATGGATCACCGGTGCCCACATTGTCAATTGATATGTCACCCTTTTATTGATGATCTCTTATGAAATGATGTCTCACATCTATGTGCTTTGTTCTTGAGTGTTGGATGGAGTTGTTTGTAAGCTTCACTGCACTTTCATTGTCACATAGCAAAGGAACCTTCTTGAACATGATTCCATAGTCATTCAATGTGGCCTTTATCCATAAAAGTTGTGCACAACAACTCCCCGCACTAATGTATTCGACTTCGGCGGTAGAGAGTGCCACACTATTTTGCTTCTTGGATGACCATGAGACTAATGATCTTCCCAATAGTTGACATGTTCCACTAGTGCTCTTTCTATCAACCTTGCATCCCGCATAATCGGAGTTCGAATATCCAATCAACTAAAATCTTGACCCCTTGGGATACCACAATCCAATGTCTTGTGTATGCTTCAAATATCTCAATATTCTTTTTGTGGCTTTCAATAGACTCTCTCTAGGAGATACTTGAAACCTTTCACACATGCAGACACTAAACATGACATCCGGTCTTGATGCGGTCACATAGAGTAAGCTTCCAATCATAGACCGATAGAGTGTTTGCTCAACCATCATGCCACTTGTATCACTATCCAAATGTCCATTAGTCCCCATAGGAGTACTAATTCCTTTAGCTTCTTCTAACCCAGACTTCTTGATCATATCTTTGATGTACTTGCCTTGACTCACAAATGTACTATTCTTCATTTGCTTGATTTGAAGTCCAAGGAAGTAACTAAGTTCACCAATCATTGACATTTAAAATTCATTTGCCATCATCTCCCAAAACTCTTTACAAACTTCTTGATTTGTAGACCCAAAGATAATGTCATCCACATAGATTTGCAAGACAAACAAGTCACTTCCAATCTTCTTTGTGAATAGGGTGGTGTCAACCAAACCAATCTTGAATCCCTTTGAGAGGAGAAAACTTCTCAATATCTCATACCATGCTCTAGGTGCTTGCTTTAATCCATAGAGGGCTTTCTTGAGCTTGTATACATGGTTGGGCTTCTTTGCATCTTCAAAACCGGGTGGTTGCTCAACATATACTTCCTCATTGATAGACCCATTCAAGAATGCACTCTTGACATCCATTTGGTACAACTTGATGTTATGTGCACAAGCATAGGCCAATATAATTCTTATTGCCTCTAATTTTGCCATCGGAGCATATGTTTCCCCAAAGTCAAGACCTTTCACTTGAGAGTAACCTTGTGCAACTAGTCTTTCTTTGTTCCTCACCACTATTCCATCTTGATCTTGCTTGTTCTTGAATACCCATTTTGTTCCAATAACATTGTGATTCCTTAGTCTATCCACTAGTTCCCAAACTTGATTTCTTGTGAAGTTGTTAAGCTCTTCATGCATAGAATTGATCCAATACACATCCTTTAAAGCTTCATCAATCTTGGTTGGCTCAAATGATGAGACAAAAGAGTAATGCTCACAAAATGAAGCCAATATTGATCTTGTTTGCACACCACTTTGAATTCCACCAATGACTTGATCTAATGGATGATCTCTTGCAATATTGATCGGTTGAAGCACTTGCATGTGTATGTTTTGAGCATTCGGTTGAGATGATGATGGACTAGCCTCTTGTTGATCTTGTACTTGAGCTTCACTAGCACTTTCTTGATCTTGAGTTGGAGAACCACTAGCTTCTTCATTTGTTGGAATGGTCACTTGATCTTCATCTTCATCTTGCACTTGTCTTGGTCTAATGTCACCAATATCCATATCCTTCATTGCATGGACAAACTTTTCACCTCTCACATCATCTACGTTTTCTTCTTCATCTTGAGAGGCTTGAGTTTCATCAAATTCCACATCATGCACTTCCTCAAGAAGACCACTAGCCAAGTTCCAAACTCTATAAGCCTTGCTAGATGTAGAGTAACCAAGTAGAAATCCCTCATCACATTTCTTCTCAAACTTGCTTAGCCTTGTGCCTTTCTTCAAGATATAGCATTTGCACCCAAATACCCGAAAATAATCAATATTTGGATTTCTTCCATTCATAAAATCATATGGAGTTTTCTCAAGCATTCCATGACAATAGAGACGGTTGCTAGAGTAGCAAGCCGTATTGATAACTTTGGCCCAAAAGGAATGGCTAACATTGTATTCACTCAACATTGACCTTGCCATGTTAATCAAGGTTCTATTGTTTCTTTCAACTATCCCATTGGATTGAGGAGTGTACTTTGGAGAGAATTGATGGTTGATTCCAAAGTCATCACATAATTCATCAACTCTTGTATTCTTGAACTCACTCCCATTATCACTTCTTACTTTCTTGATAGTTGTTTCAAACTCATTTTTGGAATCTCTTGACAAATTACTTGAAGATATCAAAAGTGTCACTCTTGTCACTCAAGAAGAATACCCATGTGTATAGTGTGAAGTCATCCACTATCACAAATCCATACTTGTTTCCTCCAATACTTGTGTATGTTGTTGGTCCAAAGAGATAATTGTGCAATAGCTCAAAAGCTTTGCTTGTACTCATAATGCTCTTCTTTGGATGAGTGTTTCCAACTTGCTTTCCGGCTTGACATGAGATACATAGCTTGTCCTTCTCAAATGTGACATCCTTCGAGCCTCTCACAAGATCATGCTTGACTAACTTGTTCAATTGCTTCATGCCAACATGACCAAGCATTATATGCCATAGCCAACCCATACTTGATTTGGTGATGAGACAAGTTGAGAGTTGGGTCTCACTAGCATTGAAATCCACTAGATAGAGGTTCTCATATCTAAATCCCTTTAATATCATGTTTGAACCATCCACACTAATGATTTCCACAACCTCCACACCAAATATGCACTTAAAACCGAGATCACACAATTGGGCAACCGACAATAGATTGAACTCAAGCCTTTCAACTAGAAGCACATTGCTAATGCTTAGATAATTGGAGATAGCAATCTTTCCAACTCCTTTCACCTTGCCTTTTCCATTGTCACCAAATGTGATACTATCATATCCATGGTTGTTATCTTGGTTGATTGAGTTGAACATCCTTCCATCACCGGTCATGTGTAGAGTGCACCCACTATCAAGTACCCAATGCCTCCCTTTGGCTTTGTAATTTACCTACAAAAGAGGTCAATTCTTTTTAGTTACCCAAACTTGCTTGGGTCCTCCAAGGTTAGTAACCAAGGACTTTGGTACCCAAATGGATTTCTTAGAAGTCATCCATGGTGCACCAATGAAATTAGCATGAACACCATTAGTACCCTTGGAAAGAACAAAGAGTGAATCAACTATAATAAAGGATACATCAAGGATACATCTTGATTGGGCTTCTTGTTCATGCATTGGTTCTAATTGTCACCAACTTGCTTGCAACTTTTGCAATACCTACTAGTGTCCTTCACAAAACGAGTCTTGTGAGGGGCAAAAGCGGCCTTGCCTTTCTTGGTGATATAGCCCAATCCCTCTTTGTAGAGAGATGCTATTTGGCTACCCAAGCACATAAGCAAGCGGTCCTCACCTACATAAGCCTTAGCTAAGGAGTGATTAAGCTTTGTAACCTCCTTCTTGAGGGTTTCATTTTCAACCATTAGTGAGGCATCACAAGTGAAACCATCACTAGTAGATGAAATGGAAGTAGTAGTGCTACAAGAGGGGTTAGTGGGAGCAACAACAATAGGAGTATAAAATGATTCATCAAGAATATCACAAGTAACTCCCATGTCACATGTTTGAACAATATACTTCTTTCTTTGGTCAAGGAGGGAGGAATGAGCTCTTTCAAGCTTAGTGTGAGACTTCTCTTACTTCTCATGGGCTTCCATTAGCCTCTCATGAGATGCTACGGCCTCATCAAGGTTTTGCTCGAGAGCCGCACTAGTCTTGCGCAATTCCTTGCATTCCTTCCTCTTCTTGTCAATGTATTGCTTAGATTGTTCAAGCATGTCCATGGGTTTGTCTTTGGAGGGCTCCTCACTATCACTATCATTATCACTATCACTATCACTATCACTATCACTATCACTATCACTATCACTATCACTATCACTATCACTATCACTATCACTATCACTATCACTATCATTATCACTATCACTATCACTCTCACTCTCACTCTCACTCTCACTCTCATCATGAGAAAGTACATTAGTGGACTTAGCCATGCAGAGATATTGTATTTCATTGCAATGCTTGCAAATGCCTTCTTCTTGGTGGATGTATTCTTATCATGATCATCATCATCACCACTTGAAGAAGCATCACTATCCCATGTCACAATGTGAGAATAGTCCTTCTTCTTCTTCTTCTTGTCAAAGGTAGGCTTCTTCTCCTTCTTGCCTCTCTTCTTGTGATCATCATCATCCTTGTCACTATTGTAAGCACAATGAGCAATGAGATGATCAAAACTTCCACACTTGAAGCACTTTCTTGGCTCATCAAAGTTCTTGGAAGAGGTCTTGTTTCTTCTTGCCCGGTAACCCTTCTTCTCCGTGAACTTGCCAAATTTCTTCACAAAGAGAGCCATTTCCTCCTCATCAACATCACTAGCACTTGAGTCTTCACTACTTGATTCTTCAATCTTGCTCTTGCTCTTGTGTGATGAAGTAGCTTTGAATGCTACACTCTTCTTCTTCTCATCCTTCTTCTCTTCTTTCTTCACATCTTCCTCTTTGTTGTCCCGGTATGTATCTTCGGTCATCACATCTCCCAAGACTTGATTGGGTGTCATGGTGTTCAATCCACTTCTCACAATCAAGGTCACAAGAGTGTCAAACCGGGGAGGAAGACACCTCAAGAACTTGTGAGAGAAGTCCTTATCCTCAACCTTCTCACCAAGAGCCGTGAGATCATTGACTAGCACTTGTAGCCTATGGAACATCTCCGACATGTTTTCATCATCATTCATCTTGAAGCTTGCAAACTTTTCTTTGAGAATGTATGCCTTTGCTCCCTTGATGGCTTGAGTGCCCTCAAATGATTCCTCAAGCTTCTTCCAACCCTCATGAGCACTCTCTATATTCTTCATTTTCTCAAACACCTTCTCATTAAGAGCCTCATGGATAGCACTAAGAGTGATATCATTGTGTTGCAATTTCTCTTCTTTGGCCGTGGTGGGATTCTCTGGATCCTCATTCACCACCTCAAACTTCTTGTCCACCACAAGCCACATCTTCCGACTAATTGACTTGATATGAGCGGTCATCTTGACTTTCCAATAGCCATAGTTGGTGCCATCAAACTTGGGTGGTTTCTTCATGTTGTTGATATGAGCCATCTTCACACCGTAGGTTGTTAAGCCTCAAATCAATGGTGTACTATCTATGATACCACTTGGAAGGTCCAATGTGATGGCTAGAGGGGGGTGAATAGCCTAATTTAAAAAAATACAAGAACAACTTGACAACAAGTTAGAATAACAAGAAGCGAGGCGAGTTTTGCACTAGCCTAGTGGGTGAAGCGAAGCCACCTATCCAACAATTGCTAGCCTAATATAGTTCTAAGTCACACAAGAGCTACAAAAGCTACACAAGACTAGAACTACTACTAGAGCTAAAAAGCTATCTACCACTAGGGAAACTACACAATGAGATAGTTGTTTTACCACTGTGTAGCATAGGGGATAAACCAATCAAGTAATCACCAAGAAATCCAATCAATCACAATGAGACAATGGTTGGCACTTGATATTTCTCCTAGGTTCAATCGTTTGCCAACTAGCTAGTCCCCGTTGTGGCGAGTGTTGGCACAAAATATAGTCCATTTTTATATAACTAAAATTATGCCACCAACCTCAGGATCAAGGATAAACAAACACATCATGAGCATATTTTATCAAATAACTAGTTCCACATGTCCATGAGTGTGAGTGCAGGAATGAATAAATGGAGCAATGGAGAGCTAGTGGGACCCACATAGTGGGTCGGTCGACCACTCTATGGGCCCACCAGCTCTCCCCTCTCGGCCATGATCCAAGAGAGGCACTCTAGAGTGAAATCCAACCCTTGGATCGCTCTGTGCTTTCTCTCAACATCTCACAAGAATAGCACATGGATCCATGGGTCCACACCAAGGAGATAAACATGACAACCACCTCAGAACCAGCAACCAACCTCAATGACAAGTGCGACCAACATCATGGGAGATGAAGTGGACCAGAGACCCTAAGGGGGGTCGGCCGACCACGCCCTGGGCGCACCTAGTTCCCACCTAGTCCATGACCAGTGGGGCCACTTCCAGGAGGCCAGAGGAGGGCACATATGCCATAGGGGTGGTCGGCCGACCACCCCCTGGGCCCACCTAGTTCCCACCTGGTCCATGACCAGTGGGGCCACTTCCAGGAGGCTAGAGGAGGGCACACCTGCCATAGGGGTGGTCGTCCGACCACCCCCTTGGTCGGTTTGGGTGCTGCCAACCGCCTTACCTCTTCCCACATGCTGAAGATCACCACCATCCACCCGAGGTCGGTTCAAGGGTTGGTTGGATCCAAGGGTCGAGGATTGAAGCCCCTAGATCGCTGACGTGGTGATGGAGTAGCCCCTACTCCACCTCCCACTATAAATAGAGGCTCATACCTCCCCTCTCTACACATGGTGCGAACACATGGTAGATAAGTACCCATGAATGTTCAGTTTTGATGATGAGTGATTGACCAACATTTGAGCGGTTCAGTTTGAGTGGCTTACCCTAACCCGTTTGCAAAAGCAAATGTGTGCCTGTCTATCGTCTTGTGGTGTGCAGGTACTATGCCTAGTGATAGTGGTCAATGGCGTGGAGAAGGTCGAGTAGAGGCTTGCCGTGCCGATGGACTGAGAGCGGTGAAGGGCGGAAGCGGGGCTCGAACTGAGGGACCATGGGCGCCGACGGACTAGCTGTGGTGGCTAGTGCCTAGCACCGGCGAGTGCGAGAAGACATGGAGGTAGACCGAGTTGACCGAGTCAAGACGGCGGACGAGCGGGTCGAGCGGAGGCTCAGGGGACTCGGAGTCCAACCGGGCGAGGACAAGGTGGCTTGAGTTGAGCGGTTTGGTGGTTTCGGCTGCAAAACCACCGGAGGACGGTTTCCGAGTTTGGGCCTCAAAACTCGGGGTTCAGTAGTTGAGCCGAAAGCTACCGGTGGTGGGTTTCGCGCGTTTGGGCCTGAAAACCCGGGCGGAGCTTCCGAGGAAGTGGGGATAGCACATGGCGGAATCCTGGAGGTTGCGTCAAGGCGACGGCAACTCTCGGCAGGAAGCGGGGCCATCCATTCAAACGAGGGGCTGAGAGTTATCGACTTGGATTACAATGTCTTAGGGCTAGGTGATTCGGTCATGTATCTAGGGGGGTCTTTGAGAAATAGCCAAAACCCTGTTAAATAGGGGATGAAGGGGTATCCTCATTCCATCTCTTGAACCCTAATCATTTTCCCCAACTCTCTCTCTCAACCCTCTCTCTAGTTCATGAGATCCCTAGGTTGATTTCACCAACCTCTATAAGAACTTGAGTTTGTTGCGAGGAATCGGAGTGTGACACCCTGTGTCAAGCTTGCATTAGGATCATCATTAGCCACTAAGCACATCATTTCATTGCATTCATGTTTGCATATGCTATCATTCCATGTGTGTGTTTATATGTCTTGAAACTAGAATTGAATAGGTGTTTTGTGCTTAATCTTGTGTTTAACCTGTTTAGTTAAACCTTGCTTTGCTTAGAGTAAAAGTGTGGTTTGTTTATGTTTAGTTACCCTGCTTAGTTTTATCAAGTAAAAGAAAATGGAGAAGGAAATCAGAATCGAGACAGGCCGAGCACCACCCCTCGACCTCGACCCCCGCTCGATAGAAATGTGAGGGACCGAGGGTTCGAGCGAACGACCCTGGGCCAGAGGCTCGACCGAGCTAGAGGCTCGATCGGCCAGTCGATCGACGCCCCCCTCGACTTCTATCACTCGACTTCGACCCCTCGAAGTTACGAACCGAGGCTTGGACGAACGACCTCGCGCGGAAGGCTCGACCGAGTCGGAGGCTCGATCAGCCGATCGACCCTACCCTCGATATCGACCCCTTTTCCCGCGCGCTCGACCGCACGCACGTGTCGCGCACGCTCGCGCGCACTCACCCGACCGCGGCTGAGCCGTACGTCGGAGTCATCCGCCGCGTGGCCGACGATGCCTGACCACGGAAGTGGAACACACCATCGCCGCCGTTTCGGCTCTGCGCCGACATCGCTGTCGCCGCTTGCGCTGTCTCACTCGAATCCGAGTTAACGGCGCTAGGACCAAGTCGGCATCGCTTTTCCGTCGCTGACGTCCTGCTTTTCCGCTAGGACCTATACCTCATCCACCTCCCGCACTCGTTTGCACTCGTCCACACTCATCCGCACTCGCTCAATCACTCGCAGTTCTCTGTTCTTCTTCGCGCCGAGAGTTCCGAGCACCGCAAGCGCCCCTTCTCAAATACACCAGCACCCGAGCTTCTCTGCTCAATCCTTCTCGCACTAGCCTTCGCCTTTGCCCCGCACACACGCTGCTCGCCTCTGTTTCACTAGCCGCGGACTCTAGTCGCTGGAACGCCTTCGCCGTTCTTCGAACTCCGAGCCGCCACCGCACCGATCAACCAGCGTTCACCGTTCGCCGTCTCGTCTCTGACGCCTTTGGAGTTTCAAGTTGGTGACTATGTGTACCTTAAGGTATCACCAATGAGAGGCGTTCGTCGCTTTGGAGTTAAGAAGAAGTTAGCACCCCGATATGTTGGACCTTATCAGATCATCGCAAGGAAAGGCAAAGTGGCTTACCAAGTACAGTTACCTCTAGAGATGAGTTCTATCTTTCCAGTGTTCCATGTATCACAGTTCAAGAAGTGTCTTCGAGTTCCAGAAGAAGAATCTGTTCCAAGTTCAGACATCGTGATCAGCTCAGACTTGGAATACTTTGAGAAACCAGAAAGGATCTTGGATACAAAGACAAGAGTCACCAGGAATCGAGAAGTGAAGACGTTCAAAGTTCTTTGGAGTCATCATGGTCCCCATGATGCAACCTGGGAGACCGAGGCCTACCTAATCGCAAACTACCCCGCCTTTTATAATAACTGGTACTAAAACTCAAATCTCGGGACGAGATTTCGTTAAGGGGGGAAGGGTTGTGACACCCTGTGTCAAGCTTGCATTAGGATCATCATTATCCACTAAGCACATCATTTCATTGCATTCATGTTTGCATATGCTATCATTCCATGGGTGTGTTTATATGTTTTGAAACTAGAATTGAATAGGTGTTTTGTGCTTAATCTTGTGTTTAACCTGTTTAGTTAAACCTTGCTTTGCTTAGAGTAAAAGTGTGGTTTGTTTATGTTTAGTTACCCTGCTTAGTTTTATCAAGTAAAAGAAAATGGAGAAGGAAATCAGAATCGAGACAGGCCGAGCACCACCCCTCGACCTCGACCCCCGCTCGATAGAAATGTGACGGACCGAGGGTTCGAGCGAACGACCCTGGGCCAGAGGCTCGACCGAGCTAGAGGCTCGATCGGCCAGTCGATCGACGCCCCCCTCGACTTCTATCACTCGACTTCGACCCCTCGAAGTTACGAACCGAGGCTTGGACGAACGACCCCGCGCGGAAGGCTCGACCGAGTCGGAGGCTCGATCAGCCGATCGACCCTACCCTCGATATCGACCCCTTTTCCCGCGCGCTCGACCGCACGCACGTGCCACGCATGCTCGCGCGCACTCACCCGACCGCGGCTGAGCCGTACGTCGGAGTCATCCGCCGCATGGCCGACGATGCCTGACCAGGGAAGTGGAACACGCCATCGCCGCCGTTTCGGCTCTGCGCCGACATCGCTGTCGCCGCTCGCGCTGTCTCACTCGAATCCGAGTTAATGGCGGTAGGACCAAGTCGGCACCGCTTTTCCGCCGCTGACGTCCTGCTTCGCCGCCGCAGACCTGCCAGCCGCCCTGCCGCGCACCGCGCGGTCGTTTCACAGTAACGTCGCCGCAGTGCCGCGTCCGATCAGCGTCCCGCCTTGTCTCTTTCGCAATCAAGCGCGAATCCGCGCTAACGGCGCGTCGACCAAGTCTTGCTCTACGCCGCTCACCGCAAGCATGCCAGCGCTGCTGCCACCGCCGCACCATCGCGTCACGTCCCCTCTGGTCGCGCCGGTCGGCCATGACCAAGCAAAGAGGAGCGCCTATATCTCCTCCACCTCCCGCACTCATTTGCACTCGTCCACACTCATCCGCACTCGCTCAATCACTCGCAGTTCTCTGTTCTTCTTCGCGCCGAGAGTTCCGAGCACCGCAAGCGCCCCTTCTCAAATACACCAGCACCCGAGGTTCTCTTCTCAATCCTTCTCGCACTAGCCTTCGCCTTTGCCCCGCACACACGCTGCTCGCCTCTGTTTCACTAGCCGCGGACTCTAGTCGCTGGAAAGCCTTCGCCGTTCTTCGAACTCCGAGCCGCAACCGCACCGATCAACCAGCGTTCACCGTTCGCCGTCTCGTCTTTGATGCCTCCATCTTCGTGGAAGCTTCGTCGGAGTTAGGCGAGGTGCGAACGCCTTTCCTCTAGCTTCAGTTCGACCCATGTTGTCATAGCACCGTTGGCCGTGCGCCATTGCCGCCGCGCGGAGCTTGGACGTGGATAGGTTTCCACAGAGCCTCTCTAGCTCAGCTAGCCCTCGAGCCGCACTCACCACATCACCACGATGCTCACGCACCCTAGCGCCGAGCTTCGCATCGCCGGTGATCACTTCACCGTGTAGCACCGTCACGCTGCACCGCCATCGCACACCGTCGACCCCTCTTCACGGTCGTGCTGGTTCAACCAACACCACCAGTGGATGCGCGTAGTCATCTTGAGCCTAGCACAACCAACCCCACCGCCGAAGACTTCACCATCGGCAAGAACACGTTGATCAGCACGGTTCTCTGTTTTCGATCGACGGTGGATGGACCTCGAGTAATCGAGGGTCATGCCCGTCAGTTGCTTCGAGCGCCTCTGCATGCCTCGAGCCCGTTCCCGAAATGATTTCCTATTCTATTTTAAGTTGTATGCCATGCTTGTTTGTTATATCTAGAGTTGGTAAAATCTTGTTGCTAGTTTCTGTTAAGAATAAGTTATATCCTGTTTTATCCTGCTAGCTAGTAGCTCTAGCCCTAGTAGCTTTGTGGTAGTTCTTTTAGGTGTATGCTTAGAATCTCTGTTAGTGTGTTAAATCTTGTTCAAGCATCATCCCTGCACCATTCAGTTATTCATTTATGCATTGCAATCATTTAAGATCCGTGGAGGAACATCAGGAGCCCACAGAGACAGAAGTCCAGGAGGTACAGGAGCTGTACGAGGAGTACCAAGAGCTCGACACTAACCTTCCTGAGTGCCCTGACCACCAACCCTCCACCTCTCAAGGCAAGCCCCGGAGCATTCTTAAGCCTCCCAGTTTTTACAATTTAATCTACTTGAGTATTTTATACTGTGATGCATTAGGTGATAGGAGTTGTTTGAATCCCAAATTGATGCATTACCTTCCTTGATTATTGCTTTACCTACCTTGTTACCCTGTTAATAATAAAGTAAAAGCAACCACTTAGTCTGCTTAGAATAAGTGGTTACCTTTCTTTTTATGTTTCGTATTATCCCTTGGGGGTAATACTATCACGGTTGGCTATAGTTGCTATCGTGGAAAGAACCTATGGTAGTAATGAAATACGGTCAACTGGAAGGCAAGTGCACCAAGTGGTTTAGACTTGGGGGCAGTCCGTCCGTTGGATCGTGTAGGTTTGTACACGATGGTGGCCCTCTTACATCTTTTAATGCGCCCTTTCACATAGGGGCCGTTGTGAGTATCGACCCTGAAGCCGAGTAAACACTGTCCGGGCCGGAGCTCGCTCTGCTGTGAGCACCCTCTAGACTGTAGATATGATCTGCCCCGTGGTGGCCATCTATTTTCTACAATTGGGTGGACCAATGCAAGCCCGCGTCGATTACCACCTGGACTTTGTTGAGCGGTGACCTAATGCTGACCCGACGGGGAAAGTATGGGCGTGTGTTAAAGGTAATCTTACCAGCTGGTGTATATCGATTCGAATTGCCGCCCCCACTGGATATGGGGGATTATGCTGAGCTTCACCACGGTACAACTCCATGTGACATCGTAATGGTTCTACTAAAATATTGATGAAGGAACTGGATATATGTTACTATATTGTTTGAGTAGTTCAAGTGAGTGCTCTAGTATAGATGCAATAACCTAGAGATAAGTAGTAGGATAAAAGATGACTGCTCATCGCATCATTAAAGTAAACTTCTTTAATTTAAGCATTTTCGCAAAGTAAAGCTTACCCAACTCCAGATACAACCATGCATATCCTTGGAGTCTTTATTTTCAGTTAGACGGGTAAGTCTAGCTGAGTACATTCCCGTACTCAGGGTTTATCCCGTTTGTTGCAGATGGCCAAGTATACATCGGCTATTGTAAGCACTGTCTCTATCCTTTCGAAGGAGAAGAGGAGTAGGCCTTGGGCAAGGTCTTCTACAAGCTCATCTTTTGCTGTTGTCGGACCTGACGTTGTGGGCACCCCTGTCTTTTAAAACTTCCAAGTTCAGTTTCAAACAATGTTTTATTTGGCCACAGGTGTTGTGGCGTAAGTACTACTTTTATTTGGAACAAAGTATTGTAATAACTTTATTTCGTACGTTAAGTATTTTTTTTAGTTGATTTGTGGCTCGTTCGAATGTGTATCCCTGAATGTACGCGATCCTGAGTTGATGTAAGAAATCCTTCGAGATTTCCGGACTACCGGGATTATATGGGCTCAAGTGTTCCAAGTGGTAGTTAAATCAGCTACCTTAGCACTTGATCTCTTATAATCTGAACAGTCCGTCACACGGAGGCCGTAACCTCCGTAAGCCATGGTGGCTTCGACTTCTTGATCGTGTCCTCGTTTTTCTTGTGTTCTTCGCGTTTTGCTTTTGCTCCCTCTTTTTCCCGAGATGATTTCTCTTTGTAGGGAGTAGCTCTTGCAAATCCGTTTGAACCAAGTTGTTCGTATTCGTGAGGAACATCTTTGCACCGAAGAAATTCCCCTCAAACCTCATGAGTGCGTAGATCGGGTGATTTCAACAAGGTTTTTCAGGATTTTCTTCGTCGCTGTTTTGGTCGTTTCTCTCTTCTCTGGACTCCGAATCAAGTTCCGTTTGTTGCGTTGGATTCATATTCATGTAAGGAACCTGATTAGGTACTTTTGAGACCAGTTCTCATAAGTATTTTTTGGTGTGCTCTTGCCTCTTCTCTCTAGGGTTGAGAGTACCGCTCTCGGTGTATCGATTTCAAGTTCGTGGCTTTGATCGTTCTCCATCTTCTCCGACCACTCCGCTGCACCTTTAGGGGTCTTCCTATGGTGTCCACCTACTTGTTAGCTCGTGTGCGAGTCGGTTTCTTCCGAGGTCATGTTTTGGGTGTGAGTTTGGGACAAGGGCCAAATCTTTGAGTTGATTTTTTTTGGCTCCCATTCACCCCCCCCCTCTGGTCGCCGTTCTCGGTCCTTCAATTGGTATCAGAGGCCGGTTAAGGATCATTCCACCTTACACGGTTCTTGATCCGCGAAGGCGACATGGAGCGAGGTGTTGGCAAACCTCCATTTTTTGATGGAACGAACTTCTCCTACTGGAAGGTGCGCATGTCCGCCTATCTACAAGGAGTTGATTCGAACATATGGGAGATCTGTGAGAATGAGGACTATCGTGTTCTTGCGGCTCGTGTTGACCAACTCCAAATCACTCAACACAACGCAAACAGTCGAGCACGGAGTATCCTCTTCTCGAGTTTGTCACTTCCTGAGTTTGAGCGAGTCTCGAATCTCACTACGGCGCGAGAGATCTGGCAAACACTTGTGCGATATCATGAGGGCAATCCTCAGATCAAGTCCAGACTCTTTGACACATACCGTAGGGAGTACAAGAACTTTGTACAGTAGGTTGGCGAATCTGTTGACGGGATGTTCACTCGCTTCCAATCTATCGTCAACAAGATGCGTGCTAATCGAGCCAATTTGCCCTATGACGATCATGAGATGGCTATCAAGCTTTTGCATGCTCTTGATCGGAGGGTGTGGGAGATGAAGGTGACTGCCATTCAGGAGTCACCGGGCTATGACGCCCTGACTATGGACGAGCTGTTCAGCAAGCTCAAGTCCTCAGAGATTGACCACCAGACCTGGGCCAAGCTTGAGAACCCGTCGAACCCATCCATGGCATTGGTTTCTGGCCCCGGTGGTGTGTCTTCTTCTTCCTCTAACCCTTCACACTCTTTGTTTGCTTTGTCTTCGATGTCTGTGATAGAGGAACAAGTGGAGGCGCTTGGAGATGATGAGCTTTCCTTGGTCATCACTAAGATCTCACGGTTTCACAACAACCGTTTGAACCGACGATGTGGTGGCTCGGCCAAGGGGTGCTACTGTTGCGGTGATGAGGATCACTTCATCGCGAACTACCCCAAGAAAGCTGCGGGTGACTTCACCAAGTGCAAGGACAAGCCGCGAGCACCGCTTCGAGGACAAGCACAAGGCCAAGGGCGGCTACAACCGGAGATCCTCAAAGAAGGTGATTGACAAGGTGAAGGCCAAGCACCGAGCCTTCCTCGCCTCCCTCAGCGACATCGATGCCTCCTCCGATGGGGGTTCTTCCTCGAGCGACGATGAGTCGAAGGGAAAGGTTGAGGACAAGCTCAATGGCCTCTGCTTCTACGCCAACGCCAAGCACGGTGGTTTTTGCACCATGGCGGTTGAAGAAGGCAAGATCGGCAAGCGCAAGGATGACTCCGGCTACGACTCCGACACACTCGAGGTATCACCCACCATCGAATCCCTCTCTCTTGAGCTTGAGTCTCTGAACGATACCTTGCTTAGTCAGGATGCTTTGCTCAAGCGTGCCGCTTGTGAGAGGAACGATTTTAAGGCAAAGTACCTTAGCACGCTTCATGAGTTAGAGTTTGCTAAGGCACAAGTGGTGGTTACCGAGGAGGTAGAGTTTGATGCTTGTGCCATCCACATGTCTGATCTTGTCACTCTCCAGGACAAGTATGGCACCCTACTTGAGGAGATTAGTGAGCTGAAGGCTAGGCCTAGCTTACTTGGTGCGTGCAAGTCTTGCTTAGGCTTGCGTTCTGAGCTAGCACAGAAGGATGCTAGGATCGCTGTGTTAGAGAAGGTCAGCTCAGATAGCACTAGAAAGTCGGATCGCTTTAAGGCTTTGGAGCTTGAGATCGCGTCGTGCAGACACGACAAGATGCGTACCGAGGAAGAAAACACATACCTTTGGTCCATCTTGAGCTGGGTGTCTTGCCGAGAGCCGTAGTTGGGGATGATGCTTAGCCAATGCACAAGGGCTGGCAGCACGGGAGTAGGCTTTACTATAGGTGGGAAGGACGATAGCTTGTTCGGTAAGATCGGTGAGTGCAGTGGTTTGAGCGAGAATGAGAAACCCACCACAACATCCAAGCTTACCAAGATCACTCCACCTAAGACTACCGACCCCTCCAAGTTTCCTGTGAGAGATGGTGTGTTTGAAGAGCCACCCAAAACCACTCCACAGAAGCAAGTGTGGATTGCCAAACCGAACCATCTTTGCAACCCACTTGACACACTGCCAGACATCTCTAGTGATCCCCTTCCTAAGAAAGCTAGAGTCACCCAACCCAACAAGAGAGTGCCTACTAAGAGTGTGGTGAGGTACCATTGTGAGTATTGTGAGCGGGATGGGCACTTGGCTGAGTTTTGCTATAGGAGGAAGAGAGATGATCGGAGGCAGGTTGAGTTGAACAACCGGGACATGTACCACCCACGAGTTGGGGTGCGTGAACCGGAAGTTCAGAGGCATACTTCTAGGCCTAGAGGTACAATGCCTCAAGGTGCTAGGCCTCAGGAGGCGAGACCACGTGGTGGTCATGCCCGGCAGGGTACCGGTCGTGATCCATACGACTACGGGCCTCGTGGCGGTGGCTTTACTCCTCCCTTATTTAGAGTACCACGTTTTCCCCATCGTGGTGATCGCTATCCTCCCATGGGAGAGTAGATGTTTGGTTTTTCTCCTAACCCATTCTTTGGGCAAGTGGGACAACACTGGTATCCTTCACAGTTTACTAACCCCAGTGTTGGTCCGTTTGCTCACCCTATGTCTTTTTATTGATGTAGGAAGGAGGACTGGAGGAGACTTGGCTTGTGGATTCTGGATGCTCACGCCATATGACCGGAAGTGCCAAGTGGTTCTCCAGCCTCGACCCCGTGCACCACACCGAGTATATCACATTCGGGGATAAGAGTAAAGGTAAGGTTGTCTCCCGAGGGTCCATCCGAGTCAATTCGTCTTTTGTCCTGAAGGATGTTGCTTTGGTTGTGAATTTGCATTTTAACCTTCTCTCGGTTTCGCAAATCCTTGAAGATGGTTTTGAGGTGAGCTTTAAGCCAAACTTGTCTCGGATTTTGGACTCTCGTGGTGATCTTGTTTGCCAAATTTTGCCCTTCGGGAAGGTTTTTCGTGTGGATTTTTCTATCTCTTCCAGACCTTCTCGTTGTCTTCTTGCCGGTTCTTCTTCCGAGCTTTGGATGTGGCATAGGAGATTGGGACATTTGAGTTTTGACTTGCTTGCAAGGCTTAGCTCAATGGTCCTTATCCAAGGATTGCCAAAGCTAAAGTTTGAGAAGGATTTGGTTTGCCATCCTTGTAGGCATGGCAAGATGGTTGCTACTTCCCGTCCTCCCGTAACTCAAATTATGACCTCACAACCCGGCGAGCTCTTACACATGGACACAGTTGGTCCAGCTCGGGTTAGGTCGGAAGGAGGGAAGTGGTATGTGGTTGTAGTCATTGATGACTACTTGAGGTACTCTTGGGTGTTCTTTTTGGAGAGTAAGGATGAGGCTTTTATGCATGTGCGTGATCTGATTTTGAGATTGCAAAATGAGCTACCTAAGCATGCCATGAGAGCAATTCGCAGTGACAATGACACATAATTCAAGAATGCTCAATTTGCATCTCTTTGCTCTTCTTTGGGTTTGGATCACCAATTTTCCTCTCCTTACACTCCCTAGCAGAACGGTGTTCTTGAGCGCAAGAATCGGACCCTTGTTGAGATGGCCAGGACGATGCTCGATGAGCATAGGACTCCTAGGCGGTATTGGGCCGAAGCACTCAGTTCTGCTTGCTATGTTTCCAATCGCATTTTTCTTCGAGCTTTTAAGAAAAAGACCTCTTATGAGCTGCGATTTGGGAGACCACCCAAGGTAAGTCACCTACGGGTGTTTGGGTGCAGGTGTTTCATCCATAAAAAGGGTGGTAAGTTGGATAAATTTGAATCATGGTCTTCTGACGGTATCTTTCTTGGTTATTCTACTCACTCTTGTGCTTATCGTGCTCTTAACCTTGAAACTAACCGAGTGATTGAGACTTATGAGATTACTTTCGATGAGACTATTCCCTATGTTTCCACTGCTTTTGAGCTTGTAGGTGATGATGAGGTGAACACTAGCATTTTTGTGGAGGAGGAGCAGGATGATGCCGATTGGGGTGATCCCGAGCCAACTCCACTGGTTGCCCCCGTCGACCCTGCAACATCCACTTCAGCTCACGGTCCCGATCCGACTACTTCCTCTACATGGGGGCCGTTCGAGCAGCTTCCTCAGTCGGTGCCCATTGCACCTGAGGGATCTCCAGCTGCTGTCGAGGGGGAGGCCACTTTGTCCAGGTAGGCTCCCCGCCACATCCAGCGACAGGACCCGCTGGAGAACATCATCGGTGACATTGACTGTCGAGTCACACGGTCCAATTCCTATATCTCTCACTTTGCTCATTCGGCTTTTGTCGCGTCTTTTGAGCCCCAAGATGTTGGGCACGCTTTGATGGATCCGGATTGGGTTAATGCCATGCATGAGGAGTTAGAGAACTTTGAGCGAAACCGCGTTTAGGTCTTAGTGCCACCACCACCAAGTTGCCACCCTATAGGAACCAAGTGGGTTTTCAAGAATAAACAAAGTGAAGATGGGGTGGTAGTGCGTAACAAGGCTAGGTTGGTAGCGCAAGGCTTTTGTCAAAAGGAGGGAATAGATTATGAGGAAACCTTTGCTCCTGTAGCTCGTTTAGAAGCCATTAGAATCCTTCTAGCTTTTGTGGCTTCTAAGGGTTTTAAACTTTTTCAAATGGATATTAAAAGTGCTTTCCTAAATGGCTACATAGAGGAGGAAGTGTATCTTAGACAACCTCCCGGTTTCGAAAATCCCAAGTTTCCAATCCATGTTTTTAAACTCCACAAAGCCTTGTATGGTTTGAAACAAGCCCCTAGAGCATGGTATGATAGGTTGAAAACATTTTTGTTTGCTAAGGGTTTTAAAATGGGATCGGTAGATAAGACACTTTTTCTCCTCAAGCAAGGAAAAGACACTCTCCTAGTCCAGATTTACGTGGATGATATCATCTTTGGTGGTTCTTCTCATGCTCTTGTTGCCAATTTTGCAGATCTTATGAGCAGGGAATTTGAGATGAGCATGATGGGAGAGCTGACCTTCTTTCTCGGGTTACAAATCAAGCAAACCCGGGAAGGGACGTTTGTGCACCAAGGCAAGTACACGAAGGACATCCTGAAGAAGTTTGACATGGGCGAGGCAAAGCCCCTCTCGATGCCCATGTCAACCATGACTACCTTGGATGCGGACGAGGAAGAAGAGGCGGTGGATCAGATGGAGTACCGAAGCATGATCGGGTCGCTTCTGTACTTGACAACGACTCGGCCGGACATTCAGTTCGTCGTCTGCTTGTGTGCGCGCTTTCAGGCGTCCCCACGAACTTCGCACAAGCAGGCTGTGAAACGCATCATGAGGTACTTGCGCTTCACTCCCGAATTTGGTCTTTGGTTTTCCGCCTCCTCCTCTCTTATGCTTTGTGGTTATTCTGATGCCGACTTTGCCGGTTGCCATCTTGATCGGAAGTCCACTTCTGGGACTTGCCAGTTTCTCGGGTCTTCTCTTGTGTCTTGGTCTTCTCGCAAACAGTCTAGCATGGCACAATCGACGTGCGAAGATGAGTACGTTGCCGCGGCTAGTTGTTGCTCTCAGTTGCTTTGGATGATTGCAACTTTGAAGGACTTTGGTCTTGAGCTTACTAAAGTTCCTCTGCTGTGTGATAGCACGAGTGCCATCAGTGTGGCCAAAAACCCTGTGCTCCATTCTAAGACCAAGCACAATGATGTTCGATTTCATTTTCTGAGAGATCACTATGAGAAGGGCGACATTGACCTCCGGCATGTCGAGACCCAAAACCAGCTTGCGGATATTCTCACAAAACCTCTCGATCAAGCTATGTTTTCTCTTCTTCGGGGCGAGTTGGGTGTTTACTTTCCTTTTTAGAGGAGGAAAGCTTTGTGTTTCATAGTTCCTTTGGTTCTTTTTTTGCCTTTTCTTTTTCTTTCTTTTAATTGGTGTCTTTTTAGTTGTTAATTGGTGTCTTTGCATTTTACATCTCATTTGCATTTGTGACTTAGTTCATTTTAAGCTTCATACCTATAGCCGATATAATGAATCTATTCTCTGTTTGAGGTGCTTTATGTGTCTATGGTGTTGCCTAACTTAGACTCTCTTTGATCTCTTGATATGCAATAGAGCTAAGTTAGAAAAGCTTTAAAACTGAATTTAATTCCCCATGTCACCTCTGAAATGGCACTAGCATGTGTAGGCTTTTGAAGATCCTTCTTGGCTGCCTAATATATAGCTTGTAACTCTGGCTCTTCATTGTTTCATTCACTTCCATTGAGCACCATGCTTAAAATTGATCTAAAATGAAATTGCTCTCTGTTTTGAGAATTGGAAAGATCGAGTTGGGTTTGCATTGTGAGCACTTCACCGTGTGTTCGAGACTGCTTCCCATATGGGTTGATACTTGAGCAGTGTCGTGTATGACCAAAACCGGTGTGTTAAGTCCTTTGACTTCGCCCGGTTGGTAAGCAGTGGCATCACTTTGCTTACAACCACTCGTATACAACTTAAATGTGCCTAAAACTGAAATTTGGCTGTAAAACTCTGAAATTTGAAAAATTCATTCAGTTGGGTCATTGGCTTTTTGTATGAACTTTGCTAGGGATAGTTTTACTTTCTATACATGAGATTGCTTTGAGATAGGTCCTATCTTGTTTGCCATGTCTAGTTGTCTCTAGGAGGTGATACCCATTCCTTGCTCACACATGTAATGCTCTCTAAAATAGCTTCTAAAGTTATCTTAAGCTCAACTTGAGTCTTTATTGGGCATGTAGAGCTTTTCCTATTCTCACAGGATCACATCACTTAGAGCATCTATTCATTGTCTTAGCTCTAAGTATGAAGCTTTTGCACTCTTTTTGCATATCATGGCATTTGTGGCGGGTTCTTGAGTTTTGAGCTTTGATGAGTTTCATGTGTCAACAAGGGGGAGAGATGTGCATTTCACTCCATCTACACTTAAGGGGGAGAGTTGTGCATTGTGGGAAGAAAGCATGGGGAGAGATATGTGATCAAGGGGGAGAAAATGTGCATTTTGTGAATATCTTGCATTTTTTACTCTTTTCACCCTTCCTTGGTATCTTGTGTATGCTTTCGCCTAGGGGGCGCCTTTGCTAGATGTGTTGAGCTTTTGCCTCTCCTGGAGGGTCTAGCTTGTGTTTTGGCTCCGACAGGTTTCGATTGGCTTCTTGAGTTTTATGCGCTTTAATTGGTATCTTTGAGCTCCCTTAGTGCTTCAATTGGTATTCTGAGCTTTGAGAGCTTTGATTGGTTTCTTTGACCTTCTAGCAGCGTTGAGCCCATTTCTGCCTCTTCTTGAGGGCTAGCTTCGTTTTGCTTGGTTGCGTCGAGTCGTTGCCCATGTCTTTTGGAACCAAGTTTTGGAGTCGCTTTACTTCTCTCAAGTGACCCTGTTTTGGCTTTCTTAGCTTTTTGGTTATTTGGAGAGCTTTACCTTGTGGCTCAAATCTGAAATGCACTTGTGTTGACAATGCACTCATCAAGGGGGAGATTGCGAACACATGGTAGATAAATACCCATGAATGTTCAGTTTTGATGATGAGTGATTGACCAACATTTGAGCGGTTCAGTTTGAGTGGCTTACCCTAACCCCTTTGCGAAAGCAAATGTGTGCCTATCTATCGGCTTGTGGTGTGCAGGTACTATGCTTAGTGACAGTGGTCAATGGCATGGAGAAGGTCAAGTAGAGGCTTGCCATGCCGATGGACTGAGAGCGGTGAAGGGCGGAAGCGGGGCTCGGACTGAGGGACCATGGGCGCCGGCGGACTAGCTGTGGTGGCTAGTGCCTGGCACCGGCGAGTGGGAGAAGACATGGAGGTAGACCGAGTTGACCGAGTCAAGACGGCGGACGAGCGGGTCGAGCACAGGCTCAGGGGACTCGGAGTCCGACCGGGCGAGGACAAGGTGGCTCGAGTCAAGCGGTTTGGTGGTTTTGGCCGCAAAACCACCGGAGGACGGTTTCCGAGTTTGGGCCTCTAAACTCGGGGTTCGGTAGTTGAGCCAAAAGCTACCAGTGGCGGGTTTCGCGGGTTTGGGCCTCAAAACCCGGGCGGAGCTTCTGAGGAAGCGGGGATGGCACATGGTGGAATCCTGGAGGTTGAGTCAAGGTGACGGCAACTTCCGGCAGGAAGCGGGGCCACCCATTCAAACGAGTGGCTGAGAGTTATCGACTTGGATTACAATGTCTTAGGGCTAGGTAATTCGGTCATGTATCTAGGGGGGTTCTTTGGGAAATAGCCAAAGCCCTGTTAAATAGGGGATGAAGGGGTATCCTCATTCCATCTCTTGAACCCTAATCATTTGCCCCAACTCTCTCTCTACCCTCTCTCTAGTTCATGAGATCCCTAGGTTGATTTCACCAACCTCTATAAGAACTTGAGTTTGTTGCGAGGAATCGGAGGCCGTAACCTCTATAAGACATGGTGGCTTCGACTTCTTGATCGTGTCCCCGTTTTGCTTGTGTTCTTCGCATTTTCCTTTTGATCCCTCTTTTTCCCGAGATGATTTCTCTTTGTAGGGAGTAGCTTTTGCAAATCCGTTTGAACCAAGTTGTTCATATTCATGAGGAACATCTTTGCACTGAAGGAATTCCCCTCAAACCTCACGAGTGCGTAGATCGGGTGATTTCTTAACGGTGTTCTTCGTTCTTGCCCCTTTTCCCCAAATCCTCGTTTCTCTTTAATTCTCACCAAATTGAGCGATGATTTCTTCGGATTAGCTCCCCAACTGTACAAGGATCATGCCTACAAAGTTTGGTTGCAGTTGGAGTTCATTTGGTTGAGTTTTGGGAAGATTTGGAGGAGAGAAAACGATTTTCGGGATCGCTGTGCAGATTTCTGGGGCGTGGGACGCTCTAGAGTTTGGCGTCGGACGGTCCGTCGGAGGCGCCGGATGCTACGTAGTGCTGACGACAGCGTCTGTTGCTGGGGCTGTTTTTGGGCTGTTTTTTGAGCATCGGATGCTCCTGACAGAGCAGCGTCCGTCGCCCGTCGGACTCAGTCCGTCGCCCTCAGCACCGTTCGTCGCCCTTCCAGCAAGGTTTTTCAGGATTTTCTTCGTCACTGTTTTGGCCGTTTCTCTCTCGTCCGGACTCCGAATCAAGTTCCGTTTGTTGCGTTGGATTTGTATTCATGTAAGGAACCTGGTTAGGTACTTTTGAGACCAATTCTCATAAGTATTTTTGGGTGTGCTCTTGCCTCTTCTCTCTAGGGGTTGAGATACCGCTCTCGGTGTATCGATTTCGAGTTCGTGGCTTTGATCGTTCTCCATCTTCTCCGACCGCTCCGCTACACCTTTAGGGGTCTTCCTAAGGTTTCCACCTACTTGTTAGGTCATGTGCGAGTCGGTTTCTTCCGAGGTCAAGTTTTGGTTGTGAGTTTGGGACAAGGGCCAAGTCTTTGAGTTGATTTTTTGGCTCCCATTCACCCCCCTCTGGTCGCCGTTCTCGGTCCTTCACATGGTGAACAAACCTACAAGCTCTATTCCATAGATTGTTCTAGTAGTTTAGTCTAGAGTGGGAGTTAGAGTTGAGTCGAGCTGCGCTCAGGATTTCTAGAGTTGTCTTCTGGAAAGCCTGGTATAGCTCTTGTATCTTTCCTTCTTTGTCAGACTTTATCTTATTCAATATATATCTTTCTCTTTACTTTACTTAGTATATGCTTTGAGCATTACTATACTAGATATAGTCTTGTTATATGCTTTTGCTCTTTAATAGCCTTTACATCCATAGTCTATGATCCTTGTGGCCTTTCTCGTATGCGATCATTTCCTGTCATAGGGTGCTTTGATTATAGATCATAGTCAAAGTAGTAAGTTGTGTGTAAGCGTGGTGCTTATACATCATCTTATCCTTGGTTACCGCTTGTTGCATGGATTGTTTGTGGTAGCTAGCAAGAGGTGACAGCCTTGTCTAGTCTTTGTATTCCTGTTGACACAAAAAGTGACGTAGTGTGTCTCACACACAGCAAGCCGGAAAGCGTGACTTCATAGGGGTTTACTCCTTGCCTGTGTTTCTCTTAATTGTGAAGCAAGGCTTTGTATGAGTGAGTTCCACTTTTGAGCAACCACATTAGAAAATCTTGAGAGCTGTCGAAGGAACTCTAGACATCGTCTAGTGCCCCCTTGAAAGTTCATCTCGAATTTGGATCCACTCAAGGAAGGAGGCTCTACTTCGTTTATCAAGCAAGCTATGGCTCAGGAGGCTATTTCCAACTTTTCGGTCCTGTCAGTCGCTCATGTGGCGCGAGGACTTGAAGTTAATACAGGGAGTGCTACCCTCGAGCTGAAGCCATCTTTGATTAACCTAGTGCACGCCAACCCATTTAATGGGAAGTCCCATGAGGATGTTACACCCCATCTCAAACACTTCATGGAGGTGTGTGGCATGATCAAAGGAGTGGCGTTTGTCACCATTTGTCTTCGCCTTTTCCCATTATCATTGTTGGGGAAGGCAAAGCAATGGTTCTACGCTCACAAAGAAGAAGCCATCACCTCGAAGATGGACCTCTTTATGAAGAAAATAGAAGAAGGTTCCAAGAAGGAACGAGAGGCCATCTACCCCACTGCCACCGCACAAGCTATTGAAGCTGATCCATGGTGCGAGGTGTGCGGAGGAAATGATCACTCGAGCAACATTTGCCCCGAGACATCGAAGGAGGACGTGAACTTCATCATCATCAACAACAACAACAACGGGTATCGACCCTAAGAACAAGGAAGCTGGAATTCACGCCGCTTCTACCAAGGTAATGGAGGTAATAACAATTACAATAATTACAATTCTTACAATAACCAGCCTTCATTAAAAGATCTTGTTCTTGGGCAATCAAAGATTAATGATGGTATAAATAAAAAGATGATTGCCACTGATAAAGTTCTTGAAAATTTTGGTGAGAAAATGGATAGCTTTACAACTGCCATGAAAAATCAATTGAGCTTTAATAAAATGCTAGAAACCCAATTAGCTCAATTAGCAGCAGCTATGCCATCCATGGAACAAGGTAAGATTCCTGGGAAACCAGAGGATTCGATTGAGCATGTTAATTCGGTAAGCCTCCACTTTGTTCCTATCGGGGCTATCTTCTCGATCCTCCCTTCATCATGAAGAAGGAAGATCCAGGCCACCCGATGATCAAGTGCTCGATCGGACAACAGACGTCCCACAACGCCTTATGCCATCTTGGATCGGGCGTCAACATCATGTCTAAGGTAACATATGACAATCTCTTAGGAGGACCTATGGTCCATATATGTCTGCGCTTGCAGATGGCAGATCAAACCATATGGTTTCCCGAGGGACTCACGAGGGATATATTGGTGAACATCCAAGATGAATACATCCTCATCGATTTGATCATCCTAGACATGGGAGCCAATGTGGACATACCCATCATCTTGGGAAGGCCCTTCCTCAGCACCACCAACGCAGTCATCTACGTAGGATCGGGTCAGATCCACTTCAATTTCCCAAGTCATAAGGTAAAATGTGCTTTCAACGGTTATAAACTTAACAAACAGGTTAAAGCACAACCCCCAAGAAAAAGAGTTCAAGCTCCACGAAAGAAGAAGCAACATCCGAAGACCAAGATCAATGAACTCAAGAAGGACGAACCCGTCAATCCAAGGTAGGTTTGGAAAGCAAAGGAGGTGCACACACCACGGTCTCCATACTCGGAGCCATCAGGTGCACTCCAGGAATGAACAAGAAGGAGAGTCCTACTCCAAGGACTTAAAATCAAGGAGCCTTCGCCGAAAGGTAAGTCAGTAGTTTTCTTTTATTTCCCTTCTTACATTTAGTTCAATTCTTTAATTTCTTTCATACTAAAAATTTAGAAAAATAAAGTTTAGATTAAATAAAACTTGAGAATTAGAATAACTCGAAAAATAGACAAAAGGTAGGGCCATGGGGTGGTCGGCCGACCACCCTATGCACCCTATGTTGGCTTGTTTAACTTTGGAATATTCTATAATCTTTTATAAAAGAAAAAGAAAAAAATAGAGGACTAGGCGGGTCGGCCAACCACCCTAGGTACCCCATGTTAATCCCTCTTTCTTCCCCACCATCCTTTGTCCAAGCATCTCATGATTTGAGTAGTGAGACTTTCAAAAATCAGATTTATCTTTAGGGGACATCTCTTTTGTCTTGTCATGCTTTAAAGTACATCAATCACTTTTGGTTAAAGCATGACACATCCTTGTCTCCCACTACTCCTTGTCCAAAGTGGAGAATCATGACACCTATCACTTTCACTTTGTCATGCTTTTAAAAAGAAAACACATCAATCACCTTTGATCAAAGCATGCCATACCTTTGTCCCCCACTACTCTTTGTTTAAAGGGGAGAATCTTGACCACTTTAGCTCAGCTTTTTGATCACATCACATAGCATCTTTCACCAGTGGTGGACCCAGGATTTGGCCAAGACTAGGGCCAAATTTCGGTGGCCAAATCCTAGCAGCCACAATTCAAATGCTATAGACTAAATTTTAGTCTATTGGACCATATATATATATCAAAGAACTATATAAATTTTAGTCTACTCTTGCAATTTAACCACAATTCTCAAATGATATTTACAAATTCATAGAAATTCTTGAACTATATAATGAACTACATAATGAATAGTGCGATACAATAGCCACGAAAAATAAAACTAGCAATTGAAATCAAAACTAATAGATTAATTGAAGCAAATAAAGAGAAAAATTGAAGAAATATAGCTTCCCGGATGCCACAGGCGGACAGACCGGCTTGCGATATGGTCTCTGTGCCTAGGACTATGACTATCTATGCCTCCACGGCTCCACCGCTCCGGCAAGCAGCAGCTGCAGTGCAACACCACAGCACAACAAGCGAAGGGGTGAGCGGCGAGCCGGCAAGGACCAAGGAGCCCTGTGCCCTTGCCTGACGAGGGTGATGGCGGCCGCCAGGTGCCAGCCGGCATGCGAGGGTTGCGCCCGCACGTACCGGGGTGGAGACGTGGAGCAGCCCAGCAAGAGGCGGGAGGAAGGAGTGGCGGCGCCGGCGCGCAGGAGGCGGAAGCAACGTGCAGGAGTCAGGACTTGAAAGCGTGAGTCTCGATTCAGTCCAAAACTGCTGCCCTATCTCCTTAGTGGGTTGTGTTCTTGGGCCAAAAAATTAAGAGCTGCTCCTAAAATTATTGGGCTACGACTAGGGCCATGGCCCTACTGGCCCTAGGCCTGGGCCCGCCCCTGTCTTTCACCTTTCACCAAGCACTAGAAAAAACATGAGTAGAATCCTCACTTTAGGGTGATGGCCGACCACTTTTGGTCACCTCCTCTCTCTCTTTTGATTTGTGTAAGGCATCTCTCAAAGCATGTGATGATGGAACCCAAGGGCATGCCCAAGGGGGGGGGGTCGGCCGACCACCCCATGGTCCCCCCTTGGTGTCATTCCTCTCCCCTATAAAACCCCATGCAAGGAGAGCTCAATCCCTCACACCTCAACAAGAACTCAGTTCTAGTTCAAGCCTCTCCTTGCCTTGCTCTCTCCTCTCTTCATTCAAAAGAAGTTCTTAGCTCTCAAGAGAAGTAGTGCTGCTCTCACTAGTCCACAAGAAGATCTTTTGTCTTCTTCAAGCTTCTCTTAGCTTAAACTTCTCCCCACAAGGCAAACTAGAAACCCACTTTACACACAACTCTTCCTATAGTCTTGTCCTTGTGTTCCTCTTCCTCTCTAGAAGATGAAAAAACCGATAAGATCCATGTTCAAGAAAGCAAAACAAATCGTAAGTGGGAGCTCATCCCGATGCTCCCACCAATCCGAGGACACTTCCCAAGGAAGAAGAAGGGGAGGTTCTGCCCGATACACTTGGGAGAACCTCCAAACTGAAGAACACCCTCAGGAGGAAGAAGAACTGCCCATGGAGGTACCTCATATCGGGGCATTCATGGTGCCCCCGATGAGGACCTACGATCAACAAAGTGGACTCTGGTTCGACCAACTATAGTACCAAAGATATCTCTCTCTTTGGGATCGATCTTTTGAGCACACAAGGATATTGGATCTGAGTCTTCTCTCCAATGCAGGTATGACCAACGAATTTGACACCATCTTCGCTACTATTAGTTGGTCTGGCTTTTGGCAAGTAAAAGAGCTTGGAATTTAGTTTCTCACTTTAGAATTCTTATGCCCTCTCCAAGTCTCTAAAATTGGTGTTGCCTTTCGCATGTTTAACCAAATTCATAGTCTATCTTGGAGTCATCTAAGTGTTGCTCTTGGTTTTGATAATTCATCTTTGATAGATTTAGACCTTGCCATGCGTAGGTTTAACAAGAGGAAATTTCGGTTCTCTATCTCTCCTCTAAAAGATTGCTCAAATCCTAAACCTGAGGAAATTCATAATCCAACCCTTCATTTCATGCATCTTTGGATGATTATGACTTTGTTTCCTGGAAGTAATGATAGCATGCTAAGTGACATGGAATTAAAATTGCTTTATGCCATGGTAAACAAAATTCAAATTTCTCCTGTAAAATGCTTAGTGGAATTTTGGCAAAGTTCACTTGAGAGTAATGGACCTATTCAATTCACATCTTTAATTACTCGTCTTGCGGAATCCATGAACCTGCTAAATGGCACTCAATCCTTTGTTTACATCTCTGCTCCTATAGCTGTAATCGCAGTAGAATATCTAACAACTGCTCAAATGTTAAAAAGAGATGCCAATGGTGAACTTAAAATGATCAATAGTGGCCATACAATTTAGGTGCCTCTTCCAAATAGGCAACTTCAGTTGTATAGGGCTCGTAGCTAACCCTTGATTTAGATCAAGGAATTGGGCAAAGAGGTTTTGCAGGTTTAGACAGGAGAACTCAGGAGGGGCTATACTTTGTTCATCTTGAGCAATGTGGTCCTTCCTGAGGAGCTGTTGGCGAGGAGGAAGAAGATGCATCTTCCGATCCCATGCACACTTCTAGTGGCATGCCTCCTCAGCCACCACGTCCACAAAGACCACGGGCATCCTTCTCGTTCACACGAGACAGGGAGCATCGTGAACAGCAACAACAATTTGATCATCTCACCAATATTTTTGGTGAGCTGCGTGTTGAGCATGGTGAGATAGCACGTATCGTCTAGCAAACTGTCGAAGACATCCAAGCAATGCAAGAAGAACAATACCGGCAGTGGGACTCGTGGCGGCAACTACATCCATATTCGCCGCATTATTGAGCAAAGGACAAGCTTGGGGGAGGTTCCCTCCCCTACTAAGGTAAGTTTTTAATTTCAGCATTTATATTTATGCACTTCCTTGCTTATCTATGCTTTGCATTTTAAAAAATCTACATATGATAAAAATGATAAAAATAAATAAAAAGACTTTGCTCTACGCTTACATGTTTTATGAAAAGTAATATCTCCTATGGAAATGATGAATAGTGGCTCTGCTAAATATTGCTCTAGTACTTAGTTTACAACTTGGTATTTCTATAAGTATGGATTGCTTGGCTTAAAAGAAACCATCATGAACCTCAAACTTTTGTGGGTTGCAAATGTCGTAACTAAGTCTAAGTTGTTGTGAGACAAGATATAACAAGATAAGAGCTGCTATAATATTGTTCTAAGTAAGAATGACTATCGGAGTTTTATTTATTAAAATAATAAAACACTTTTTGTTCCTCAATGGTGAAAATTCCTACCAAAGCCATACATGCTCGTTCGTGATATAAGCTTTCTACATAAGCTGTTTGCTTTGTGTTGAGTTTGGTCAAGTTTTATGACTCTTGTTGAGAGATTTATCATGCTCCCAAGATCAAGATCACGTACACGCCACATATACATGCTGCTTCTACACTGGAAGTACGCAGAAACATGCCTTACATTTCCACATAGTTCATACTCCATGCTCTATTAGAAAACTCTCTCTCTAGTATGTAGCTAGTAAATGAGACATAGACTATGCAAAATTCAAGGGCATTCTAAAGTCCCAAATTTATGAGCATTCCAAAGCTCTCTGGAAAAAAAATTGAGCATCTTCAAAGCTCATAGAAAAATTAAAAATATAGCTATGTCTCAAAATAATAAGTTAGGAAAGAGAGATCATCCAAATATAGGAGTATTGATAATTTGCCATGTTTCCACACACTTGCACATCTTGATCTAAGAGTATGACATTTCTCTCCTTGGATCCAGAATTTGACTTTACAATATATTCAAGGTAAGTTTGCTACATCTTTTGATCCCTACCTATAGCTCCACATAAGGATTAGAGATAGGATGAAAGAAGACAAACTTTGATATATGCCTTGGTGAGGAATCATACACCTTATGAGCGACCTGAGAGTGCCATTTGAGGAACACTAAGTTTTCTTTTACAAAATCTTGCAAAACCTCCGATGTGAAACTTGTGAAAGAATAGGAAAACTAGTGCTCAAGTCAAGTTGTTCTATCTCTCAACTGCCCAAGACAAAGGATAAAGCTATAAGCCCCATGAAGGACTAAGGTAACATGGGTGAGTCTTTATTGCTAACTTTTCCATTCAAAAGAGAAGTATGATTGTTGTAGATTTAGTACTATTGAAATATGAAGCATAGTAGCAACTCCTGATCCATCGAGCTAAGTTTGATTGTTTGCTCGGGACGAGCAAAGGTTAAGCTTGGGGGATCTTGTTGGCACAGAATATAGTCCATTTTTATATAACTAAAATGATGCCACCAAACTCAGGATCAAGGATAAACAAACACATCATGAGCATATTTTATCAAATAACCCGTTCCACATGTCCATGAGTGTTTGAGTGCAGGAATGAATAAATGGAGCAAAGGAGAGCTAGTGGGACCCACATAGGGGGTTGGCCGACCACCCTATGGGCCCACCAGCTCTCCCCTCTCGGCCATGATCCAAGAGAGGCACTCTAGAGTGAAATCCAACCCTTGGATCACTCTGTGCTTTCTCTCAACGACTCACAAGAATAGCACATGGATCCATGGGTCCACACCAAGGAGATAAACGTGACAACCACCTCAAAGCCAGCAACCAACCTCAATGACAAGTGCGACCAACATCAGGGGAGACGAAGTGGGCCAGAGACCCCAAGGGGGTCGACCGACCACCCCCTAGGCCCACCTGGTTCCCACCTGGTCTCTGACTATTGGGGCCACTTCCAGGAGGCCAGAGGAGGGCCCACCTGCCATAGGGGTGGTCGGCCGACCACCCCCTTGGTCGGTTTGGGTGCTGCCAACCGCCTTACCTCTTCCCACATGTTGAAGATCACCACCATCCACCCAAGGTCGGTTCAAGGGTCGGTTGGATCCAAGGGTGGAGGATTGAAGCCCCTGGATCGCTGACGTGGCGATGGAGTAGCCCCTACTCCACCTCCCACTATAAATAGAGGCTCATACCCCCCCTTACACATGGTGAAGAAGCCTACAAGCTCTATTCCTTAGATTGTTCTAGTAGTTTAGTCTAGAGTGGGAGTTAGAGTTGAGTCGAGTTGTGCTCGGGATTTCCGGAATTGTCTTCTGGAAAGTCTGGTATAGCTCTTGTATCTTTCCTTCTTTGTAAGACTTTATCTTATTCAATATATATCTTTCTCTTTACTTTACTTAGTATATACTTTGAGCATTACTATACTAGATATAGTCTTGTTATATGCTTTTGCTCTTTAATAGCCTTTACATCCATAGTCTGTGATCCTTGTGGCCTTTCCCGTATGCGATCATTTCCTATAATTGGGTGCTTTGATTATAGATCATAGTCAAAGTAGTAAGTTGTGTGTAAGCGTGGTGCTTATACATCATCTTATCCTTGGTTACCACTTGTTGCATGGATTGTTTGTGGTAGCTAGCAAGAGGTGACAACCTTGTCTAGTCTTTGTATTCCTGTTGACACAAAAAGTGACGTAGTGTGTCTCACACACAGCAAGCCGGAAAGCGTGACTTCAATCGGGTGTCCGGGTGTTTCGAGAACCGGAAACGTGCCAGTCAGTTTGACCTGAAACTAACAAGGGATGAAAATCATTAGATATAAACTGGTACGTGCCGGATGAGACCAGACAATTCCATATGTACGACTCTGAAGCCACTTACGATGACATACAGCTATAAAAGCTATCTGCCAACAGAGTACATAGATCATTCGGCTAAAACAAAGAGCACGTGGCACTTTGATTGCCGAATATGCATGCATGGGAAAGTATGTATGAATGAATCAATTATCCAAAAGTTAAAGCACTACCAAGCTCGGCAATCCAACCGAGTTGGGATCCATGATGAAGGAACATGTAAGTAAAACATGAATCAAACTAATCTAAAGCTCGCATCCGCCGTACGATACTTAACTTTATCAAAGCTAAAACATGATTAACATGCACGAACCCGCAACACGTAGCAATCCAGATCAAACCAATTCGGCTATTATAAACATAGATCTATTTGTAAAGACATCATGAAAGCAATAATTGTTTGAGTTTAAACAGATCTATAAGAGAATAAAAGAGTCGAACCGTATCAATCTAGATTGGACAAAAGAGTGTTACAAATATATAAAAGATCTAAAACATGCAACACGTGAAAATTAATGAATCTATTAGACCTTGCCAAATCTAACAGAACCGATAACTATCTTGCTTTTGCTAAACCTATCGAGCAAACACCTGTCGCATGGTATTTAATCATAAACAAAACATAAGCAAAGACTTCTTGATTGTTAAGCAAAGATCCGCCGCACGATCAGCGAAAACAAACAAGACTACTTGCATTAATGTATATATCCACCGCATGATACTAGACATGATAACAAGGTTGCCGGGACTTACGGAGGTCGACAGATCGATGATTCCTCTCGAAGAACTCGATGACAGGACAAGAGGACTCAAAGTTGGCACGAGGCCGGTTGTATTGATTTGGTTGTGAACGTTTTTGCAATGGCCAAGGGTTTATATTTATACCCCGGTCATGACATGAGTCCTACAAGGACACGATTACAAAATATCAAAGGAAACATGACACCTTTAACTCTAGTTTCCTTAGGAGTCTTTTATTTCCTTAACTATCGCAACCTTTGTTGAATGATCGGTTGTCACTTGCCGATTCCGTCGCCTCTTCGATGAAAAACCGCCTTTCTTCTAAATAGCCGACTGCACAACCATTTACCGAATCGGAACAAATTAACCGACCGCACAAACACTTGCCGAATGCTCCGAAAGCTCCCTCGACAATTTTACTGCGTCCTGGCCCATCTGTCATTTTCTCAAACATGCCAAAATCTGGTGTTAACACATGCCCCCTCAATTTCGGGATAAAAGCAGTTTTGTTCCAAAATTGACCACTAGGCTTCCTCTTTCTTCTAGGTCAACACTGTTCGTCACTGCAGCACCGCTCAAGAAATCCAAGACCTAGAACACCTTTCGAATCTACCTCGATCCTCCAATGGCGACTCAGGACAAAATTCCAGAGGTAAATCCCCTTTACTTCCATACATTAGGCAATTCCTAGCTGACTTTCTTGCTTCCTTTCCGATTCACTTGTTTTTCTTTCTGATCCCATTACTTTCTGAAGGAATACAAGAATGAAATTTTAATCCCTTATGCGGCAGATCCTGATTCCTACTTTCTTGGTCCAATGGGTAACCCCGACCCAACCGATATCATCGAAAAAGAAACTCTGAGAATCCCTTTCAAATCTGGAGTTAACCCGCCAAACCAATGGCCAAGCACTTTCAAGACCTGACCGTTTCCTCCAATCGCCGGATGGCAAAACTGGTACCGGAGGATGCTGGAAAAGGGTAGCAGTAACTGGGACAGCCAAGACAACAACCATTGCTTAGAATTATCCTTAACTGAAATGCTCATAAATGAACCCCTCCTGATAGCAGCTTCTCACTTTTGGTCTGATGCTGTCAATGCTTTTGTTTTAGGCCACAACATGATGACCCTCACTTTGGCTGATGTATTGATGATGACTGGCCTGAACATGTCAAAACCAGTATATCCCTACAAGTACAAGGGCAAAAGCAACCAGAAAGCTGTCAAATCTGAAGGTGGATGGGTTGGATACATCCACACTTACATGGAAGCATTTGGTCCTATTGCTAACAAGGAAGACAATGCTTTTATGAACATGTGGTTGTGCAAGTTCATCTTCTGTGGAAAATCTAATGAACCAACCCTAAATCACATGTTGATGGCTGAGGATTTAGCTAAAGGTATACTAGTCCCTCTGGGTAAATACCTTTTAGGAGCTGTTTACCATATGATGCATTAGATCACTGTTCAGATGTACCATGGTAAAGACATATCTTGTGTGAGTGGCCCTTGGTGGTTCATTCAAATGTGGTTGCAACTTCATATGCATCAGATAATATCTGTCCCTCTCCACAATTTGACTTTCCCTTCAGTTAACTATGCTGAATGCAGCACAGCAAAAACTAAGAGCTGTCAAACCTATGGAGAAGTAGCATCATCCATTAGCATCGACATGGACATTGGTCACCCCTTCAAGCTATTCTTTAAAGGCTTCAACAATGTGCTCTAGCTTCCCTATAGAGAAAATGATAACTTGACCTTCCCTTGCAAATTCAGCTATGAGTCTGGCTGTTCGGGTAAAGTGTCCACAAAAATTTTCAACTGCTTCATCAAGCGATGCATCCTGCCAGCCGAATTTCATCATGGGGGAATGGTGCATCCGACCTATGAATTCTACAATCCCAATATGATATCCAGGCAATTAGGATGTGGACGGCTACCCCCAAGATTTTTCTTCTCATCAATCATAAGATATAGGGAGCTGATCACTAATGAAACAGAAGCCAGAAAAGTTTTTGAGCTTGGACAAGATTTACCAATATATGAACCTTCTCCATTTGGACTAGTGGATGATGCCCACTCCCTTTTCTCTCTCTAGTGGCAAGAGTGGCACAATCACATCTTCAACATACCAGTTCATCCTTTATGCCAAGTTTTGTATCCCCAATTCGCTTCTGATAGTGAGGTAATCTCATTGCACTAGTCATTTCCTGTTTCTAAATTCATTTCCATTCTAAAATCTAACCATGTACAGGATCTCGAGCCCATCCCTCCTATTAAAGCAGTGGACTATTATAAAGTTGGACCTAAACCTGCATTGGGCTTCAATGCTCCTACTCTGGCAACTTTCATGAAGACTCCTACAGTTACAGCTACTGTACCTTTAGGAGAAAAAGGTAAACGGAAGATACTTGAGGATATTCATGTGACTAGAAAGGTAAGGTCCAAGAAAGTCAAGATATCTCCTAAGGTATGAACTTTTACTCAGCAATAAATTTCACTTTGGAATAAAACTGCCTGTTTTTATCTCAATCATCTTCACTGCAGCCACATGTTGATATCCCCAGATCAAGCAATGTTTTATAAACAGTGGACATTCCTCTCCAAACTTCTACTGAAAATGCAGAAACCCAACCACTGGCAGAAGTTCATGAAACTGAAGACAAAGAAACTGATGAAACTGAAGGCACCGATGCTCAGGAAACTGTCGAGCGCATTGGTAATACTATTCGGCTAATCACTTCCCTCCTTTATATGTCATCCAATTCCTGCTCATGCATCTGTATTGTTGGAGACAGACAAAATTTTAGACAATCTAGCAGGAGAAGCTTCCTCTGGTCTAGCTTTAGCTTCACCATCTCTGGATATTTCATCAAGCCCTCAACTAGATCAGAACACTGCCCATTTGGATGAACAATCAGCACATCAGGTAAAAATCTGCCTCAAACTATTCTCTCAATATACTTATCCAGTCGGCTAACGCTTCCCTTCTTCCTAGACCAATGCCAAACCGACTTCCAGCTATTCCTTTGCTGTTGAAGACTACATTAATGAGAAAGGTGAAGAAGCTTCATCCCAGCAAACTCTGTCAGTGGAGAATCAAGCTCAGCTGAAGGATATAGCCGACCTGCTGAGTAAAGACATCCACACTCTGATCCAAGACTCAGACCAAATCAAAGATATCCTTGATCTTATCAACCAAGATCTCCCATCTGTTCTTAAAGCTCTTCTAGAATCTGCAGCTCACCTTGATGATCACTTTGCCATGATGAAAAGAGCCAATAAAACATAGCTTCCAGAACTGTCCTGCAAGATAATAGATCTCTGAAGAAACAAGAAGCTAGAGTCCTGCATTCCCAAATACAGACTGCTAAGAATTTACTAGCAACTCTGGAGCCGGAGCTGAAGACCATGGAGGATGAGAAAATCAGGCTAGAGGCTCGACTAGCCGAACTGAATGCTAAAATCCAATCTCACAAAGCCAAGATGATAGATTTGCCAAACTCCATGGAGGCCGCTTCTCAAAGCTATCTGTTGTCCTCAAAGAAGACCAACAGCTTAAGGCAAAGTTGTCTAGCATCCAGAGCTCTGAAGATGCAGACCAAAAGGTTCTGGACCAGGTCAACTGAATCAAGAACGAAGCCTTAGATGCCATTAGTCAGCTTCTGAACAAATAGGAATTCGGCTTGTAACAGGCCAAGCATTGTACATTTTGTTTCCAATCGGATGCTCATACTTTTACCCCATATGTCTCTGTCTGTATGACAATATAACCAGCTGTCGTTATCTTCCCGATTAGAGCATAGCCGATTGCTTTCAGCCTTTCTGGTTAGAGACATACCCGACCGCTCCTATCTTTCGAAATAGCCGAACGACTCTTGACTTACCCGATCTTGGCCCAGTCCAACAACGGCCCATTCGAGTGGGAACACCCCTAATCCGTCGCTTAGCATTCTCATTCGGCTTATAAATAAACCTTCCTTCTTCCACCCCGTCAATAGTTCCAATTAAGCATTCTCGCATCTGCCTTCCCCTTTTCTGCTCGAAGCCAATCCAGAGAGAAACCCTAACTCCTACAGTAGCAATGGCGGGAGGTGACAACCGCGACAAGCATCCCGCCGAAGGAGAAGCTGAAGGGAGTCGAGCATGGCGCAATCGGCAGCGCGGGTAAAAAATCAGTTTCTTGCCCCCTTGCATCTCCGCTTTCTGTTCATTCTCCTAACCCTGACTTCTTTCTTCATTCATCAGAATCATGACCATCTCCACCAGCCATAGCATCCCTTTCCCTACGACAGCAGCAGGTCAGCCGGGGAGTCCATTGCCTGTTTCCTCCGGTCTTCAGGTTCCTACCACTCCCATCCCTGGGACTTAGGTTCGGGTTCAGATGCCACGGATGTCCCCTACACCCATGTGGAGGCGATTACATTCAGGCGCGAGAGGGATGAATCCCAAGGAGAGTTGGAGACAACCTCCAAGCAATATGGCATCGACCATCTTGAGTAGGAGGATCAGCGGAAGCAGCTTTGCGACGCCATTACCGGTCAGAAAAATAACCATTCTCGGATTTCCTTTTGCTGACTCTATTTGCTCATTCGATTCGTATTTCTTGTTCAGCGCTCTATGTAGAGAATGAACGCTTGAAAACCGTGGCGAATAGAATCGCCGACAAGTTGAACGCCCAGGGAGAAACCGCCGAGGCACGCCTTGAGAATGCGAATGGCCGCATCGAGCAAGTTGCCATTCACGGCGTCCACCATGGCGTGACTCTGGGGTTAGCGGCAATGACTACCCAACGTGAAGAAGACTTCTGTCGGTGTCTAAAATGGCAGGGTCTAGATAGCCAATGAGTAAATTTCTAAGCGTGTCAGAGTTCGGATGGTTACGCTCGAAGAACACAGAGGTTTATACTGGTTCAGGCACGAACGCCCTACGTCCAGTGTGTTGTGGGGTCGTATTACCGAGCGTGGAGACCTCGTAGAGGGAGCTACAAGCTTTGGTGAGAGAGGGAAGCGCCTTCCCAGGTCTCGTGCGTAAGAGGTTCTTGGTTCTGGTGGGTGCTCACGTGTGTGCGAGTTTGAGTGTGTGTGAATGAATGTTGGATGTCGAGAGAGCTAGATTGGCGGTCCATTCCCTCCCTTTTTACGTAGGGACAGATGGAGGAGTACAGTAGAGAGAGGGGGAGTGATATTGGGCCCGACTTGGGCTACTGCCGAGGAGGGCTTTGTCTTCGTCCTGTCTTTCTTCCTGAGGAAGATTGCGCTAGTAGACACATGTCCGAGTCCTGTTCGTCCTTGTTGTGATGTAGCCATGCACCTTGTGACCGGAACCCTACTATCCCCTTTTCTGTGCATGGGCGGAGGTGTCGCACAGGACTAGGCACCCTCATGTTCCGTCGTACAGGGCTGATGACGCCCTAATCCCTGTTGAGGTGTCCATCGGAGACATGACGTGGATGTAACGTGCAAAAGTTGTCGGTTAGGCAGCACAGGACCTTGTGCCGCAGGGTGAACAGAGGTCGGCATGGCGACTCATGCCTTAAGCCCTATGCCTGAGGACGGAGGAGACTATGGACCTTTTGACTATATGGGCCAGGGCACCCTAGGCCGTGGATGGCGGTGAGATCTCCGAGGGCGAGGGATGTCACAGATGATGTTTGCTGGGCTCGGACAGGGCGGAAGAGCCCCCGAGGGTAGATGACATCACGGGCGTCGCCACCTTGGCTCGGGCAAGGCAAAAGAGCCCCCGAGGGTTGACGACGTCACGGTTGACGCCACCTTGGCTCGGGCGAGGCGGAGGAGCCCCCGAGGTTTGGTGACGTCTCGGATGACACCACCTTGGCTCGGGCGAGGCGAAGGAGCCCCCGAGGGTTGGTGACGTCACGGTTGATGCCACCTTGGCTCGGGCGAGGCGGAGGAGCCCCAAGGGTTGCTGATGTCTCGGATGACGCCACCTTGGCTCGGGCGAGGCGGAGAAGCCCCCAAGGGTTGGTGACGTCTTGAATGACGCCACCTTGGCTCGAGCGAGGCGGAAGAGCCGCCGATGGTGATTTTGTTTTTGTGGAGTCTGGAAAATTGGGTACCCTATTTCTAGGTATCCGACAGTAGGCCCCGAGCCTTAGATGTAGCGAAGGACTACACCGGAGGCTTCCGAGAGCGCTTATGGTGGTTTGGTTGAGTCTTTGGATTCCGGTGGGGGCACGCGAGCGCACCCGCCGGGTGTAGCCCCCGAGGCCTTAGGGGGAAGATATTTCCTCCTAAGGGCTTATTCGGAAACCTTGGACAGTGCTTGACCCTTCGCCTCCGTCATGAGGTGGGGAGGGAGCGGTCTGCTCCGTACGTCAGAGCCAGAGCCCTGGTCGCACGCCAGCCCTGGCGCGGGCTGCATTGTTGGCCCCGGGCCAGCGTGTCTTGAGACGACGAGTCGGCCTTGCGTCGTGTTGTCCTTTCGGCCTGTACGGTCAATTGACCGGTCGAAGACATGTTTGTTGGATTCCGGGGTTTGACTGCGCCCCCTCTCCCTGTAGCCCAAAATTGGGCGTGCGGTGTCTTTTCCATTTGAGGTGTGGCACCAGGGCACCGCTCGCTCTGTGGTCAAGATTCCGAACGGCGCGCCCTGAGCCTGCCCTCTGTTTGGCCACTTATGGCCCTGCGGCACCCTCTTGAAGTGGGTGCTTCGGTACAGTACGGTCTGGTTGGCAGGCAGACGCTGTAGCCCCTTGGGCCTGCCGCCGCGTGGATGCCCTGGCGGGCTATAAATAGTGGCGGCCACCTGCGGAGAGATTCACATCCTCACAGTATGACTTGCCCTAGATTTTTCCTCCGAGGTCCCGTCGGAGAGTCTCTTGAGCCGCCCTGGCGAGCGGCCCTTTGAGAGCAAAACCGGATTCAGAGGAAGTTCTGCGTTTGGGGTGCATATTTCCCCTTTCGCTCCATGGCAGGGTTGAGAGGAAGCTCTGCGAGATGCGCATAGCTCCCCCGTATCCTAACCACTGGTGGAGCGGAAGGTTGTGACCACCCCCTGCACGGATCGCTTCCTGGGATGAAGGACGTAGGATCCATCCCTTTTGCGGAATGGCCCCTGCCCCTTGCCCCGGGGGAGTCGATGACGTGCTGTCCCTCTGCCTAGGGCAGCCAAGGGTGTGCCTACTGGGAAAGTCGCAGCAGTTCGCCTGCGTGACCCCCAATGATGACGCATCCTCGGCTGTTGGTTGATGGCGCTGCCACCGTTAGCGTGGCTGGCAGGCTCGGAGCTGCCCAAGCATGGCGGGCTCAGTGCTGTCTGACGGCGGAGTCCTCGATCATGGAGCGGCTGGGGTGACTTAGTTGTAAAGTGCCCAACTAACCCCGGAGGGGGGGCGCGGCCCGGGGCTTTCTGAGGTTGAGGCGGCGGCTGCTCTCCCGCAGCCGCAGCACGCCTGACCGAGGTACCCCATGGGCCATGATGCCGCCGTCCGACGTGATCCTGTATATCAGGCAGATGTTTCCCGGGCCTTGCGGCTGGGTTACCTGACGTTGATATACGGCTGCGTCGGTCGGTGGCGTGATAGCTAATGTGGGTGCCCCGCGGGCACCCTTAGTTTTTGGCCTGTGGGCCTGGGATTTCCCTTCAGTCCATTTTTTTCGTGTTTTTGGTGTCTGATGATTGGGCCTTATCCCTTATGGCTCTTAGAGAGCATGTATCCCCTGCAAGAGATAATATTTGAATATATCAAAAAGAGAGGGCATTTGTGTTTACCTGTATGGACCTCCGACGTGTGAGGCTTGTCCCGTGGTGCGACGCCAACCCCCGAGTCTTTACTCGGTGTAAAGAAAATCGTCTCGGTTCTGTGTCGTATTTTTTATTCGTTCCCCACGCATCCCTCCGCGAGAAGGGGGAATATGAGCTAAACCATGGTATCCTCAAAGCGGACGAACCAGGGGTGCTCGTCGAGTTATTATCGGGCAAATTTGAGTGGGGTGCTCGGTTCCCGTTCGCTAGGGTTCCGGCTTGTGGCCAAAGTCGTGGCTCACACCAAATCTGGTTCATTTAGTAGTCAGGTCCGTTCGATGGGTCCCAGGGGCCTGCTGCCTTCCTTTGGTAGGAATACCATGAACCAATCATCCATAAATATGGATTCAAATACGAAATCTGGGAATGACCTTGGCATCCAGTTGCCAGGCTAATGACCGCTAGCGTGTCCATCCCCTGTTCGCCCCTCGCTCTATTGTTTTGAGACGGCTGTTTCGAACCCAAGTGGGTCGGCCTTCGTATCTCTGGACCGTAGTGGACCGTCGGGGCATCCATAGCCCTTATCCCTTTGGCTTACCTAGGCCCATGGGCCGTCGCCGCATGTTGCGCCACGTGCGCGCCCCTCCGACCTTTGTGAGTCGGTCGAGTCGGGGGTTCTCCCGAGACGCGCTCACGCTCGGGAGGCACGTGCCTTGGCTAAGGACGCGTGAGTGAATTCTATGCACACGGCGTGGTAGGCTCGAGGTAGATCCTGTAATGATGATGGATACATGATACGAATCGGAACGAGGGGAAAAGGCAACGTGCAGTTCCCTGCCGCAACACGTGCAATTCCCGATATTCCTGCGAACAGTGGAAGCGACGTGGCCGAGCGGCCGCATTTAATGTGGCTAGGGTGGTGGGCCCAAGGCGTGACATGTAGAATTGACGAGGCTACGGTCTGTCTTCCAGGTTCTTACGAATATCCGGGTGCCGCATCATCATCCCCCCACGTTCGTATTGCTTGCCCTCTTCATCTCCTGCCCCCACTCGAGCCTTCTCCACTTCCACCTAGGGTTTGTGCCGCCGTGCTCCTGCCCTAGCCACGCCTTCCGCCACGACGTGGATTCTTCCCCGAGCGCACCTCCCTATGGCTGGAGATCAACGTTTGAGGAGTTGGGAGCGGTGCTCGCTCGTTCGGGAGCAGGCGCTTGAGCTGGTGCAAGAGGAGCTACTGTGCCCCGAGCACTCCACCGGTGATGTCGTCGAGTGGATCGTCCCCACTGATGCTGACGTCTCGGCACCGCCTGAGGGGTACGTGGTTTTCTTCCTTCTGTTCCACGAGCGCGGGTTCGGGACCCCTCCAACTCGCTTCCTTCGGGGGGTTCTTAACCATTACGGGATTGAGCTTCATAACCTCAATCCCAACTCCGTTCTCCACCTTGCGGCCGTTGCGGCCAGGTCAGAGGGAATGTTGGGGGTGGAGCCGGATTTCGTGTTGTGGAAGCATTTCTTCAAGGCAACGGTGTTCCTTGTCAACTCCGGCGGCGCGAGGTCGGTGGCGTCCTGCGGGGGGTGCGCGCTTAGCCTCCGCTTCTCCAGCTTGGCGTCCTATATGCCGGCGCGAGCAACTTCGTCAAACCGGGTGTGGCACTCGCAGTGGTTCTACATCTGAAATCACCCCAAGGCGCCGCTTCGGTTTTCACAGGCCTATGCTTTGGGGAGGAGCCTCCCTGCTGGCATCACGGTCTGACCCCGCGTGAGCTCGCTAGGATACAACCTTATCTCCAGAGCCTGACCGGGCTCCGGAACCATGAGCTGAACCTTGCGGGGGTCGTTGCACAGTTCCTTCGGCACTGGGTCCCCCTGCTCATGGTGTGGGGTTCTCCCGCTGAACGACATGGTGCCCGGAGCACCACGCGAGGGGACTGCCATGGCGGCCGAAGAGTTGAGCTTCGACCGCACCGTCACGATTATGAGGGGACTGCTGGGGAATACGTTTACCCCCGATGACATCGGGCGCTGCTCTCCGATGCGCCCAGATCCCGCATCCGTCGATCTGGTGAGTGCCGACGGCGTGGTGTTTATTTTCACTTTTGCGTTGCCTTATCTTCTTGGTAACGTCCCACGGGTCTTTGGTCTTTTCTCCGCAGGGCCCCGCTCGGCGTGCGTCACTGACGCCCCCTCCCCGTTCTGCCGGCACAACGGTCGACGAACAGGGAGCGGAATGCGCGGTAGCGAGCGGATGCCGTCGAGAGGAAGAGGAGAAAGGCCGAAAGGGCGCTGAGGCGCACGGAGCTAGAACAACGATGGGCAAGACAACGCCGCGCTATCGAACCAGAGGAGTCCCCCACCGAGTCGGACAAAGGCAGTGGGGGCACCAGTGGGGACGACGGCGATGATGATGGTGACGACAAGGATGGGCGTCCTCAACGTGAGGTGGTGCCAGCCTCACTGGCAGTCGGAATGCTGCACTACCCCATGGGGGCTGCACCGGCACCGGGGGCGCTCACGGTCAGGACGCTCGGTGCGCACCTCGCCCCAGGGGTTCCGGGAGTGGTGTCGCTAGGGATGTCCCGGTGACTCCTCGTTCTGCCTCATCCGATGGGGTCGAACTGAGTGGGAGTTCGGGTGCCGCCGGCTGCAGCGGTGTGGAGCTGAACCGGAAACGTATCTTCTCTGATGGGTGAGTTTGTTAGGCTTGATCCCTTCCTCTGCCCTGTCAGCAGGGAAAAGGTTACCCGTGATTTGCAATGATCATATCAAATATTTCAGGACCGCCGGCCGCTCTGCGTATGCGGGATGGAAGAGACTGCACCGGGGAGTGCCGTCTGCCGAGGGGGGCAAACCGGCGCCTCCCCGGTTGTTGATCTGGCGAATGCCGCCGGGACCGGAACCGGACCTACCCCAACCAACTCCGTTGGAGGGACGCCACCAGCCCCCACGAACGTCGGCCCTGAGGCTATTACGCTGCCTGCTCCCCCGGTCGTGGTAGTCGGCGGCCTAGGTGAGCCCATGGTTGTGGATGCCGAGGAGACCCCGCCATCCGAGGTGCCGGAAGACGCGGCGGCGGTAGCCATGACGGGAATAGTCGGCGGGGGCGGTGTCGACATGGTGGATGCGGTTGCCAACATCGTCACCGCCCTGCCTGAGGACAGGGTGGCTGGTGCGAGTGAGGAGGAGCCCCTAAGCAGTCCCCTCCCTCCCAACATGCCGGCCCGGGACACCGCGGGTCCTCCGTCCTTCTCCGAAAGGGAGGTGGCGGCTGCCCGGGCATCGAAGGCCGTCTTCTCCTAGTCCAGCGCGACTTCGCCAGGCGAGACGACCGAGGTTATGAGAGAAGATGCCCCAGGGCCCTATGTCGCCTCCGTCCTGACCGTCGCGCCTTCGGGGACGGCGATCAGCTCATCTGGGCTGACAAGGGGAATCTGGGGTCCCCTATGTTCACGTTGGACGACCAGCACGAGCTTCACCATTGGAATCGGTTGGCGGGTGCCCGTTAGGAGCTTGTCTTCTGAGTCACACAATACGTGGAGCAAATCCAGAGGACCGTCGCGTCATTCTCCGAGGACTTCTCGCATCATGTCAATGTGAGCGATCATTTTGTTCGCGGATGTTGTTTGTTCCTACTTGTCGAATTCCTGATGCCCTTCTTTGTGTAGATCCTGATGGCGACTAGCGTCAAGAAGTCGGAGTTCCTCCCTCGAGAAGCCAGCCGGTGTTCTCCTAGGACGTGGAGGCCCGTCGGGGAAGCCGCCGTGGCGGAGGACCGCATCACGGCTCGCCGCCGCGTAACGGAGCTGGAGGAGCAGTTGGGCGCTTCGGAGTCCAGCGCGGCGGATGCCCAGGCGTTAGCGCTGCAGACTGCCAGTGACGTCGAGCGAGTGGAGCAAGAGCGGAACGCGGCCTGTGCTGACGCGGAGGCGGTCCGCCAGATGTTGGCGGATGAACGCTCAGCGCGTCAAGTTGAAATGGGACACCTGACGGCCGAGCACGACGCCGAAGCTGAGGGGCGACGTCGAGCTGTCTTGGCGCTGGATTCAATGGAGGAGGAGCATAACACCATGCGGCGTCAGCGCGATGTCAACGGTCGAGAGCGCGACGCCGCCGTGACCCGCCTCGAGGACCTGTCTAATAGGGCGCGTGAGCACAGCGTCGACGCCGATCGGAGGATCCTGGAATTCTCTGGCCGAGTCGATGAGCTGACAGCAGTCATCTCGCAGCTCCGTGCGACGGTCGACGTCCTGGTGGGGGAGAATGCGGGTATGTTTCCTCCGTCTGCCCATTGGCCTTGGCATTGCGTGTCATTTGTTCAAAGTTTGAGATCCCCTTTTTGTTGCTTCAGCATTGCAGGCCAGTGCGCAGGAGGCACAGGTGTTGTGGGAGGCCGTGCACGGG